>CM067762.1:16082500-16682500 GCA_034642375.1 Vigna nakashimae | reverse complement strand
ACAGAATGGGATCTAAAAGGATCACCTTTGAAGAGCTTCACCTGGTTACAAAACTCAGCACGATCACCAGGGTCGAACCCCAAAGCACGAGCCAAATCCATGACAATACCACTTTGCACTGCTTTACTGCTGTCTCTCCCATCTCCTTCCTTTTCCAGCGTGCACCAAACCCTCTCTTCGTTCTCTGAGACCTATCATCAAACACCATATTAGTCACTAAAACACAGTATAAACCCGAATAATACACAACATTAATCCTTGAAATTCTCAGCCCAAGTTAAATGTAAGCCTTCACTGAAATTACCACCCACAATATTAACAACAAAACTTAGATAATAATCAAAATTAAAGGTATGCCCAAGAACTAGACACTAACCCTTGCGGCGTAGACATCCGTGTTTTTTTGTACGGACAGACTTAAATATTGATTCCACGACAGTATGGTAAAAGGAGGTGGTTAATGCATTATTTTGAATACTATCATCCATCCATAAATCGTCATTGATACATAAACTTAAATAACTCCTTCAAAAATCATATGAAAAACTATTTTTAGTTGTTTAATAATATAATATTTTATTTACATTCATAAGACATGCATATTAAAAATCCATTTTAATAGGAAATGACACTAACGTCATTTATATTTTAGTGACTTGGAATATTGCATCTAATTTTTGTTCAATTTGAATAGCAGATAACTATATGACTAAAATAATAATAGTGTAATTCTAAGAATTATATTAAATATTTGAGTTTAAAAAAAACGTAGTGAAAGAGAAGGTACTCTGAACTGTGCGAGCTTCATGTCTCTGGCGAGGTCGGAGACCTTCTTGCGGAAGTCGTCGTCACCGTCGCCGGATGGGAGGGCGGAAGCGAGGAGTGCGAGCCAGGCGGCAATGGCTACAGCGCGATCTTGAAGGGAGGAGCATAGGGATTTACAGTTGACGAGGACGAGAATCTTGCTGCCGTTGTTGTAGACGGAGAGGGTTTCGGCGGCCTTGGAGAGCTCGGCGGCGAGTCCCTTGAGAGCGGTGTGGATAGGGGGAGATTGAGGAAGTGGGGGGAGGAGCAGTTGGGAGAGGCGGTTGGCGAAGGCGGCGTAGCGTCGGGGGGTGTCGAAGGGGCGGTGGTCTGGTGGCGGGGAAGAGATATCGGAGAGAGAGCGGCGGATGGATTGAAGGGTGGGCAACGAGGGCGGAGAATAGTGGATGGACATTGTGTCATGGTTGGGTTGTGTGTGCGAATGGAATGAAATCGAACTGATACACAGAATTTGAGAAGAATCTGAACAACAAAGAAGAAGAACGAAGGTCAAGACTTTGACTAATTTCACTCCTACCGTTGACTTTTCTAAATTACTCTTTTATTTTCTCACTTTATAATAAAATTAGGATGACAACAAAATATTTGTATGGGCATATTTATGGATAAAATATACGGTGAATAATTAGTATTTATAAATATTTATAAATTAAAATGCAAAGTGCAACATAACCAATTACTAATAATCAGAACATCATTTTGGAAACATTACATTTACAAAAGTTATAATAATGAAAAGATGTGTTTTATATTTTCAAGATATAAAATATACTTAATTTTTTATTTAATATAAATATATATAATATAGCTATGCAATATAGTGAACGAATATATATTTTCATAGTGATGCGTGACCTTATTTGGAGTGTATTTATATATAAAAGTGTATAATGCGGAATAGTAACGTAGCTAACAGGGAAATTTGCATTATTATGCGTGCGATTGTAAGCTTCATAAAGGTCAATAATTGAATGCATTGGCATAAACTTTGCGGGAGTAAATCTTCCTGCACCTCTCTCACCTCGTTCTGCACCCCCAAATTTACTTATTTACTCTTCATTTAATAAAAAGTCAAAACGGTAATTAATAATTTAAATTTTTTTAACCCCCAACCATTTTTCTAACTCCCAACCACAAGCACAAAAATATTCCTTCTTTATAAACCCTGAGATCCTTAGGTGCACTGTTCACTGTTGTTGGTTTTTCACTGTAGCAAGTAATTTTTGGTTTACTATTGTAATTGGAATTGGATTGAATTGTAAGATTTGGAGATACAGCGGCGTGACGGCAGGAGGAAGAGGAAGAATACTGTGTGCCGGCGAAGGTACGCAACCGCACTTCGAGGTGCGGAAAGACTCTGTCGCACTTCGAAGTGCGTTTTCAATTATGGGGCCGCACTTTGAAGTGCGTTGTGATATTTTTTTTTTATTTTGCATGCTTTTGTTTAATTTTTTTCTTGTTTTGTTTGTTTGATGCAAATTTTTTATTTAATATTTTTTTAATTATATTAGTACAATGCTGGGGTGGTGGTCATGGTGGGTTTTGGGAGATTTATATACTGTAAGCGTGAGCGAGAGAGGAAAAAAAATTATATCCTTTCACAAAAGTATTTTTTCAGAAATTAGGAAACATCCTTAGTAGTAAAACTAATTTCACAGATTATAAACTTTAAGAGAACTTTAAAAGAGTAGGTTGAAAAGAAGTTGGAGAAAAAAACGTTAGCTTATATAAAAAGTGTAAACAATGTGTAAGGTGATTGAGGAAAAGATTAAAATCTACAGAATGATACAAAAGAAATGAATAAATCTTACATAGGTTATATGTTCTACTTATATTGACAGTGAACATACCAAATGCCTTCATGGATACCAAGTGCACCTCTTGCCGCACTTCCAAATGCGGCGTGCACCTCCAGTGAGCCGCACTTCCAACTGCGGCTCTGATCCTTGCCGCACTTCTAAATGCGGCGTGCACCTCCAGCGAGCCGCACTTCCAACTGCGGCTCTGATCCTTGCCGCACTTCCAACTGCGGCGTGCACCTCCAGCGAGCTCCGATCCGATCACGACCCACGAACCCAACCAAGCACATAACAGGAAACAAATATATTACATGACGCCAGCTACTAACCTGGACGCCAGCGAGGAACGCGAGCAAAGCAGCGGATGCCAGAGACAGATGACAGAGAGAAAAAGAGGGAGGAAGGAAGGGGTGTAGGTCTAGGGTTTTACTGAGATGCGGCAGGGAGTGAGATGCGGCAAGGGAGTGAGATGCGGCAGGGGAAGAAGAAGATGAGTTAAAGTTTTAGGGTTTCAAATTGAGTGAACCTTTTTAAACAATTTTTTTCTCTCTCCTCATTGACTCTGAAAGGGCACATTTGGAATTATAATTTTTTTTGGAGGTGCAGGATGAGGGTGGTGAGGTGCAGGAAGAATGACTCACTTTGCGGATATGGTTGATTTAAGTGGTCATATCTATTATCTATGATTATGATATAAAACCAATATTAATAAATTTATTTTATTTCATTGATAAAGATTTAAAATTATTTTTTTAGTTATTTAACTTTTTTAATTTTTATTTATATTTATTTTAATGTTCTCATTCTAGTTTATCATTTGAAAGTGAAATTAAAAAAATAAAACCTATTAAATTCCATTAAAGTTAATAAATTTATTACCATCATGCTCATACTTTAATTTTCATTTCTTTCATTTCTATGATTTTATCAAAATTATAAATATGATATTGTCATCCCGATCTATTATTTGTTGCAGAAGTAAAACTAAGAAAAACAAAACACACTGAATTTCAAATTGAAATTTAAACTTAAATAAATTTGTTATCATCAAGTTCATTGTTTAACTTCTACTTCTTTCATTTCTATTCAAAATTGGTATTAAGAAACTAAATGTTTTGCAATTATTATGTATTGATGCTAATGTCTTTTCATGAGGAGGTTTCTTGTTTTTTTTTAGTTTTGAAATTATTGAAATTATTGTAGACTTTAGTTTTTTACAAATTTAATAACAATCGGAAGGGAAAAAATATAACACAACCCTTAAATCAAAAATCAACATCAACATCATCAATTCTTTTTGTTATTAAAGTGAAAAACAAATGAACGAACAGAGCAAGAGCAATAAATTGTGGTGTTGTGGGTTGTTGTGTGTGGATATGAGGGAGGATGGAGATGAGAGATAAACAAATTGGATTAGTGAGTAAGGTGAATTAGGGTTAGGTGAGTCTTTCTGATTTTTTCAATTGAAGCTAATCTAGGATGACCGAGAGAATGTTGGAGTGAGAGAAAAGGGTTGAGAGAAATGAGGGATGAGGGAGTGATGAGTAAGAGTTTGAGGTTTTTCTATTTTTTTTTTTAGTTTTGAGAATGGAAATTATTCAAATACCATTCACCTTAAAACTTAGAATCTATAATATATGAGGGTATTTTTGTCTACTAAAACCCGGCACACTTTGCTAAAATGTACCAACTGAAGAAAAAACTTATATATGTTATCAAACCCCATATATATATATATATATATATAAATTATTTTATTTTATTTTTAATTTTTTATTCACATTTATTTTGATTTCACATACATACAAAGTTCATTTTATTTATTTATTTTTTTTTAAACTAATTTTTTTATATTCTTTATTATATGTACATAAAATTTATCTTATCTTATTATTTATTTATTTTATTTTTAAACTAATTTGTTTATACTATTTTTTATTCTTAATTAGTTTTAAATTCGTGTTTACGTATGAGTTGATGTTGGTATATGAGTTTATTAAAAGAGAATTAGAGATAGAGAAAAAAATAATAAATATTTTTGTACTTGTGTATCTATATACTGATTAAAAGTCTAGTAATACATATTAGGTTAGTTTACCAATATATTTATTAGACGAGTCTAACAATACAATTTATATGAGTCCTTCCATACACTAATTAGAAGAATATAACAAAAAAATTACACCAGATTGTCTATACAATACTTAGATGAGTATAACAAAAAATATCAGAAAAATCATTCCATACGTTGATTAGACGAGTATAACAAAACAAATTATACAAGTCTAGGAATATATTGATTAAACAAATTTAATAATACATATTAGACAAGTCATTCATATATTTATTAGATGACTACAATAATATACATTGAGCAAGTCTTTCATCACAAAATTATGAGTCTATTAATAAATATTAGATAAGTTTGTTCATTTACTCTTTAGATGAATCTTGCAATACACATCAGACGATTCTATTCATACATTAATTAGATGAGTATAACAAAAAACATTACACAGTCTAACAATATACATTACAACTCTATTCATATACTTATTAGATAAGTATAGAAAAAATATTAGATGAGTCATTTCATACACTGATTAGACAAGTCTAAGAATACATATTAGATGAGTATGGTCATACACTCATCAGACAAGTCTTGTAACATATATTAGATGAGTTTGTTTATACACTGACTACACCAATCTAACAATATATGTTAGACGAGTATGTTCATATACATATTAGATTAATATATATTAATACACATTATACAACTTTGTCCATTCTATGATTAGGTGAGTCTTGCAATATACATTACACAATTTTGTTCATATACTAGTTAGACAAGTCAAACAATACACATTAGACGAATATATCCATATATTGATTATTATACAAGTTTAAGAACATATATTGAATGAGTTTGTCAACACATAAATAGACGAATCTAATAATTCACATTATATCAGTCTATTCATACAGTAATTTATATTTTTTAACAAGTCAACTCTACATATTCTGCATGTCTTTTATACTTTTAGAGAGTCTACTCTAATTTTGCATATGTTTTATTCTTTATATTTTTACAAAGTCTTCTACTAATTATATTTTTATAGACATATCTTTGTAAACTTGTAAATTATTTTTAAGGTTGATTCTATTCAAATAAAATAAAAGCATGGAAGTAAAATTAAATAATCTAAAGTTAGAAAGGATTACATGAATCTTGAAAAGATTTGGTACTTGTTGATATTTTAAAAAGTAGTTGAAAGAAAATAGGAGAGGAAACCTTAGTTGGTTTTAGAGATTAAGTGAGGGATTTTATTAAAACTAAAAAGATAGAGATAGAGTGTAAAAGATAAAAAGGAGAAGAGGAAAAAGGTATGCCTATATTGTTTCCCTAAACCCAAAACGAAAAAGAGAGAGATAGGGAGAGAGAGACATTTTTTGAGAGAGAAAAGAAAGAGTCGTAGAAAACCTTAGTGAAGGAAGATTGATGGTGTTTTGGAGTTGTAGATAAAACTTTAGAATTGTATGAGGAAACTTACCTTTGTTTTCTTGTTTGATTGTATGATAAATATGATGTGTTCTTGATTATCTTGAAAGGCAATGTTTGTTTGGATAATTGTGTATGTGTGAGAATATGTTTTGCCTCATAATATGGTTTTTATCATGTTTATGTTGGGTTTTCCTTATGAAAGTATGTATGGCTTTGTTGGGTTATCCTATGATAATATATATTGATGCTAAAAGAGGAGAAAGGTATGTTGTTTAGGATTTTTATCATGCAAATATTTGTTGTAAAGTGATGGTCATATGTAGTATGTTGGGTTTGTTTGGTTTGTAATTTGCATAATGGTGGGTTTTGAATGATTCAAATAAAGTAATATTTGGGTCTATTTACAAGGGTGTGTGAGACTTGAATGCATGTATGATGTGTTAAATATGTTTCCTTGTAGTTTGAGGATAATGTTTGTGTGTTTTGAATATTTAATGTTTGTTAAGAATTTGGTTTGGCAATAATCGATTATCTTAAGTGATAATCAATTATTTGCGTGTCGTTTTTTAGTTTCATCACTATAGTAATCGATTATTTGGGATGACAATCGATTCTCCTTTCATATTTTGAAATATTGAAAAATTAGTATTGTAGTTGTTTGGAATAATCGATTATGATCAGTGATAATCAAATATCCTAGTGTGTTTTTGCTAGAAAAGTGCATTTTTGATGAAGAATGAATGTTGACCAAATTGGATGAGTTGTAGAACG
Organism: Vigna nakashimae; assembly: GCA_034642375.1. NCBI lineage: Eukaryota > Viridiplantae > Streptophyta > Magnoliopsida > Fabales > Fabaceae > Vigna > Vigna nakashimae. The sequence continues at coordinate 16,675,600 of CM067762.1, read as the reverse complement.
TGATAATGAGCAAAGAATATGATTAGTGATTATGTTTAGGGTCAAGTTTGACTTATGGTTGAGGTTGGAGCATGTGTGAGTGTTGGAGTGTACCTAAATGTGCGGTGAATGAGCGTAAGAGTAGATGATAGGTCTACTTGGTGTACCTAGTAAATCTTAAGACTATTAGTTGTGTGATACGGGATAACGGCTCCCTCTGGACTTGTGTACAAAAGAGGAGGGTTGTTCGAGTATTTAACCTTTCTTGTGTGGCGTTATGGTGTTTTTCCTTATCCTTATGTGATAGGAAAACATGTTCCTTAGTCGGTGGGCGGGACTACTCGAGCGAATTTGTAGGGAAGGCTATATAGGGCCTGGTAAGGGAGGCTACAAGTGTGTGAGGTAGGGTATAAGGGTTTGACTGATTTTTTTCACTGTGGAGTTTATGGTATTATGGATGCTCATTGTGATGTCATGATGGGGATATTCATGATAGAGGTACATGTGTTGATGATCATAATGATGATGATGGTCTAGAGGATACTATGTTGTTAATGATTGGATTATATGGTGTAGTTAGCATATGTGTTGAGGAATGGATAAATTGTTAGTCTATGTTTGTGATGTTCGTGATGACATCAAGGATAAAAAACTGAGGATCGAGTCTCGAGGAGCGATAAACGAATATGATTTCTTTGTTATGTTTAAAGGATTAGAAATCCTATTATTATTATTTTTATGTATGGGTTGTTTGATTATAGTTAATATACTTATTATGTATGTATCTTGTTTTTTGTGATTGTTTTACCGATAGCTTACCCCATACATGTTTGTGTTTGTGAATGAAATTATCGACTATGATCGTATAATGTGTTATACGTGAGTATATGGTATTGCAGATGTTGTTGAGACATGATAGATTCGAGAGATGACGGGAGACAAACTTGAGATTTTCTTTAAAGTTATTGTGTTTGAACTTTTGAGACAATGTAATTGGAGTTCTTTATTTCCTTTGTTATTTCCATTATTTTTTTAACAATGTAATTGGATAAGGTTTTTGAAACTATTATGTTTTAAATAAGTTATGCACGATTAATTATTGAGGTTTTTGAAAAATATGTTTCCACGTTATGATAAAAAGTTGAAATTTATCAGTTTTTGTAACAACTCGTGACATCCTAAATTTGGGCGTTATAATCCAAAATATGATATTACCTTGAGTATTATTTAACAGTCACTAAGAATCGTGCAAATTATACTGTATGACCACCTAGTTAGCCAAGGACCGAACGATTGACCAACCAACAATGAAATGACTGACCGATCAGGAACAATAATTAATTGATAATTAATATGAATAATTAATAAGAATAATAGTCATTAATTGAAAATTAATATGAACAATGAAAGTTATTTATTGATAATTAATGGATTAAACCTAATTGTAAGCGCATTATATAAGTACTGAATGACTTAAGAGGATTCATAGATTATTTAGCTATCAAGGCTTAGAAGTATGAAACAGTTAAGCAAGGAGGCAGATCCTCGACCACTTAAACCAAAACATTTTGGTGTCCATCGTGGGGTCGAGAGGCATCCCCTTATAGCCACAACCCGACATGGAATGTTTTTCAACTCCTATCGAGCCCTTCACGAGTGGTCAGGGCACGTTTTTCAACTCCTGACTTACCTTCAACCAGTTGACTGAGAATATTTTTCAACTCTTGTTGAGCCTTTCACACGTGGTAAGGGAACTCTTTTCAACTCCTTACTTACCTTCAACCAACCAATAAGGAATGTTTTTCAACTCTTATTGAGTCCTTCACGGGTGGTCAGGGAACATTTTTCAACTCCTACCGAGCCCTCTATGAGTGGTCAGAGAATGTTTTTCAAACTCACAACTTACCTTCAATCAACCTATAAGGAACACTTTTTAACTCTGGCCTTACTTACAACAAGTGATCGATGAAGCTCAAGATCTTGGTCAACGTACAATAACTCACAAAGACAAGTGTTGAAGGTAAAACTAATCCGCATCGAAAGTGGACTACATAAAACTCCTTCTCACATTATATCATGCTCGGGCTTAGGGGGCTTGTGTACTGTATGACCACCCAGTCAGCTAAGGACTGGGTGGTTGACCATCCAACAACGAAATGACCGACCGGTCATGAACATTAATTAATTAATAATCAATAACAATAATAGTCATTAATTGGAAATTAATAAGAATAATAAAAGTTATTTAATAGTAATTAATGAGTCAGACCTAATTATAAGCTCATCATAAGATTTATAAATATATGTTTGACAAGGAAATTCAGGTAATTATTTTTGACTATTCATCTTTACCATATAATTATTGAGTAAAATCATGTATTAACTCGAATGTGGAGACGGGATGAATATCACATATTCATCTTATTCTCATCCTAATACATATTTACTAAAATACTTTTAATTTATTAGATAATATAAAAAAACTTATATTAATTTTTTTGTTAGATCCTTAGTTTCATAACTTAATTTTAAGACACGCATTTAATATTTTTATTTTTTTTATAACTATTTGACCTTTATACCCACAAAACTGGCTTGTAACGTGAGGACACGTTTTTCAACTCCTGACTTACCTCACTTATATATTATAATTTGGCCTTATCTCTAGTCAGATATTTTAATACCCGCTTTTAAACAGATCGGATGCGAGTATTATACTATCCAACCCGCGGATACTCGTTACTCGAAAAAAATAATAAAGATTTAATTAATATTTCTTAAAATTAATTTTTTTATTACTCTTAAAAAAGGGAAATTTTGATAACAATGACTTAAGATTCCTTTCAATTACCTTTTTTTTAAAAGAAAAAAGGCGTTACATTACTTTTGACCTAAAACCCTAATAGAGATATCAAACATATACATAGAATCTCATTACAAAATTTTCTATTAACAGAGGACTTTTTTCTTCTTCCTTCTGGTTCAGCTCGCGCAAGGAGTAGGCTTCATTCCCTCTTCCTCTCTCTCTTGGTTTTGATCGGGGTTTTGTTCTGATTTGGGATTTGAAATTAGGGTTTTATTTGTTCTCTAATTTTGGGGGTTTCTTTTGTATGTTTTGATTCTCGTTTTGAGAGTTTGTTTCTTGATTTCTTCCCTGTTGATTAGTGACACGATTTTGGGGTTATGATTCAATTGAGTGTTTTGAGCTTTTTTGGATTTTAGTTCATTGATGCAAATTGGATTTTTTAAGACCCTAGTTGTTATCGCGGTTTGGAGATTTTTGTGATTGCGTTTGTTTTTCAGAATTGGTGTTTTTTCCGCGGGTTGAAAAAAATCCGTGGATTTTTTTATGCAGATATAGAAGAATAGAATGCCCACTTAGAACTCGCTAGGATAGACTCTAACCATGACTCTGATACCAAATTAAAAAGTAGGTTTTTAAGCCTAACTCAACCCACAAAACTGACTTGTAAGGTGAGGTTTGCACCTCACTTATATATTATAATTTGACCTTATTTCTAGTCGATGTGAGACTTCCAACACTTTATTTTATTATTAAAATTATAATTTTTTTTCTTAATATTTAATATTGGATAAAAGAAAATACTTGATAATATATTAGTTTTTATTGTGATCTTTTATATTTTATAAAAGTATTATTTAATTAATATTTAAAACAATAAAGGAAATAGAAATATGAAAAAAAAATTATATCCATTAAGTATAAAAATAATATTTACTTCCCATATGAGAAAGAAATAGTCATACCCGCATTCATTGTCATCTCTATTTTTTATTCATATAAATTCATTATCAAAATAATACTAGAGTTATAGAATTCTTATATAGTACTTAATTTTTAAAAGATAACTTATTTTCATTCTAAAAAAAGTTAAACTAAAGTGAATTTATCAATTATTTTCTTACTTTTAATTTTTTATTATATTAAAATTTATTTAAAGTAGAAAATTTGAAAAAAACATAATAAATAATTCATTTAAAATTGAATTAAAAATGAAAGAATTGAATGCTTTCTTAATTGAGATAAAGAGGTATTATACAATAACATCGAGAATAGTATTCTAACTTTGAATAAAGAGATATTAATATATTATATAATAAAAGATATAAAATAAAAAAAAATGAATATTCTACTTAAACTCAAAATTTATTACATTTATCGGCTTGTTGAAAGTAGTGCTGTCAAAATGGGTTGTAACCCGTGAGTCAACCTGGTTCACCATGAGTTTGAGCTGGATTGGGTTTGAAAAAAATATAAATTTTTTTATACGGGTTAATTTCCAACCTGACTCACTTATAACCCAGTTCACTCGAGTTGAACACGTGGTGAGCCGGGTTGGCTCACCAACCCACCTAATTTAATTTAATTATTTATTATTTTGTGTTTCAATATTATTAGTTAGCATTTTTTTATTATATTGTAGATGGGGATAAAAAAGAAGATGTTTCAAGAGAAAAAAATATTATAGATTTAACTATTCAAGACTCTAATATTATAAATGAACATATGATACAAAAATTATCAATTTTAAAAACTTATTTATTCGCCTTTTGTACTTGTTTTTGAATTACGCTTACATTGTAATATATATATATATATATATATATATATATATATATATATATATATATATATATATATATATATATATATATATATATTTTGAATTGTCTTTAGAATTGAACATCATTTTAGAGTGAAAATTATTTAGATTTGCACTAAAATAAATTGTAATTTTTTATTTTAAAAAAAAACATATAATTAAGTGAGTTAGTGAGCCAATCTCTTTAACTCATCAATCCGTGGTGGGTCGAGTCGAATTCGAATTTTTTCAACTTACTAATAAATGAATGAGATTGAATTGATTCACTAAGTGACCAATTTGTAATAAATCAAGTTAGGTCGGGTCAAATTACTCGTTTTGACACCTCTTATTGAAAAGGAAACTTAAACTACATTTTAGAAAGAAGAAAATAACAGCAAAATTGGAGGGATAGAAAACCTTAAATAAACTCCACTTGTTAAAAAAATAGGAAAGGTAATTATGAGAAAAAGTCAAAGGAAGAGCTGATGCCACGAGTATGGAGACAAGAGTGTCCAATCAGAAGTGGACAACATTTGCAGTGTTCTCCGAACTTTTAGGATCAGTCAAATTGAAACAAACTAAATATGGCAAAGTGTTGTGGCAAGTTGTCAATTCAAAATATTTATAGAACGTGTATTGTGTTGATTGCGTTGCGTTAGTTTTATATGTTGCCCTTAAAAGGTACACTTGTTTTTTCTAATCTTCACAAGGCAATTAGAGTAGCCTCCCAAGAAAAGTAGAACTGCTTCTTCAGCAATTCATGTAATCTTTTTGTTCAATATTATATTTTTATACAAAATCTCTATTTAATGCTGATATGTTATCTTTCCACAAGATTAGTTAAAGCAATCCATTCAAAATGGACACAACAAGAATAGATAAATGCATTCTAAAACTGTTGTTAAGTATGTCTTGTTAAAAAAAACAATTAATTCTTGCTACTTTTGGTCTATATGGATTTCGGATTCATGAGTTACGAAATCCACAAGTTACAATAAATTTATTGTACAAATATTATATAAAATTCCTTAAAATTTTCACGTGATGTATTGATTTTTGTGATTTAAATAATTAATAAAACATTGTTATCCTTTTTTAATAACATATTCAACTCAATTTATTTTTATATTACAATGTATTATATAAATTATTTGAATTGAAATATTGCAAATTATTCATAATCACTTGTAGTTATTGTTTGAGTAATATATTTTAATAAAATAACTAATGTGTAAAAGTTATTATATATATATATATATATATATATATATATATATATATATATTGATGAGTTCTTGCGTACACTCTTTTTTCAGTTCAATACTATATATATTTTGGATTCTAAGTTTTAAAGTTAATGGTATTTAAATAATTTTCATTCTTAAAACTAAAAAAAATAAGAAATCTCCCAACTTTTACTCACTTCCCTCATTCTCTCAACCTTTTCTCTTCCATCTCTCACTCTAACATTTTCTTCGTCATTCTTATTGTAGTTCTAACTGAAAAAAATCAGAAACACAATTTTCTTTTGTAAAGAGTTGATTCATGGCATATTCGCCTTCAAGCAAAGATTTATAATTTTTTTTTTTAGTTTTGAGATATAAAAAAAATATAAATGGTTGTAAATATTAGATTCAAATAGACTGAACTAAAACCTGAATGATGAAAAGATTATAAATGCTAAATTGAAATAGAAGAAGAATTTAGGTTGAAACAATGGTTAGACATTTTGTTATGTTGTAATTATGGTTTATGACACCAAAAGCAAACTTTAACATGTTTACCCACGTAGGCTTGTAATATACCACAAACATTGTTTTAGTAAAAAATGCATGAAAGAGTGGCAAACACTCCAGATGCATACTTTAGCTTGACATAGAATAAGACATGAGACTTTGTTGTTTTGCTACACTAATGACACCAACTCTCAATTCGTTATTCTCTCCTGAAACCATGTGATTATGGATTAAACCAAATCAAATAAAGCATATGACATTAATTTATGAATATTGTGCATAGTAAATCAATAAAATGTGTTAACTTTAAATAACAATGAACATGGAAGGAAGAAAAATAATATAATTAAATCTAAATAACAATTGTTTTGTTTTGTGGGGATCTAAAAATCTTATGGTGGTTGAAGCCTTGGCCTAAGATGAAGCCAATATCAACTCCAAAACCCATTCCCATGCCAAAAACTAGGCTGTGGTTGCGACCAGCCTTCAAATCCCAACCCACCAACCAAACCTATTTTAGCATTGCATCCTATGTGAGTTTCGAAGTCAGGATCCAACATTGATGTTTGAGCTTTTAGAAGTTTGTTTTTTCTGTGAAGTTCGTAATAAAGAATTATTTTTGGTCCATGATAACTCTAGTAGTAATCGACGTTGCAGATGACGACCATTGATAGATGGAGGAGTGGTGCACAGACAAGGGATGACATTCGAGCATAGAAAAGAGACAGGAATAGAAGAGCAAGAACTCGAATTCATGAAGACAATTGCTGACATATTATAGTTGGCGACCTCATAATGGCGTGGTCGCATGAAGGTGGCCTGACCGAGGGAAAGAAGAATCACAATTGATATAAAATTATAATTGATATAAAATTTTTTATTATTTATTATAAAAATATCATTGTATCCATTTTCTATATTATAATTACAATCAGTATAAAAGTTGTTATTTTATTTATAATTATACTATTACACCACTTTTTATATTTAATGGATTATAACTGATATAAAACATTATTATAAAAAATATTTTTTGCATTAGTGAATAAAGTAAATTTTGTTGACTTTACCTAGACTTGATTAATATTCTGAATCACTTATTAGATTGAATGTTTGAATGAATGATGTTGTACTTGTTACATTAAAAAATTTCCAAAACTTAACTCAACTCATTAGTAATTCATCACTTAGAGTGACCAAATAACACTAAATAATGATATTTCTATAAGAGAAAAAAAATTATGCACCTCTCATAGGTGGCGGAGAATGTCGTATCTTGAGGGGGGTTTTGACCCTCCTAATTTTCTTTAATATATATACATAAATATATAAATAAAAATAATTTATTTAATTTTAATTATTTTATATATTTGGAACTTCAAAATTTTTGTACATCAATTTTGGTTTTTGTAAAATATTTCTTAAAGATCAATCACTATTCTTGATCAAAATATATATGGTAGCTTGAGCAAAAAATATTATCAATTAAGTATTTGTTTGATCACTTAAATAATAATACTTTGCATTGAAATTTATTGTCCTCATTTAAGCGACAAATCATCACTAAAAAAATTAAATAAATAATATATAATTAAATATGTTTTTATTTTTAAATTATAACGAAAAATTACAATTAGTTTCCTATAAACTTTAATTCTTTATATCCTCTTATATCCTAAAATATTATGTGAAACTTTCTTTCTGAGATGCTATGTATTTATATTATAAATTTGAATTGTTGTTAATATATATATATATATATATATATATATATATATATATATATATATATATACATTATAGGGTTAAATATGTTTTTAGTCCCTGAACTATCAAGCGATTTTGGTTTTAGTCCCTACTTAAAACATTGATGGCATTTAGTCCTTGTAGTATTAAAACATGTAAACATAATCCTTAAAAATGGACGGCGTTAACTTTTGGTTGATCTGGCAAACGGCAATGCCACGTCCTCCGCCAGCTTCAGTGTTCTCTATCTGCCAGATCAAGTCACCAACACATGATGTGAACCCGATTGGAGGTGCTGTCGGAAATACGGGTCGCCACCACATGGACGCTGCCTCAGCCACCACTCAAACAGCCACCACGTCGTTGTCCACGGTGTTGTCGGTACTTGCGCCGAAAAAGCCACCGCCCTTCACGGCGGACCACCACCACTTTGCCCCTTCTCCTTCGCGCGAGAGGAAGACGCATTCACCCTCTACAGCGCATCCAACCCATCTAAAAAGACACTAAATCTTGTTTATATAACAGAAGGGGAAATTAACGAAACTGCATGAATCAAACAGAAAATGACAAAGGTGTGTATGTATGAATGAAAATCATTGGATTTGAATAGAAAAAATTGAGTAAAAAGTTGAAATGAAAGATTAATGTTAATTGTGAATGGCAGATGAAGTTCCTTTGTGAGAAGTTGCAATGAACCCTTCTCTCCTCATCTTATCTTCCTTGGATTTTCTGCAGAAAACGGCCCAAGAATTGACCTCCAAAGCAATGCAAAGGCCAATGAGAGTAGAGAGTCCTAGGCAATAGGTCAACTTGGCGTAGGACCTGCTTGCACCCATCACCTCAAATCCTTGAAAGACATTCACAAACCCAAGCACCACACACGAGTACCCTACAAAGTGGTGATACGATTTCTAGTACTTTCTGAACTTGTTCCTTGTGTTTGGCCTAAACAACAGTGCCAGAGTCTGCAACGCCCCTAAGCAGAACACTCCGATTCCAAGCTTCCGGTGAAGCCTGTACTCCACTCCCGGCGACAATTGCCCCAACCGGATTCCGATGCCAAACCCCACAGTCTGCAGTGCATCCAAGCCATTCACGCCGCACCCAGTTGCCGCCTCTCGGAGGATTTATTGGGTTAGGCATTTCTCTCGGAGGAAGATGAACATAGGGGTTTTCACGATATAAGCAACGTGGCAGATAGAGAACAGTGAAGCTAGCGAAGGACGTGGCATTGTCGTTTGCCAGATCAACCAAAAGTTAACGCCGTCCATTTTTAAGGATTATTTTTACATGTTTTAATACTACAAGGACTAAATGCCATCAATGTTTTAAGTAGGGACTAAAACCAAAATCGCTTGATAGTTCAGGGACTAAAAACATATTTAACCCTATATTATAAATATTATATCTAGTATAACTATAGTTAGTGTCAGACCTAATTTAAAATGCATCCAAAAACCTCTCTGCACAGATGTCAGGTGTCAAACAACTAGGATTCTGAAATCAGATAGTGGAAGACAGGTGTTGGCAGAAGAGCAGACGCTCGTTTGGACGTGGGAAGAAAATGATTGTTTTCTGAAACTTCCATCCCACTCTCTTCTGCATGCACCCTTCTTCCCAAACTCTGAATTTCTCATTTCTCCTCCTTCTCACTACATCTTCTTATCTTCTCTCTAAGAAAACTCACCCTTTCTCCTCTCTGATCATCATTCAGAGACCGTAGAAGTACTTCCGGCGTCAAGGGCTTTCGTTTAAACCGATTGGTTTATGATTCTGAACTGGTGAGTCTCGTTTCGCTAGTACATTCGATTATGACTTGCATGCAACCTCTTGGTTCTGGTTGTTTGAGTGGATGGTAGTAGTCTTAGTGTTTCTGTTTTTTTTTCTCTGTAGTTTGGTATTCTTAACAACGTGATAGCTGAAACGTTAGCTCTGTGGTAGAGAGAAGTTTTATTCTGATTCGTTTGAGCGTTTGTCTATGTATCAAGGTAAGGGAAGCTTATTAATTTAATTTACATGTTTATATACTAAATGAACGTTCGTTGACTTCATGATAGTATATAAAAAATGATTGAGTATGTTATGATGCATGAAATGTATGAAATCTCTATGTTTGGATGTTATGAAATGTGAAAATGATTATGATATGAATGTGAAAGATTATAAAGTTATAGGTTAAGGAATGAGTAGAATATAAATAATTCTGGTATGAAATTTCCACTATGAAATTGTATGTTCGGTACTGAACGGTCCTCGACCGTTCAGTATTTCTAGTAAGCTTGGTTGAAATTGGATTCTTTCATTTGGAAAGAATCCTAGTTGAGGACGAGCGTATTCGTGTGGTAATACTATGCTTGAGCGTTCGACCAAGCGTAGTTGCATCTGAGTAGTCTGTTATAAACTTATAATTTGGTAGATATATGTATTTGTATATTTAGTCCTTTTCAACACTATTTCAATAGTATCTAAATAGAATTATCAATCCTCTTTTCTTTAAGATTAGTAACACATGGTCTTATACCAAGTGTTCATCCTAAGCAAGTGTTTGGTCTTATACCAGGCCCTCGATCTATCTCCTTAAATTAAACTTTATGATAAGAGCGTTCGTTCAAGCCCTCTAGGGTTAGCTCACTATAGTGTTCAGTCTTTGACTGACATTTTGGATTCTTTGATACTAAACTCAGTTAAACTAAGTTGTCATAATCGTTTGGTTTCTTCATGGAAATTATCCTAAGACTTCTTCTTGGAAGGTCTCAAAGTATCTGTATTCATTGGTTATAGCATAGAGCCATAGTACTGGGCATGGTCATTTCGATGTTCGGTTGAAGTTCTCAAAAGTCAGTTCATCTAATTGACTCACTTTTAAATAACGCTCGTTACATTCTTTCATTGTGATAATTGATTTTGTTACTAATGAAGAAGCATTGGTAAATTTGAAGATAAATGGTTTTGATGATGCTGAAAGATGTACATTGTTATAGTTGTTTTAAAAGCAATTTATAGGTCATAAATGTATTAGGAAAAACTTTAAACATGTAATACTTAGAAAAATTCGTATTTTTAGAACTGCTACGCATTTAATCGATTATTAGAAGCAATAATCGATTATCCTGAGCCATTCTGAAAAACCTCGTTGCACTGGAATAATCAATTATTACTCCAAATAATCGATTATCACAGTTCTGATGAGAACTGCCAAAGTCACTGAAATAATCGATTATTCTTCAGGATAATCGATTATCACTTTTTGAAAACCCTGTAACTGACTCGAATAATCGATTAGCACTAACAATAATCGATTATTTGCGGCAGTTATAATTCATCTTTGCGAAATTAGATCAGTGGGCTATATAGGTGAGTTCCAAAACTCCTAGAATTTTTACTGAGCTTGTGAGAATACAGTGTGATCTGAGGAAGTTCCATAAGCTAGTTCACTGCACTGTCAAGTCTCGTGAAAAGGAGAAGCTCTCGCTTTGTGGGTCAAAGGTCGGAGCTATTCTCTTCGAGTTGGCAACGATATTGTTCTTCCGGTTCGTTGGTCGAAGGAAGAACTGTTCTGCACTGTTCCGAAGTAGAAGTGTAGATTGCTTGCTTCCATTTTGTTGGTCGAAGGAAGGTTTTATATTTCTGCTTTTTACTCACTTAATTGTATTTTGTTGAAACTGATTTTAGTGAAATCGTTAATCACTTTTTATAGTGATTAACAACTGGACGTAGATTCTTTTGAATCGAACCAGGATAAAAATCCAGTGTGTCAATTTTTCTATTCCTTACACTCATTACTGTTTTTACGTACATCAAGTGTTTGTTAAATTATCTCTAAGAAAATTGATTTTCCAAAACGGATTACTATAACTTGATTTGTGACCGTAACACGCTTTCCTAATATTTTATTCCGCTGTGCGACTCTATAACGGTACCGATTGTTCCGACATATTTTACTCGGTCTCTTTCTCAACCCGATAATACCCTTTCGTTTAAATCCCTTCTGGAACTGAAGATTTCTAAGTCTCGCTTCAAGTGTTCGGTTTCGCCCTATGTGTTTGGCCCAGTTTTAAGTTTGGGTTGAACGTTCGTTATTTGAAATTCTCGTGAATCTTTGTACGATGTGATTAAATGAAATATTTATTAGTGAAATGTGAAGAAAAAGTGATACGAAAATGTTATGGTTTATGGATGAGCATTCCGGGGAGGAACGACTCATGTATGAATATTGGATTTGGTAAAGTCTGACTATGGGCATGCTAAGTTGGCTGTTCATCCTGATATTCCGCGAGTACTCGTCTTCACATAGAGGAGGGTAGGTCATGTGTGGGAATGGTAGGAGGTCCTAGTCCTTAGGGGTACTTTGGATAGATAGGGCTAACCTCGGGTGACAGCTGTTGAGTGCATCCCAGTTACTACATCACCCAGGTGCACGAACGCCTGTAGCTACACAGATTTCATACAGTCTGGACAGTTAGTCTAGTGATAGGAATTGTATGATACGTACGATAAAATTTATCTCGTGTGTTGGATTGTTTGAAATATACGTGTATGTATGAATTAAATTACATAAGCTTACCCTGTGTTTTTCTGTGTTGTCTCGTTTTGTACGTCCGTATTGTCGTTGCAATGATCATCCGTGTGGATGTGAGCAAAAGGGGAGCGCTGTTAGAGGATACACTGGAAGAAGAAAATTTGGTGGAGGTTGAAGTCAAGACCGAACCGTAGAACATTCAGTTAGTAGATAGTAGTATTATTGTGAGGTGATCGTTTGGTAAAGTTCTTTTGTAAACCGTTCGGTCATATTGCGCTTATTCTGTACAGTTCTAAATTTTAAACATTTATGTAAGGCCGTTCGGCCATGAGCGTACGTTTATTAGTATAAGACTGAACTGAGATATTATTAAATGTAATTATTCTATTATATGGTTTATTGTTGTATTTTTGGGATGTTACAATTAGTATATATTAGGCTTAGTTACCTACTTAGTCCCCATGTTAGGGGGTAATTTTCTGTTTAGTACCCGATTTTAAAAATGTAGGCATTTGGTACCTATGTTTTGAAATTTGTATCAATTCAATCATATCCAGTTAACGGCGTTATAATTGATGCGAGAAATTAAGGACGTTAATGATAGCCTGGGTGGAATAGCTATCAAATGTTTGAATGCATCTTCATTAACGTCCTTAATTTCTCGCATCAATTATAACGCCGTTAACTGGATATGATTGAATTGATACAAATTTCAAAACATAGGTACCAAATGCCTACATTTTTAAAATCGGGTACTAAACAGAAAATTACCCCCTAACATGGGGACTAAGTAGGTAACTAAGCCTATATCTTATATCCAGTATATATAAAAATTATGAATAAAATTATTATTCTAATATAAATCTTATATTAGAATATATTTTTAAAGAGTGGGGGCAGTAAAAACATTTTCTCTTTAAAGATAGTTTATATTATTTTGAATTTGTTTTTCTATTACGTTTATTATTCATGTATATTATTGTATATATGATTTCGGGTTTTAGTTTTGATGGATAATATCATTGTTTGTTATAAAAGTTTATAATTATTGGCAACAGCATGAAAGTTCTCCATATGATTTTTGAAAAAAAAAATGAAAAAAACAACTTTTTATAATTTAAAATTATTTTTATTTATTTATTCTTAAAAGAAGTTTATGGAGAAATTAATACAATCCTAATATCATTTATAATTATATTATAGTTTGGATATCAAGTTTTTACTTTTAAAATGGTTAGAAGGATGTGTTTGGCATGTTAAAGTGGTTTTTAATCTCAACTAGTTTTTAGTTATTCTAAACATATCTAATGCAAATTCATGTTTAGGATTATAAATTTAATATTTAATTTTCATAAGAATCTTTATTAAAAAAAAAAACTTAAAGCCTTAACTCGATGAAATAAAAATTATTATTTTTTATCTTAAAGTATATATTTTATTATGTAAATATAAATCATATAAATAATACGGAACAATAGAACCTATAAAAAAAGAAACTAAAACTTGTGTTTGTACTTTAAAAATGTTAGTGAATTTTAGTTACTTATATTTATTCTTATTCTAACCTTAAAATATTTATTAAGTTTATTTTTTAAAAAAATACATGTACTACTTAACTTTTTATAATAATAAAAATAAAAAATTATTATTTTCATAGTTATTATTATAATTATAAAATTAAATATGAATAAATTTTATAATTTTATCGTAAATATTCTTTTATAAGAATTTGTACAATTAAAAATATTAAGTTTAAAAAATAATGAAATTAAGAAAAAAATAAAATTAAAAAAAATCATTGATAAAATAATTATTAATTTAATAAATCTATTTAAAAGATAAATTTGAAAAATAAATATGAAAGGAGAATCTAGTATAAATTATATTGATTTTATTTTAACTTTTTATCCACACATAAAATACGATATTATTTGTTTATTTTTATATAAAATAATTTTTAATCTCATAAATAGAATCACTATAAAAATAATCTATTTAATAGAGGTTATTTTGTTGGGGTTTTCGAAACCCCAAATAATTTGGAGCGGTTTATAAATAAAACCGCAACTAATCTTCTATTTTTTTAATTTCTTAAAATTTTTCCGCGGTTCACATTTATTTTATTTATTTTTAAATCGCCCGTATGTTATTTATTTTATTTACTAAATAATTTCTGAAACCGCACTCCTCATGCCTTCATTCTTTTCCTCTTGTGCCTTTGTTCATCTTCTCTGTCAGCAAGAAAACCCTACCCCTTCGTCGCGCCTTCATTCATTTTCTCCTGCCTTCGTTCATTTTCGTTTGTCTGTCACCAAGAAAACCCTACTCCTTCCCCTTCCCCGCGCCGTTTGTTCATCTGTTTGTTCATCTTCAAACAAAGTGCGGAACTCTTGATTTCGTCAATTCTCGTCTTTCCCTGTTTGGAAACGAAAACCTAACCTTCGGTGACCTTACATTTGTGGCTTGTGACCTGAGCGAGATTGTTGTTCGTAGGTTGAGAGAGGCTAGTCGTCGACGGTCCATGTTGCATTTTCTATTGCTCAAATCGAGGGACCTTGTCGTGATTGTTGCTTCATCTGTCGTCGAAGGAAGGACTCTGGCGTGTTCGCTTCCGCATCGACCGTCAAGGTAATCGGTGATTTGATTACCGTGTTCGAGCTTGTCTGTCTCTGCTTTTGCCTCTCTATGTTTTTGTTTGGGTTAATTTTAGGGTTTTTTTTTCAGCACCAGCATAATTTATGGATTTAAAGGTCTGGAATTGAAGCGTTATGGAAAATATAGATGCAAAAGATCCATTCAAAGGTGGGGATTAGAAAGCTGTTGGCGGTGAAATGTAGAAAAATCTGAGTGTTCAACCATCCTTATAAGACAATTTCCTGAGTACTATTTCCTTCCTTAATGACCACTTCCCAAAGCTATTTTATTTTGCAGTGCATGCATTGCTGTTGGTGTGGCATAGGACCCAACACCAATCTCCCCCTTCACTCTAAGGTCGTTTATTTTCTTCTTAGACTTATTTTCCCGTTTATTATCATTCCAATTCTGAAAGGTTATTCTTTTTCTGCTACTGTTAATGCAGGGAGTATGTTTTCACTGTCTGATCAAGGGGTTCATGATCCAAGGTGGCGACATCTCCGCTGGCGACGTCTCAGGAGGGGAATCTATATACAGCCTGAAGTTCGAGGATGAAAACTTGGAGATGAAGCACGAAGTTGTTAACTTCTATAAGGATGGTGACACTTATCCAGATTGGCCCGCAAATCTTGATGTCAAACCTGATGAGCTTTCTTGGTGGATGAATGTTGTGGGTTCTATCAAGGCTTTGGGGAATGAGCATTACAAGGTTAAAGCTTTTCTTTATTGTGTCTGTAATTGTTATGATATATGGTAGTAATGATTTGAGTGAAAAGTTTATACTAATAATTCTTATTATATATAGTTACCTACTTATAGCTAGTTACCTATAAAATGGTTTAACCTACAATTACAGGTTAAAAAGACTTCCTACAATAGGTACACTTCAATGTAAATTCCTCTGTCCAGTCTATTTGGTTGATCTAGTGCAGCAAGTAACAAGTCTAGCAAGTGCGTCTGTCTTCATTTACTGGTTGTGATAGGTTGCTCCAGCTCTTCAAATTGTTCCTCTTAACTTGAAACAAGGTCACCACAGCTTGGTTCAACCTTTTACTGGTCATTTGGCATAAGCTTCAGCTCACGGCCTTCTCCCTTCAAGTGCAAGATGATCAGATTTAATTTCAGCTTTAGTTGCACTGGCCATTTCCAAAAC
Source organism: Vigna nakashimae (assembly GCA_034642375.1). Classification (NCBI taxonomy): domain Eukaryota; kingdom Viridiplantae; phylum Streptophyta; class Magnoliopsida; order Fabales; family Fabaceae; genus Vigna; species Vigna nakashimae. The sequence goes on along the minus strand of CM067762.1, from coordinate 16,659,226 downwards.
AAGTTGGTCATCTTTAGTTTTTGTTGTATCGAAGCTTATTAAAAGTTAGAAGAATTTTCATGAGAGAAGATTATTAGAAGAAATGTTTAAAGTGAATTCTAAAGAACTAACTTGCTAATATTAGAAAGGATATGGTCTACTATGAACAAATAAAAATAAGGAAGAGATTATTCATGTTGAAGAGTGAATTTAATTAACACATCCAGAATCTTAAGAAAATTGGTTCGTAAGTCTTTTATATAAAATTTAACTTTGTGATTTCTACTGATATAAAACTTTGCCTTATTTCCAATGATATTAAGAAGGGTTGTGTTTTTGTGATTAAGGTAGAATAATGTAACAGTGATATTAATGTGGTTTGATATGTGTGATAAGGGAATATATATTTATATATATTTATGATACGAAGACAGTGTTAGGGACAGGGGTACCAGAGGTGAGACTTGGCAAAATGGCAAGTCACTGAAGTGGCTACAGAGTTGTTGTGTACAATTGTGTTGTGAAATGTCAATGCTTTTTAATTTATTACTATTCCATATCTTGGCTCAACTTACAGTCTTATGGCTTTAAATCAACATGATGAATCAATGTGGGCCATTAAAATTTTCATGAATTTTGAAAATGATTGATCAGGCAAAAGTCTGTACTTGTCCGTTTCTGATTTTTTTTTTTAGTTTCTTCAGTTATCAGATTCTAAACCTTTTTCCAATCCATAGTTTTACCTTTTACATACATCTTCATATACTCTTTTCCTTTCTTATGCAATGTCACTTCTAATGTCTTTATCACGTGACCAGAATTATTTTGAAGCTTAAGAGCTCAACCACGAAGCCAGAATTACTTTGAAGCCTAGATAAGAGCTCAACCACGAGTTTGAAATTAGTTTGAAGCTCATATGAGAGTTCAGTCATGAGGTCGGAATTACTTAAAAACTAAGAGAAAGCTCGAACCTTGAGGTACAATTATATATTAGAACTCGGCCTCGAGGCCAATCCACCTACAAAGCACAACTGAATGACCTAATTATATCATGAAGTTGGTCTCAAGGCTAATCCACTTGCAAAGCATGGTCGAATGGCTTAACTATGAACTTAGTCGAACGGTCAACCCATTTGCAAGCCATGCAACTTGACCCAAACCAAACTCCTAAGACTAAAGGGGTTTATGTTCCTACTCAATCCAAAAGGTATATTAAGTGCATATCCTAATAAGGTCATTTAAGGCTCTTCATTACGAAGCAACCTAAGCCTATTTGGGTCATATTTATATAATATAACTAAATCTCAATAGTTTGATATGTTGGTTATTATTTATCTTTCTGTTATTATTATTATATTATTATTATACTCCATATGTAAATATCATTCTAATAGGGACAAAGTCTCATAAATTATGCTGATCCAATAAATATAGTAATAACCCTAAAGGGATACTTACTTCACACTTGAAACTTGATCATTAGTCTCATAATATATCATAATTCTCTTACTAACTTGAGTATCAAAGAGTCTTTGCAGGTGGATCTTCTTCTCTCAGCAACTAAAAGTCCTCTCTAAATAGAAGGAGTCATCAAATCACCCTTAGGATCTTATCACTTATTTGCAAAGTCCATCTCAAAATCTGAGTAAGATCATATACTTCATTTTAACTATTATATTATTTACATTATTCACTTTAGTATTCAATAATTATAGTTTGATATATTAATTTATGGTAAATTTCTTATATTATTATTTCTATATATTTTTCATAGTAAAGGGTGTATTTTAAATATTCTATTTTTTTAAGTACGTTTACTTTTACTTTGTATTAAATGTGATAAAAAATATTCTAATATTTAATATATTATGATTGATAGTGTTGACATTGTTGATAGGGAAGCACTAGTTTAGCTGAACCTACAATCTCAGAGTTTCTGGTTTTTTATGATGACAACATAATTAATAACACATGTAATGTTTATGTGTTACATGTTCTATTGCTTACATGCTACATGTTTTAATCAATGTGTAAATCTGTTTAAAGCATTGAGAACATGATTGTGTTGATACATTGCATTTCATCGAGCTATATAATTGATTTTATTTGTGAATGCATATATGATGTTTTATAAAAGGAAAACCACTAGCACTTATGTTGAACTTTTACTTGTGTGGCGAAACAGCAGTTTTAAGTCGACTTCATTATGAAGTGAGTTGATTAAAACTCGTGGCTTTGCACAAACCTTTTTCAAAATGTGCTGTGAGATTTTCAAAGTGAAAGTTTTTCAAAACTTTGTTTAACTGTGTTACATAGTCGATTACATGCAACCTGCATTTGACTAAGTCTGTTACAGTTTTAAAATTCTGTTAATGTTTGAATTAAATGTTACAACGGTTATATTTTTAATATGTTGACCAAGCATTAAATGTGATTCGATTGCGTTAATTGTACATTCAATTAACTGCATTGATTGTTGCTAACTATTATAAGAGATTTTTATATTCAACTGCATTAGTAGCTAAGTCGATTAAAATGCGTTTGAATTGTGAAAATCTATAAATTGACGCGAACTTGATTTCCGTAAGAACTTTTGTGAATCTAACAGTTTGTGATATCTTTTGCAGAAAGTGTATTCTTACAGAAGGAGAGAAAGAGCTCCAAGAAACAAGAAGTGACCGTGGTGATCATCTCCTTGTGGATTCTTGAAGAGCAAGTTAACTGCACTTACAAAGACTGAACAAATTTGCACATTGGTGTAACTGAGAGATCAGAGGCTACAATCTTGTGAAGATTGGATTGAGGTTCCCTGTTGTGATTACAGGAAGAAGAGCGTGTTGCATTCTTGACTTTAAGGGTGACTCAAAGGGTGTAGACTGCAAGAAAGGGAATTCTTGTTGCTAGTCTGTTTGTATATGCCTATATTTTGGTTAGAGTGTTAGAGATGTGTTTTATATTTTTGATGTGAGGTGGCTATAAAACCTTGTTGTACAAACCTTGATCATTATAGTGCATTGGCTTCCTGTGGTTGGAAGAACACTAGATGTGGGCTTGGCCAAACTAGTATAAAAACTCAGTGTGTGATCTTTCTATCCCTGCACTCTTTTATTCAGTCGAATTCTTACTTTACTTAATCGATTATATTTCCGCTGCATAAACAAATCTTTATCCTTGCATTTCAAGAAAGCTTTTAAAGGCATCCACTTTGCGAAACAGATTTAAAGAAAACATTATTTTTATATTTCACCAATTCACCCCCTCTTGGTGTGAGAAAGTAAGTCATTCTATTTTCAACAGATAGTTGTTTCGGGTGTGAGGTCAAACAATTCCCAACGCCTACACAATTTCTCCTAGAAAATTGTCCGATATACTTCCTTTGTCTTCGTCTTCGCTTCATTGTCCGGAGGTGTACCTACCAAAGGTTCTCCGATGCTAAAGTCAGTAGGTTGTCTATACAATAGTTTTTGACACTAGTAATAAATAAGTAGTAAATGCAAACCACCTACCCATACCTTTAACCTGTATTTATATTTTTCGTCATGGGCCTATGATTAGCGAATCTTAATCATGGCTCAATCCCAACCCAATACCTCTAATTACCACTTACCTTAATCTTTGTAGGAAGACCTAATCATAGACTCAGACCAGACGTTCATCATTGGCCGTCTGGTCTGAGTCAGGATTTCTACTATGCTTGATTAGTTTGGTTGTGTCCGGGTCTCCATGACCATCGGGCATGTTTGATTGTGGGGGTGGTTTTATGGTCGGCCGACCCAAAGCCCTAAGCAACGCAGTTGATGTTGGGTTTTAGTTGAGTTGTTCTCGATGTGTGAGGGGTTGGTTGAGACCATCCAACATTTTTCGGAGTGACTTTTTGCGGGAAAACACATGTCGCAAGCTTGCTTGGTTTTTGGATTCGGGCAATTGAAACGCCCTCGAATCTAAGTTGTTGGACGTGGCGATCTTTAATGGTTGTGACGCTTTAGTGGTTTTCAAAATTTTTCTATAATTAGGTGGGTGGGGTTGGTGTCACTCTCACCTTTTTCTACTTCAGTTTCTTCTACTTCCAGCCCAAAGAGTTATTCTTTCTTTAAGGTAATAAATAGCATTCGTTGATGTTGAATCATTGTTGGAGTCGTCGGGCAAAGGTGGCGAGGTGTAGCCGGCGACGGCGATTGACCTTCTTCTCTTAGCTCGCTATCGTACTCTTACCTCAAGAGGTCTGATCGGGACGAGGATTCGCGGCCTCCATCTCCTGTACATAGTGGGGAAGAGGAATCGAGGCCTCAATCTCCTGTATATAATGGAGAGAGAGAGAGTCATCAACAGGGTGGCCATCCATCTTCTAAGGCAGGGTGTCGATATTGACAACGTTGCTCTAATGCTAGTTGATGGCTTTCCGGTCGTTGGAGGGTATGACTAGGCGTTGTCAATACCCAATTTCGTCCGGGTAAATAAAATTAATAATAAATAAATAAATAAATAAAAAGTGAATAGTGAATAGTAAATAGTGAATAGTGAATTGTGAATAGTAAAAAGTGAAAAGTAAAAAAAAAAAATTATTTTTGGAAAGGATAAGTGTTCCACGTAGCTTTGAGATCAGAATTCACCAATTTGCAAATAAAAATGAATAAAAAAATAAATAGTAAAAATGAATAGTACAAATGAATAGTAAATTTTTTTTACTATAAATAACCAAGGGGGAGGCTGAAAATTTACACAAAAGAATTGAGAAAATTTTGGAGAGAAGAGAGTTGGAAGAATTTCTAATTTCAAAGGGGATATTCTGGAAGTTTTCAGAGAGCGAGGAGATTAAGTCTGTAATAGAGGTAAGGGAAGCTAACCTTGAGTATCTCCTTTTGTATTATCTTGAGCCTTGAATATGCTATATTTTGCTTTTGTCTGATCTTAAATCTTGATTATGGAGTATTTTGTTTCTGTATGATTTTGAATTTAAATGAGAGTATGCTTTTGTGTTGATATCCAAGTGTGATAGTTGTAAAACGTGATATTAATTATGTTATGCCATTTGTATGTTATTAGTTGTTTATTTTTGTATTTTGGAAGGATTAGAAGTTGTCTAACCGGCTCTGCCAGATTCAACTTCTTATTTCCCCAAACGTTTTATTTCTTTACTTATTTATTTTATTGCATTTTGGAAGGATTAGAAGTTGTCTAACCGGCTCTGCCAGATTCAACTTCTTATTTCCCCAAACACTTTATTTCTTTACTTATTTATTTTATTGCATTTTGGAAGGATTAGAAGTTGTCTAACCGGCTCTGCCAGATTCAACTTCTTGTTTCCCCAAACGTTTTATTTCTTTACTTATTTATTTTATTGCATTTTGGAAGGATTAGAAGTTGTCTAACCGGCTCTGCCAGATTCAACTTCTTGTTTCCCCAAACGTTTTATTTCTTTACTTATTTATTTTATTGCATTTTGGAAGGATTAGAAGTTGTCTAACCGGCTCTGCCAGATTCAACTTCTTGTTTCCCCAAACGTTTTATTTCTTTACTTATTTATTTTATTGCATTTTGGAAGGATTAGAAGTTGTCTAACCAGCTCTGCCAGATTCAACTTCTTGTTTCCCCAAACGTTTTATTTCTTTACTTATTTATTTTATTGCATTTTTGTGATTAATTTTTATTTCATCTAAATTTTCCACCAACTTATTATATTATTTTTGTTCATCAACTTTCTTTATCCTTAACTCTATAAATACCTACATTCTCTTCACTTCACACACACAATTTACATAATATCCATATCTTCTCTCTCAAAATCTCTTCATTCCATCCCGAAACTCTACTTCATTTCTCCCTCACATTTTACTATCTCTCTATACATAATAAATCCCGTACCCCATTTCTACCATAAAGTTATCTTCTTCATCTTCCATCTATCTTTCTCACAACTTATTACAAGTAGAGTTTTATTTCATCACACAAATCTTCAACAAGGTATACATTTTCTCTTCATTCTATTTATATATGCATTTTGATCATTTTTTTAGTTTATAAATTCATCGTGTTTTCTATTACAATTTTTCTTTATGCTTTTCACATTTCAACCCATCTATCCTTCTTAATAAAAAAATATAAAACTTTAAAAACATGTAATAATATAAATATCGGTATGAGTACTCGTGCGATCGTACGCATCAACCTAGTACTCATTACCCAAAATCTAAAATAAACAAAAAAAGCCGTGTGAGTGCTCGTGCGATCGTACGCATCAGCCTAGTGCTCATTACGCAAACAATAAGAAAAAAAAGCCGTGTGAGTACTCGTGCGATCGTACGCATCAACCTAGTGCTCATCATGCAAAAATCTAAATATTTTATAAAAATACCAAAAATATTTTAAAGGTTAAGCACATGTGTGATCGCACGCATCGTCTTTGTGCTGAAAACATTTTTTGTTTATTTTATAAAAATACCAAAAAAATACAAAATCTTTCAAAACCCAAAAACATCCACATTTTCAAACAACATACAATATGGCTAGCCAGAACTACGTGATCCTTGATTCTCCATCAAAAGTGGAGATACGTAGGAGCAAGGCCAGTCCTTGTCAGGTTCATTTTCCAAAAAAAATCAAAATCATTTCCAAACAAAATTCTCAAACAATTTTCAAATAAATTTTCAAGCAATTTTCTAAAAGAACTACGGAACCCTGATTTCTCATTCTTAATGAGAATACGTAGGAGTAAGGTCAATCCTTGTCGGGCTCAAAAAACTAAAAAATACATGTTGTTTCTTTAGAATCTTATTTTACGGGATAGTTAAACATTTTGAAAACCACATCATATTCGCATATTTAGTTAAAGGTACTGCCTTAGGGCAGGCGTTGTAGGGTGCTAATACCTTCCCTACACGTAACCGACTCCCGAACTTAGAATCTCATTTTCGCAGACCAGGTCTTATCATTTTATGGTTTTTCCGTAGTTTTCCAGAATAAACTATGGTGGCGACTCCAAAATCTTTTTTTTTCAAAAAAAGTTTTTATTTTTCGGATCGTCGTCCCGTCGCGATTCCGGTTGCGACAGATGGCGACTCCGAAATTGTTTTTTTTTCAAAAACAGTTTTTATTTTTCGGATCGTCGTCCCGTCGCGATTCCGGTTGCGACAGATGGCGACTCCACTGGGGAATTTAGAGAGTCAAGCCATTTAATTAGATGTGCGAATTCGATGTGGTTTTTCATTATGTTTTCCTTCCTTTTTTTTTCTTTATATATGTTTAATATTTTGCATAATTGCATGTGCGTTTGTTTTGATTGTTCCATATTGAACCCTAGGGTAGATGACATGTTATATATCTACTTATTTGTGTTTATTTTGCAAGTGTTGTTTTGCATTATAATCTCCCTCCAAACACATTTTGCATATCATGAGTGAGGCCCTATACCCGGGTCTGAGCGCAACTTAGAATTATAGGGGTTGTGTAGCGGTGTCACTCTGGGATGTACTTCCTGTTTGGCTATCGTGATAACTCCAACTAGAGTCTGTTCTCTTCATTTATGTCTCCGCATCTAGTTGATTACTCTGACTGTTGTGGAGATGTAGTGAAAAGAGCCATAACTCTGGTGGCCTTGATTTAAGCATTAGGGAACTATCCTTGTGAGATTGCATATATTTAACTTTGAACCTCAAGTCTCGAACCTTATCTTGGGCACGAAGGGAGATGTATGTCGTCTTATAACCGTTATTTTTTAATAAAATTAAACATGTTGTATATATCACTATATCATTATGCGTCTTTCTCATGCATTTTTTTTATGGTCTTGTTGGTCCTAGGTAGGAATTTATAAATTTGTGACTAAGCCGTAGAGGTAAAATGGAAATTAACATGAGATTGGAAGTTGACCGACCTACAAGTTCAAACATTTTAAAGGAAAGGATAGCCATTGAAGCGGAGGAAGGAAATATGAATGGTCTGAGAAAACTGGTAATGAAAATGAAGACATCCCAAAAGGATGCATTCAAGAAGGAGTATGGGAATTTGTTGAGCCTATTAGAGGTGGAGGTCCAAACATCAGCAATTACTACTTTAGCCCAATACTATGATCCACCATTGAGGTGTTTCACTTTTCAAGATTTCCAACTAGTGCCAACAGTGGAAGAATTTGAGCAAATTTTAAATATACCTCTTGAGGGAAAAGCTCCATACAATTACCTTGGGCAGTATGTACCTGTCTTGCAACTAGCGAGGATCATGAAAGTACACCCTATGAAGTTGGAGAACAAGTTCACAATCAAGGGCAAAGTGAGGGGCCTTCCTCAAGGATACCTAATAGGATACTTGCATCGTTTAGCTGAAGAAGAAAACTGGGAAACATTTATGGATGTATTGGCTCTTCTCTTCTATGGTGTCATGCTTTTTCCTAATGTCAAGAATTTCGTCGACTATGCCGCCATGAACGCATTTGTGGGATACAAAGAGCGCTGTGAGAATCCAGTCACTGCTATCCTGGCTGAAGTTTATGGGACCCTTAATCGTTGTTATGAGCTAAAGGGAGGAAAAATGTTATGTTGTCTGCCAGTGTTGTATATGTGGTTCATCTCCCGTGTGACTGAGGACGCCTTAAATGCCCCGTGCTCCATGGATAAGCTATTGCAGTGTAAACCAAATGTGAAAGGGGCAGATGAATGGGCGCGACTTTGTGCAAGTTTAAATGAAGAACAAGTTAAGTGGTGTGTCCCTTGGCAGCGTAGATCGCAAATTATATATCATTGCGGGAAGTACCCTAATGTACCTCTCATGGGTATCAGGTGTTGTATTAATTACAATCCTGTGTTAGCACAAAGGCAATTTGGGCATCCTATGAGAGGATCACCTACACCTGCATCTCTTGCCATGTTGCAAATCTATTATGAGGAAGGAACCTTTGTTGAAGTACTTCATCAAGTTAGGAATGCTTGGGGCAACATTATTCGTGCAAAAATGGACCCCAGACCATGGACTATTGATGAAGGATATCCTTATAGCCATTGGATCGCAGAAAGGGTTAGGACAGTGAAGTTGCCTTTCAAGATAATTTCTCCTAATCTAGATTATGGAAAACAGTTTCATGAAGCTGAAAATGAGGAAATAAAATTGTTGAAGGCAAAATTCGAGCAAATGAAACTAGAAAATATCAAGTTGACCAGTAATCTTCAGAACCTACAACGTGATTATGTGAATCTTAAGCAAGATGGTGTGGAAAACAGCAAAGCATACGAGGAGTTGTTAAGAAGACAAAAGCAAGAGCTGATAGTGGCCAACATTGAGCTGACCTTGAAAGACCGGGAGTATGGTATAATTGAGATATCAGAGCGTGTCACGAAGGAATTGTGTGACCAATTCAAGAGGGACAAGCAAAAGGCACTAGAGGAGCTGCACAAAATGCATATTAGAATGAACGACGTCGAGAAACAGGCGAAAGCAGCGGTAACGAAACTGAAGGAGGAACGTTGGCATCGAGCTGAATCAGAGAAGAAACATCAAGAATGGATGAATCAGATGAAGGAGTATACCGTTGAACAAGATCTAGTTACAGAAAATTGGAGGAGAAGTTTCTCACAACTAGCTTCCCTTGCCAATGAAGCCATTAAGGATGTCCCTAAGTTATTAGCTGATGCTGAGTCTGCATTGTCGATCTTTAACCCACCTAAAAAGGTTGAGACTTTCCTCAATTACTGCAAGAAACTGATGAGAGAAATGAAGAATGTGGTGGCTGAGGCTCGTGATAGTTGATCGTGATTTTGCATACCTCACATGTGGTGAACTTAAATGTTATGGATGAACTGTCTTATTGACTTTGTTTCATGTTAATTTCCAGATTATACATTTGGCAATGTTTTCACATCTTTATAATTTCTTACTATAGTAATTGTGTTGCTTTGTCTTTTCTCCTTTTCTTTTCGTTTTTATTTTCTTAATTTTATTTCATCTAATAAAATTTAGTTTAAAAATAATAATATGGCTAAGTCTCCAAAACACCCTAAAGGACACGAACCAGTGGCAAAATCATGGAGAACAAAGGGGAAATTCAAGAGGGGATGAAAGCCGATATCCAACAGCTGAAGGGACAAATGAGTCAAATCTTAGAGGCCCTGAATGCCTTACAAAGCCCTGGAGATTCGTGCGCACAACGACCACAACAAAGAGTTCCAGAGGCACAAACTTTCCCTTCCTATGGTCTTCCCCCGAATTACATTCCACCCTCAGGAGTGCGCTTGGAACATCTTGACGCTCAAAAGGACGAAGATAATGCAGTTGAAGTAGAAGATGAGCCTGGGGCAACCACTTTCACAATTCAGGGAAAGATGATCCAACCAGGTATTGAGAGCACGATAATGAAAAAACAACCTGAGACGAAGTCTTCATCTTGTATCGTTACACCTGCAGATTTTAAGGACGACGGGAGTAAATTAGAAGTCTTTGAGAAAAGGTTGAGAGCCATAGAGGGCGAAGGAAGTTCTGAATTTGGAGATGCTAGAAAACTATGTTTAGTTCCTGATGTGATAATACCTCCAAAGTTCAGGTTGCCAGAGTTTGAGAAATATCAGGGAAATACTTGCCCAAGGGGCCATATAACTATGTACTGCAGAAAAATGGCAGCTTATGCCCACAATGAAAAACTTTTGATTCACATCTTCCAAGAAAGTTTAATTGGCGTGGCTCTGACTTGGTACATGCGCTTAGAAACTACTCACATCTACTCATGGAAAAATCTGGTTGATGCATTCCTAAGGCAGTATGAATATAATAAAGATCTAACACCTGATAGAATACAACTGCAAAACATGGTGAAGAAAGAATCTGAATCATTCAGAGAATATGCCCAAAGGTGGAGAGGAATTGCTGCTCAAGTAGAACCGCCTTTGAGCGACAAGGAGATGACTACCATATTTTTGAATACTCTACAACCACCATTTTATGAACACATGATAAGCAGTGTCTCCTCAGGTTTTGCTGACATAGTAGTAATTGGAGAGAGGGTCGAGGGTGGCATAAGAAATGGAAAAATTGCACTAGGCCCACAGTTAGTAGCGAGTTTAAATGAATATGGTCCTAGACATGAGAAAGATAAAAAACGAAGAGCTAACTCACATTTTATTGCCTATCCTCAAATGTCACATTCCCATGGGTTCAATCGACCCATTGAGCGAAGAAATTACAATCGTGATGAGAAGGTCGCCAACTTCACTCCTATCCCCATGACCTATACAGAGTTACTGCCAGATCTTCTCCGCAGAAACCTCATAAAGGTTTGTCCAACTAGGCCTATACGACCTCCGTACCCAAAGAGCTATGACACAAATGCCAAGTGTGATTATCATGAAGGAGCGTGTGGACACTCAACAGAGGCATGCAAGGCTCTAAAGCATAAAGTGCAATCTTTGATCGATTCAGGATGTTTAAAGTTTGAAGAAAGTCAATCCAGCACTCTGACAAGGCGCGAGTTCGCCCCTACAAATGCCATGGACAAATGAAGAACTATATGGGAAAGCATAGGTTGTTGTAAAAGGCGAAATTGATGTTGTTCTGTTCATGTTTTGAATTGTCTTGCTGTGAGGGTTATGCTCATGGATATTACGCTTTCATCCGTGACTTTTAATGTGAACTTTCATTATTTGGTATCTCCAAGGTTTATTGGAAATCATGTCCTAATAGGGTGTCGTGGAGAAAACGAAGGCCGCAAATAACAAAATTTAAAAAAAAAAAAAAAAACAAAAAGGCAATATTGAGTCACTTGTCTTTTTAGCAAATTGTCAAACTCTTGTTTTTTCGAAAATAGCAAAAAAAAATATAAAAATAGAAAATAAAAATAAAATAAAAAATTTGATAACAAAAAGAAAACAAAAGTTGTAGTGTCAGATTTTTTTCGAGGTCAAATGTTGAATCAAAAATAACAATTTGATGTTTTCTCTCGAGACGTTTGTGCGCATGGTGTTTGAAAAATCTCACCCTTCACCTTCCCAAATAAAAGGATTTTCCCCGAACAAATATTGTCACTGCCCTGAGTAACAAAATAAACTTTTACACCGGGACAAATTGGCATGGCCAAAAGTTTTCTTGCTTACGCTAGTAGGGTGATCCCTGAATCCATTAAAAAAAAAACAAAAAAAAAGTAGAATAAGTCAACTAGATTCAGAAACCCGAAAAGGTGATCTATAAAGAATGAAAAGAAAAGGAAAAAACGGCTCATGTTGAGGTCATCTAATCGTAGAATTAATTTTTGAAAATAAAGCAATCAGAGTTCAAAATGATGTGTGGCCTTCTTTCTTTATCCAAAAAGCAAAAAAAAAAACTATAACCATTGTTACCCCGTTTGAGCCAAAAATAAATTCTTTTTCAAAATTATTCCCAAGCAAGGGTTATCATTAGTATGAGTCAACTTGGGATGCAGATGAAGAGTACTCAACGATCAAATGAAGTGAATCCTTCAAAAAGGGTAAAAAAAAAAATAACAACAACAATAAAACAGACTTAACCAGAGATGAAGGAAAAACGAAGTTCAAGACAAAAGCAAAGTGCTCAAAAGATCAAATAGTTGATACAATGCGTAGATGATAACCCTTGTTTTAAAAAAAATGTATCCGACAAACATTTCATTTGGGCCTTTATACCCCTTTCTTTTAATACCTTTTAGCCCCTAGCCATTGTTACAAGCTTAATAAAGTCCACGGAGATTGACTAATGATTGCTCATATTTTCATAAAGCTTAATTTTGCGATAAGACAAAATAACTTTTAATGTGTCGTAAAAATAAAAAGGGATTTGAAAATGAATAATGTCTCAGGAATAGGGGACCTCTCTACCAACCAGTCAGAAGCATACAAAAGAAAATTAAACCAATTTGATCCATCCTTTTAGCCGACCCTTTCATACCCACTACTTCTTCCAAACAGAACCCCATGCAAAAAAAAAAAAAACAACGAAAACTGGGGCAGCTTGGTGAACCTCACCTCGCGTCTTTTCCTTGAAATTTCGTCAAACCATGATCTCAAGAATTGGGTAGCTTTGCAGATCTTACTTGAATTTTTCACCAGAATTATCATGGATTCACCACACCAAACTGGGGCAACTTTTTAGATACCTCGTGTTTCGCTTTGGCACTCATGTCCTTTACGGAGCGTATGAGGTGACATGTTAGCATTATCTTCCAAACCATTCTAAACAACTCTCATTCTTCACTTGCGAGTGAATTCAAGCATATGTACGTTGATGTCTCGGGAGAAAAAGTCAAAATGTAATAATCTCAAAGTTAGATCTCGGATGTATGACATTCCTCACTTTTCTAAGCATTGGAAATAATGACCAGTCTTGATGATTGCAAGTAAGACAATTGATTCGAAAAAATAACAAAAAAAAAACAAACAAACAAAACAAAACAAAGCAAACGTTTTCATATATTTATCAAAAAGAAAGTATTTCTCATCGAAATCCTCTTCATTCACATGAATGGTTATCAATTTCCTTCTTCAAAAAAAAAAAACAAAGAAAAAACAAAGAAAACACAAAAAGAATAACATTCAGATTTTCTCTATCAAGCCATATTGTTTCATGTCGATCGAGCTTTCAAATTTGTGTCAAAATTACAAAACATTTCAAGTTTCAAAAATTTCAAAATTTGAAAGCCCAGTTTCCATACTGGCCCACAAAGCCCAATTTTTACATTGGCCCCAAGCCCAGTTTCCACACTGGCCAACATTTCTCAAATTACAAGTTTCAAGAATTTCAAAATTTGAAAGCCCAGTTTCCATACTGGCCCACAAAACCCAATTTTTACATTGGCTCCCAAAGCCCAATTTCCACACTGGCCCCCAAGCCCAGTTTTCACACTGGCCCCCAAGCCCAGTTTTCACACTGGCCCCAAGCCCAGTTTTCACACTGGCCCCCAAAGCCCAGTTTCCACGCTGGCCCCCAAGCCCAGTTTTCACACTGGCCCCAAGCCCAGTTTTCACACTGGCCCCAAGCCCAGTTTTCACACTGGCCCCCAAAGCCCAGTTTCCACGCTGGCCCCAAAGCCCAGTTTTCACACTGGCCCCAAGCCCAGTTTTCACACTGGCCCCCAAGCCCAGCTTTCACACTGGCCCCAAGCCCAGTTATCACACTGGCCCCCAAGCCCAGTTTTTACGCTGGCCCCCAAGCCCAGTTTTCACGCTGGCCCTCAAGCCCAGCTTCCACGCTGGCCCTCAAGCCCAGTTTTCACACTGGCCTCAAGCCCAGCTTCCACGCTGGCCCCCAAGCCCAATTTTCACGCTGGCCCTTAAGTTTAATTTTTGCCTCGCCCTTAAGTTCAATTTTTGTTGCATCGTGATTCTATTCATCTTATGTACTTGAATCGATTGTTATTCTCCCCCTTTCTCTTTGAAACCCAGACGAAATTAGTATTTCTATCTTTACTTATCTTTTACTCTGATAATATACAAACGTTGTTTGTCATATTATCTAGTAAAATCTAAGTAAAGAGGGGCAGCTGTCAATACCCAATTTTGTCCGGGTAAATAAAATTAATAATAAATAAATAAATAAATAAAAAGTGAATAGTGAATAGTGAATAGTGAATAGTGAATTGTGAATAGTAAAAAGTGAAAAGTAAAAAAAAAAATTTATTTTTGGAAAGGATAAGTGTTCCACGTAGCTTTGAGATCAGAATTCACCAATTTGCAAATAAAAATGAATAAAAAAATGAATAGTAAAAATGAATAGTATAAATGAATAGTAAATTTTTTTTACTATAAATAGCCAAGGGGGGAGGCTGAAAATTTACACAAAAGAATTGAGAAAATTTTGGAGAGAAGAGAGTTGGAAGAATTTCTAATTTCAAAGGGGATATTCTGGAAGTTTTCAGAGAGCGAGGAGATTAAGTCTGTAATAGAGGTAAGGGAAGCTAACCTTGAGTATCTCCTTTTGTATTATCTTGAGCCTTGAATATGCTATATTTTGCTTTTGTCTGATCTTAAATCTTGATTATGGAGTATTTTGTTTCTGTATGATTTTGAATTTAAATGAGAGTATGCTTTTGTGTTGATATCCAAGTGTGATAGTTGTAAAACGTGATATTAATTATGTTATGTCATTTGTATGTTATTAGTTGTTTATTTTTGTATTTTGGAAGGATTAGAAGTTGTCTAACCGGCTCTGCCAGATTCAACTTCTTATTTCCCCAAACGTTTTATTTCTTTACTTATTTATTTTATTGCATTTTGGAAGGATTAGAAGTTGTCTAACCGGCTCTGCCAGATTCAACTTCTTATTTCCCCAAACGCTTTATTTCTTTACTTATTTATTTTATTGCATTTTGGAAGGATTAGAAGTTGTCTAACCGGCTCTGCCAGATTCAACTTCTTGTTTCCCCAAACGTTTTATTTCTTTACTTATTTATTTTATTGCATTTTGGAAGGATTAGAAGTTGTCTAACCGGCTCTGCCAGATTCAACTTCTTGTTTCCCCAAACGTTTTATTTCTTTACTTATTTATTTTATTGCATTTTGGAAGGATTAGAAGTTGTCTAACCGGCTCTGCCAGATTCAACTTCTTGTTTCCCCAAACGTTTTATTTCTTTACTTATTTATTTTATTGCATTTTGGAAGGATTAGAAGTTGTCTAACCGGCTCTGCCAGATTCAACTTCTTGTTTCCCCAAACGTTTTATTTCTTTACTTATTTATTTTATTGCATTTTTGTGATTAATTTTTATTTCATCTAAATTTTCCACCAACTTATTATATTATTTTTGTTCATCAACTTTCTTCATCCTTAACTCTATAAATACCTACATTCTCTTCACTTCACACACACAATTTACATAATATCCATATCTTCTCTCTCAAAATCTCTTCATTCCATCCCGAAACTCTACTTCATTTCTCCCTCACATTTTACTATCTCTCTATACATAATAAATCCCGTACCCCATTTCTACCATAAAGTTATCTTCTTCATCTTCCATCTATCTTTCTCACAACTTATTACAAGTAGAGTTTTATTTCATCACACAAATCTTCAACAAGGTATACATTTTCTCTTCATTCTATTTATATATGCATTTTGATCATTTTTTTAGTTTATAAATTCATCGTGTTTTCTATTACAATTTTTCTTTATCCTTTTCACATTTCAACCCTTCTATCCTTCTTAATAAAAAAATATAAAACTTTAAAAACATGTAATAATATAAATATCGGTATGAGTACTCGTGCGATCGTACGCATCAACCTAGTACTCATTACCCAAAATCTAAAATAAACAAAAAAAGCCGTGTGAGTGCTCGTGCGATCGTACGCATCAGCCTAGTGCTCATTACGCAAACAATAAGAAAAAAAAGCCGTGTGAGTACTCGTGCGATCGTACGCATCAGCCTAGTGCTCATCATGCAAAAATCTAAATATTTTATAAAAATACCAAAAATATTTTAAAGGTTAAGCACATGTGTGATCGCACGCATCGTCTTTGTGCTGAAAACATTTTTTGTTTATTTTATAAAAATACCAAAAAAATACAAAATCTTTCAAAACCCAAAAACATCCACATTTTCAAACAACATACAATATGGCTAGCCAGAACTACGTGATCCTTGATTCTCCATCAAAAGTGGAGATACGTAGGAGCAAGGCCAGTCCTTGTCAGGTTCATTTTCCAAAAAAAATCAAAATCATTTCCAAACAAAATTCTCAAACAATTTTCAAATAAATTTTCAAGCAATTTTCTAAAAAAACTACGGAACCCTGATTTCTCATTCTTAATGAGAATACGTAGGAGTAAGGTCAATCCTTGTCGGGCTCAAAAAACTAAAAAATACATGTTGTTTCTTTAGAATCTTATTTTAGGGGATAGTTAAACATTTTGAAAACCACATCATATTCGCATATTTAGTTAAAGGTACTGCCTTAGGGCAGGCGTTGTAGGGTGCTAATACCTTCCCTACACGTAACCGACTCCCGAACTTAGAATCTCATTTTCGCAGACCAGGTCTTATCATTTTATGGTTTTTCCGTAGTTTTCCAGAATAAACTATGGTGGCGACTCCAAAATCTTTTTTTTTCAAAAACAGTTTTTATTTTTCGGATCGTCGTCCCGTCGCGATTCCGGTTGCGACAGATGGCGACTCCGAAATTTTTTTTTTTCAAAAACAGTTTTTATTTTTCGGATCGTCGTCCCGTCGCGATTCCGGTTGCGACAGGCGTCACATGACGTAAGCCTTTATGTATCTAAATATTACACGAAAAAGAAGTTGAAATGGCAGGTTGACCGGTCATGTATCAATAGGGACGTGGAGGACGCCCGGCTAGAGCGGCTTAGTGTTAATCGGGAGAATGAGTGGGTCTTCCACAAGAAAGAGTCGAGTGCGAATGACTTCTTCTTCGTGTATACCTACCTATTCAATGTTAAGGGTTTGGCAAATGCATCGAATCGTATCAAGTAATAATAAACGGTAAGACCAAGTATTATATCCCAGAAGACTCATGACACTAAACAATCATGTAATTACTTAACTAATTAAGACTAAAAAGCTATTTTGTTGGTTTTTAAATGCAAATGCAACAAAAGTAAATATAAATGTGAATTGATTAATTGAAACCTAACACAATAATGAATGTTGTTGATGATATGAGATGATTATGTTGTTGGAGTTTAGATTTCACCTTTCTTATTTTCATGCATATAAGAATTCATCTTCTTCATTAAAATGTTAACGTCACTTTCTAAACTACGTAGAACCCGATCCCTCAGTGTAAAAAGCGCATCCTTAATTATTAGACCACAATCTCTTGCATCCCTAATAATCAATTCTGCATGACGAACAAAAGCTTAAGACAACCAAACATCCTATCCCTAGACAATATTTCTTTTGGGTGAAATTCTCTAAATCAAGGTTTCTAGGTATTTCCCAATAACAAAGAAAGCCAAAAATCATGCTATGAGTGATCAAAACAAAACAACCATTGAGTAAAGGACAAAATCATTAACAATTAATGAAAGAAGCATAAAATAATTCAGAACATATTGAAATATATGAAAGTTAAGAGGTTACATCTTCCCCAACAACAAATGAGTTTAGTTCTCCATCTTCATGGAGAACCTTGGTGTACAATGGAATGAAAGTGAGATAAAAACCCTAGAAAACGAAGAGGAGAGCTCCCGCATCCAATTTTCCCTTTAAAGGGTCGAAAAGTGTGTTTGTGTGCTTCAGCCTTCAAAGGATATCAACCCTAGGGCGTGCAAGTCCTTAAATAGATCAAAATTGGATCATGGGCCAACGTCGCTGGCACTCAGCGCCCCAACTAAGGGAAACTGGGCGAGCTTGCGAGAGGAGTGGCTTGCGGTACCTAGAGTCTAGCGCTCAGCGCCCCTCAGGGGGCAAGCAGGCGTTGGTGCGTAACTGCTGGTGCTGAGGGCCCTAGAAAAGGCAATCATGTGTGGTTGCGTGAGAACCTGCGCCTAGGCCCTAGAAAAGGGCAACCAAGCGTCTTGCGACCTTTTGTAGCCTTCTCTTCTGGTACTTTTTCTATCCTTTTTGGGTTCTAACTCCTTGATACTTTAACTCCTCTTCCAAATCATTCTAATAACCTACAAAATCAAGGGAATTAGTGATAAAAATCATCAAGTATAACATCAATCCTCTTATTCACAAAAGTAAACTAAAAACAATAGTTTAAGCAAGTTTTTAAGTCAAAAAGATTTAATTTAGTATCAAAATTGAATCACAAATAACGGTAAAATCAATCGTTATCATTCAACCTGCTTTTCGTCTGGGTTCCTTTCACGAAGTTTTAGTCGGTCATCACCCGCGGAACTTAATGTCACTCCTTCACAACTGCATATGAATGCTTGGGCTTCTGTTGAATGGCTTTTGGTCACACAAAAGTCAACAAACCTAAATTCTCCACTAATGTAGTATAGAGGCAACCTAGGAAATCGATTTGTGGACTTGGTACTTATTAAGTTTTAGAAATGTAGAATTATAACCTATTTATTTATTTATTAAAACTAAAATTAGGTGGAGAAAAAAATTTAATGAAATCTAAAAGAAAAAAACTAATTATTAACGTAATGTATGATACCTATACTGAATGCAGAAAATATAACCTAAACTAATGAACACTACTACTCATGCAATGCAATAACAAAATCTAAATCTATGAATCACTAAAATAAGTAAAAGAAATCAAAATTGAAATCTTAGAATGAATGCAGACAGAACATAATTGCATGAACCATATGATCAATTAATGCATATTATCTATACGAGATGAATCTGAATCTTCAATTAATAGAATCAATTAAAAGAAAACAGAAAATTCAACATTGAAACTAAACATACCTAAGATCTACTCAACAAAAATACCAGAAATAAAAATGACAAACTAAATCATAAGGTAAAAGCAAAATTCAGGGACAAATGTGCATTACAATGGACAAAAGAATCTCAATTACTCTCAGAAAGACATTCTAAAAAGTTAAGCACTCTTTGGGGTCTTTTTAGCACTCTTTGGGGTCTTTTTAGTTCATGTTTCAGAACTTAAAGTGGCAATTCTCATTCAAACTCCCAATTCTATGCATATCTAACTCAGAATTATAGCTTTAACCAAAGACAACAACTAGCAACATCAAAAACTTAAAATTCATAAAAGCGAATTAAATTGGGCAGAATAAATGCAAGAAACATAAAGGAAAAAATGAGAATCCAAAAGTAACAGTGTTGGAAAATTAAAATGACAGATACAAGAAATGTAAATTGAATTGAAAAGGCAATCAAAGACATATAAACTGGAACGAATCAAAACATGAACTTTGAATTAAAATCTAAAATTAAGAATACAGAATACCAAAGTCCTCAAAAATTCATTGTCTGTCACCCAATGAAATGATCAAAGAACTCCAATGAAGAGATCAAAGGTTCTACTGTGCGAAAGCTTTAAAATCTACACTAAAGCATGCGAAATCGAAAACCTAATCTAAGTACATCGTCTATCACCCAATGCACACCTATACTACGTTACAAAACCTCCCTTTTATAGGGAAAGTTCAAAGACATAAAAAGAAAAAAAAGGGAAATGGGGAAGAACTACCAACTAACTCTAGAAGCTTCTCGAGTATTCTGAACGAACTTTGAATCACTTCTGCTCCAATTGTCGACTACTTCGCACGTGCCTCCATTCTGATCGATCAACACTATGGGCTGGCTTCATCCTTCTAGGCTGACTTCCTCCTCGCTGGAACCCTAGCTCGTGGGTTGAAAATTGGGGAAACTCATATAAAAGATCGAGCCTCTATGCACAAATGAAGTGTGACTCTAAACCCCCTCAAGTTTGCCATCAATGCAGCATGAAACACTGCGTTTCAACCACATCCCAAAATATACTTAAGCCAATTTCAATTCAATTCTGTGTGTGTTTTACGTAAAAGGGCTTCAACCCAACTCTGTGAAGGCTCATAAAATTGCTGGCGTGTTGCTCCCTCCACCACCCTATACTTCCTCCACGTCCCCACGTTATTTTAAATACAATTATATCCTTAAGTTAAAAAGATTTTTACTTTTACCCTATTTTCAATAATTTGAAACCCTAATTTTACTTTCCCAACACCCACCCACGGAACTCTATTCCCCTTTCCCCATTTTCGTTTCACCTCCCGCACTTCCATTCCTTTTTCTTCCCAGTTTTTTTTTGGTTTGAAAGCTTCCATTGTCGCCGTGGTGTGAAGGAACATCGAGGAGCGTCTAGAGCATCAACCAGCATGAGAAAGTATACATCAACGAAGGTGACATCCTTCAACAGATGTCCTCTAATAAATCAAACCCTAAAATAAAAAACGTAACATTTAAACGAAGGTGACATCTTCAATGGATGTCAACATCCGTTTTTCCTTAAACAGATGTTGACATCCGTTGAAGGATGTCATCTCCGTTTAAAGGTTACGTTTTTTATTTCAGGGTTTTATTTCAAGGTTTATTCGAATACGCACCTGGAGGAAGCACAACACGCACTGCACCACTCTACACACTGCACCACGAGAGCGACACTGCACCACAAGAGCGACACTACACCACGAGAGGGAGACTGCTTGATAATTCTTTCCACCACCACCAACCTTTGCAACTTGTAGTATCTCACAACGACGAAAGAAAGAGAGGAAGAAATATAATGTTAAAATGAAAGAAAAGTATTTTACTCATGTACGGGACTACAATAGGTTATTAGTGAAATAGGTTGTGAATGGGTAAAATTAAAAAATAATAACCCTAAAAATAAAATTTTACTGAGGGACAAAATAGTAAAGGGGAGATGGAGGAGCAACACCCAAATTGTTGCTCTTCAAATCAGCATCGGCCCATGTTGGCTTGGCCCAATTCAGCACAACAACTTCAGTAATTAAGTGTTCATCCCAATTCAGTTTATTTTAGCCCAAACAACCAGCCCAACTTTGCTTTTGCATTGACCAGATCATAGCCCTTTTGACCTGGGACTTTTCTGTAAAAACAGAAGAAATGGGGAATTAAACAGCAAAAAGAAAAGAATAAAATCATATGATAGCAAAAGAAATTTTTTTATTTTTACATTTAAAGAAAAGAGCAAAACACTATATTTAAAAATACCATTTATTATCTAAAAACAGAAAAATTAACATTATTTTTATAAAACTCTAAAATTAAAGAAAAGTCTATTAACTATCCTAATTCTAGAAAATTAGAAACTAAAAAAAACTAAAAATACCTTTTAAACATAGGAAAATAGGAAAATTTGGAGTTATCAGCTTCAATTCAAGTATTCGTAGCAATGTACTCCGCCTTGGGGATAACTCCTACTTTCCCCATTTTTCTACACTATTTCAACGTCCTCTCTCTTGCTAAGCAAGGTTGGGTATCCTTGATGTCTGTCAAGGATATTTGTTTATTTAGGCCGTTTTTCTGATTTGTTCAATAATTTTAAAGACCAGTATTTTAAGGTCATAATAAAAGAGACAGACCGATCTGAATTCCATGATGATGTTGAACGCCCTCTGTTCCCCTTTTATTGGACGAGGAATCCACGAAGGATAAAGGCTTATCTGGTCGACCTTTTGAACCCTACGGATTTGGAGGCCGTGAGGACTATTAATGGCCTGCCCCACCGTCTCTATGCCTAGTTGAGTGCCATGACCATGAGGACTTTGACCAATTGTCATTCGGTATGGTATTTTTTGTCTGATTGCTTTAGTTCGTGCTTTGATATTAACTTAGATAAGTTTGTGTCTTCTTTTCAGGCATTATGTCTCTCCCAGCTCTTCGAAAATCCAGTTTCATGTCTTCGAGGAAGGAGATGGGTAGTGCTCCCTCAACAGGCAGAGACCCCGTTCGCCTCCAGCTAACCGGCCGCCCCCGATCACGAAGATCCGCCCGAAAGTCACCGTTGTGGCGACTGCAGGAGCCACTCCAGTCAACATTCCTCAAAATCCCCCCTTGATCTTTCTTGAACAATCATCGGAGGCTACTATTGCTTCGACAATTCCTTTAAAGAAGAAACGGAAGGCTCACAAGGAGGGAGACAAGTCCTCCTCGAAGAAGAATCAGAGGGAAGGGAGTGTTCCCCGACCGCTCCCTAACAGAGTATTCAACACTGAGTTCAATGTTAGTCATAGGACTAACTTTTACATGAACTCTACCCAGTGGGTGGTCATGAAGCCTCTTTCCGAGGCTAATTTGACTAATGCAATGGTGGAGATGTCCACCTGGGCGTTTGTGCTGGCCTTGTACCTTCGGCAGTTCAACGATCTTTGTAGTGCTGAGCATATCTAGACTAAGCTCACTACTAAAAAGAAGATCTCTACAGATCTTCGTGCTGAGGTGTTGTGTCTCGCCCAAGAGGGATTTGAAAAGAAACAAGTTGATCTTTAGCTGGAATTGGGCGAGGACAAGCGGTAGCTAAGTGAGACCACCGAGTGGTTGCGAGATGCTCGGGCTAGGAGCGACCGTCTGGTTGAGGAATGTGGTCAGTTGAAGGTGTCAACCACGAAGCATACTTAGGGGGGGAAGCTAAGTGCGAACAATAAGGCCCTCACAAGTGATCTTGAGCGGGCAGACAAGAAGATCGTTGTGCTACACGCGACGATTGTGTTCGAGCATAAGGAGGGCTTCAATAAAGCCCTACGCCAAGCATCCCTTTTGCTAGTGGTCATCGATCCGTTTTTTCTCAAGTTCGACATCGAAAAGGAGTTTATCGATGGCGAGCTGGTCCAACTTGAAGCGTCATTGGCTGAGGGTGAACGACCAATCGCAAAAGAGCCGAATGTTGAAGAGGAGGAACCGGTTGATAAAGAGGAGGAGTCAGTTGATGGTGAGGTCGTAGGCGATCAGTAAATAGTTTGTTTGATAGGTTGGGGAAGGGGATTAGTTTTTGGAAAAACTTTTTGTTTAAGACATTTTGCGTAGTGTGGCCGGGCAGCAAACATTTTAGGTTTACAATGTTTGCTTTGCTAGCCCATTGATACATTATATTGTATATCCCAGACTTACCTTTTGAATACAAATGCTTTTACTTTTGCATCTTATGTCGCCTTGTTGTCGCTTTACTTTATGCTAAGTTATTAACGTCCAACTTTATTGCCTTTACTGCAAAGCGAATTTTTATTGACTGTTCATGGTTCTTTTGATTGGGTGTCTTGCTCAGTGTCGTTTTAACTTTTAGTGTCCCTCAAGCCAGGCGATCGTTGTTCCTTTGTCAAACCCGCCGTTCATTGTCCTACGAAGTTGACAATGATTTTCCTTTTGAAAACTCTTCGTTCATTAACTTGAGTTTTATTTTAGCCGGATGATAGTGGTTCATTGAATGAACTCATCGTTCACCATTTGACCAAGTTGAAAATGGTTCCTTTTATGGAACTCTCTATTCATCAACTTGGGTTTTGTTTTAGTCGGACGATAGTGATTCATTGAATGAACTCGTCGTTCACCGTCCGACCAAGTTGATAGTGGTTCCTATTATGGAACTCTTCGTTCATCAACTTGGGTTTTGTTTGAACCGGACGACAGTGGTTCCTTATCAGAATGCTTTGCTCACTGTCTGACCAAGTTGACCGTGATTCCTTTTCTCTTGGGCAACTTTGCCCCGATCTTCTCTTGCCTTCTCACCCGTCGCTGGAATCTTCTCTTAAGCAATTTGGCTCGAACGGCTGCCGGTTCCGCCTCATGATGCTGTTGCATTTCCTCCATTCTTTGTTGTAGCATCCTGAGCATCTCCATTGGGTCTTCTGTGCTCATATTTATCGTGGTCACCATTGGGTTTGACAAGTTACTCGACCCCATAGTGGGCACCAAAATGTTTCGGGTGTGAAGTCAAGCAACTTCCAATGCCTACACAATTTCTCTTAGAAAACCGTCTAGTCTACGTCGTTCATCTTCGTCTTCGCTTCATCGCCCGGAGGTGTACCTGCCAAAGGTTCTCCAATGCTAAAGTCAGTAGGTTGTCCATGCAATAGCTTTTGACACTAGTAATAAATATGTAGTAAATGTGAACCACCTACCTCTTACCTTTGACCTGTATTTATAGTTTTCCCTAGTAAGCCCTTCAACATTCATTAGGTCAAGTATTTTCTTGGGAACATCCTTTTCTAGGCCAAGTTGATTAACAACAGCAACAAATTTTCTATGCAGCTCAACAGACCAAACAACACGAGGTTTCTTCTATGTTGAGGGTCATCATCATCTCCATTCCCTTCCCCATCTTCTTCTTCTTCTTCCTCACAATCAGAAGGCTTTTGTTCACCTCATTTGCTTAACCAAACTTCCATCACCTTAGGCCCACCTTCATAATCAACCCTAGCATTCATCTTTTCCCCATTATTGAGAACCAGACCCACATAGAAAGCATTCGCAACAGCCAGGGACAAGTGGCTTCTGACATCGATGCCAACATGGCTCGATTTGGGGTCTCCTACATTTTCATCCTTGGACGTGACAAACTCAACAGGGACAATATCTGAATCGTTGGCGGAAGCGGCGGTGAGGACAAAAGGACGCCGTCACCATTGTCAGAGATGGAGAAGGAGAATTCGGTGGAGAGGGTGGTAGTGGCGTCGACGAAGACAAGGGGCTCAAGGACACAGAAGAGACTGGAGGAAGAAAGGGAGGGATTGGTGAGGCGCACGTGGGGGGCGGCATCGTTGTTGGTGACAACGTGGGCGTCGTCGAAGAGGTCGATGTTGTCAGGGTCGAGATTAGGGGATTGCATGGAGGAACTGGAAGAACCCTTGAAGGCAGCGTTAACGGACCTAGGACTGTAGGTGTTGGGTGTTGCAGTGTGGAATGGATTGGGGCTGATGGAACACTTCGCCGGCAAGATCTAGCCAATAAGTCTTTCCGGCAGTCGAGGTTAACGGGTACCGAAGGAGAAGAGGTCGCCGCGACCGGTGGGGCGATTTTGGGAGGGTGTCAACTCCCTTTTCACAATCTCTACTCCTTGGTTCAGTCTTTTGGGTAAGGACAAATATAAAAATTTTACACATCTACGTGGAATTATTGATTATACAACAGATCACTAATTCAATTTAATACACAATACCACGTCATGAAAAAAAATTACAGCTCAATATCTGTTTAACGCCGTGTGTGAAAACTTAACGGAGAGAGCTTAATTGAATCAATTTTTCAAATATTTGGATCAATTGGATCAATTTTACAAGTATATGGACCCAATTGAGACAGAAAAAAAAACGATGACCTACTTGAGATTCACCAACAAATATGAAGACCAACCGAGGGTTCAAAACCTATAAATATCTAATTCCATCATTTATGTATATTAGTTACTTCAACTAATAATTTTATGAAATATTTATAATTTAATAAATTAGCTTAACAACTTTCTACCAGCCACTAGTTTTATAGTTATTCAAGATTTTACGAGCACTTATAAATTTAATGAATTAACTTAACAATTTACCAATTATTAGGTATTAGTTTTCAGTTAGTTTTTTGTTTTATTCAACTAAAACAAGAAGCAAGAAAACCAGAATTGATGTCAATAATTAAACTAGGAAACATCTCATTTCTTTCCCTTTCTAAAAGAATCATCATTCAGTCATGATCAGTGCAATTTTGAAGATGAGCCTTTTCTTAAATACTTTAAGTATAGTTTGGTTTTATTTTTAATCGACGTGGTATCTTATATTATCATAATGAATGCATTGGTCTGTGAACTTTAAATCTTCCATCATAGATGGACGGCACCTGTATAAATATTCCAAGTATGAACTTTAATGTAACATAGAAAGTTCCATGAATTTCACACAGCATTTTGTTGTGAAAATGGAGAATAAGATTGTGGGAAAACACTGTTATGTGAATGTGACTGTCACACATGAAACTGTCAATGTCTGGAAACACGAGACTCGTTTCTATGGAGAACCTGATTCCCTTGCCTTTCAACTCTTCCCCTCCGTAGTGCATTCCAATTAACTTCTTCTACATAGTCACCTGTCAAGAATAAATGCTCCTCTTTCTCTCCATAAGCTTCTCTTCAGCACACCCTAAATGCACCTTTTTTTTCCATAAACTTCTCTTAATTACTCCCTAAATACACCCTTTTGCTTTTATAAATACAGTTCAACTTCTCTATTTGTCTCTCTTCTCACAAGCACAAGAAGATGGTATTGCAAACTTAAAGAAGTTTTTGTTATTCATGAATCAACTCTTTTTTGTGCTCTTCAACCTCTTTTTTTTGCCTTACTTTTCTAACACCTTAGAACTGAATGATGTTTTGTGCAGAGTTTTGAGGAGAAACCTGTATCAGTTGGACCATGGGGAGGCAGGGGAGGATACCGTTGGGATGATGGTGTGTATTCAACAGTTAGGCAATTGGTGATAAGTCATGGAGAAGGAATTGACTCCATCCAGATTGAATATGACGAGAATGGGAAATCTAACTGGTCACTCAAGTATGGAGGAAGTGGAGGCTACAAAATTGACAAGGTAAATTTTTTGTGACCGTAATTGTTCATATTGAAATTAGAAGTATGCTACTTGTAACCTAGAAACTGAGGTTTTAAATTGATGTTACAATTGCATTTTCATTGCAACGCTTGATGTTATGGTATGTTATGAACAAACACTACTGATGTGACTGTAACTGAAGTCAGAGAGTACGAAAACCTTACGATTGCAGCCAAACCTTAAGAAAGTTGACAGAGAATTGATATAACATGGACATATTATAATACAAATTATCAAATTAACTTAAGACACAAATCTTAATTAAATAATAAGAAAGAGTTGTTCATTGTTTTCCAAACAAATTGAAGTTATTGTAAACAAAATACTGTGTTACAGTTTTTCTAATTAATTGAATTTTGCTCCATGTATTAGTATAAGTATTTTATAAGATTATTCCAGGTGTATAAATAAGTCTAACATTTACAAAATTTATTGTTTACAATCATGAAGTGTTTGTGCTTCTTTGCTACGTAGGAAACTCATGCATCATATTGTGATTGTGTTCCAGATCAAGCTTGATTACCCAGATGAATTCCTAACATCAATTGATGGATACTTCGGTAGCTTAAGCCAACGGGGACCAATCTTCATTCGGTCTCTGAGTTTTGAGAGTAACAAGAAAATCTATGGACCGTTTGGAGTTGAACAAGGGACATATTTTTCGTTGCCAATGACAGGTGGCAAGATTGTTGGGTTCCATGGCAGGTATGGTTGGCACGTTGATGCCATTGGAGTCAATCTCAAGTCCTCTCAGCAACCAAGCCCTTCCAAAGCTTTGTCTCATTCACAGAGCTACATGACTAACACTCCTGAGAATGGTAATTATAGTGTAATACAAGGAAGTGTTGGCCAAGGCTTTGATATAGTTCTTGCTGTAAAACAGAAAGATGATTTTGGAAAAGCTCCAACCGTGAAGATTTCTAGCTTCAAAGAACCAGACAACATTGAGCCAAAAGAAAAGGTAATACAGATAAAGAGTTTTCATGAGTATTCTCTCTGAAATGTTGCTTAATTTTCTTTTCAACTTCAGCCATGCATAATGAAATGCATTCCATCAAGTTTTGTTTCATTCCTATTTTAAACAATGCAAACACTGAAACAAGTATCATTCCACTATAGTTTACACCTTCAATTGATTTAAATATAGCTGTTGTTTGCATTGCATGAAATGAAACTAAGAATTTATATTCATTTCAGGTAGTCTTTGTGGAGAGGGCACCATCAATGGTTGAAGGAGTAGTCACATACGGACCATGGGGTGGTACTGGTGGATATGCATTTGATGATGGACCCTACACAGGAGTTAGACAAATTGACGTGTCCCGAAATGTTGGAATTGTATGGATTAGAATTTTGTATGATCTTGATGGGGATGCAGTATGGGGATACAAACATGGAGGGACTGGAGGGTTCAAACATGAAAAGGTAAACTAGGAGTTAGAAAACCTTTGTAGTATACTTTTACCTAATAAACTAGACAGTGGAATTGATATTTTTACTTTTATACCATTTGTTGTGCATCATGTTGCAGATAGTCTTTAATTTTCCATATGAAGTCCTAACACATGTAACTGGCTACTTTGGATCTCTGATGTACATGGGGCCTGCTGTTATAAGGTCACTGACTTTTCACACCACCAAAAAGTCCTATGGTCCATTTGGAGATGAACATGGAACTTATTTCACAACAAAACTTAGAGAAGGGAAGGTTGTTGGTTTTCATGGTAGAAGTGGCTTATTTCTAGATTCTCTTGGTGTGCATACAATAGAAGGAAAAGTAATAGTGCCAGTGGCAGCTCCTGCTTCAATGGAAATCACGTCAAGAGAACCAACTATTACTGATACAGACAATCCTCAACTGGCAATTGTTGCCAAATCAGCACCAATTGAACAGGTATTCGTTGAACACCATTTGTATTTAAGGTTTAACCATTCATTTAGTCTCTATGTTAATGGCATGGACCAAACTTAATTTTTATGCATAGGACTATTGCTACAAATTTTGTATAGTTACTACAGTTTAGAATGAAAACAACTATATGAACAAGTGAATATTTTAGCCTGTATATTGAAGGGGTGAGGATATTCTATTCACTTTTGTTCTGTATTTCACATCACAGGTTTCTCGTTGTGTGATTAAAGAACCAGCCCCGTGTGGACCAGGTCCATGGGGTGGGGATGGAGGTAGACCTTGGGATGATGGAGTTTTTTCTGGGATTAAACAGATTTATTTGACAAGAGCACCTGAAGGAATTTGCTCAATTCAAATTGAGTATGATAGATATAAGCAATCTGTGTGGTCTGTAAAACATGGTGGTAATGGAGGAAATAGCATGCATCGGGTATGATTCTGAATCGATGTTATTTTCCCACTTCAAGGGTAAACAGTACATGAATATAGTAGAAAATTACACTGTTACCCAATCATAAATTACTTTGTTTAGTAATTTCGTTAACTCTTGAATAACTATCCTATAAATCATATCCACCATGATTTCTGTATAAATAGTTTTACATGAGAGTTCTAGATATTAAACTCATGTTTTAACCACATTCCTTCTGTTATAGCAGCAAAATTAACTACACTTTGCATTCTTAGTCTAACTCATGGCTATTCTGGTTTCAGATCAAACTGGAGTACCCAAATGAGGTAGTGACTTGCATATCTGGCTATTATGGTTCAATCACTGCTAATGAACAACCTACAATCATAAAGTCACTCACATTCCATACTAGTCGAGGACAGTATGGTCCATTTGGTGATGAAGTAGGGAAATATTTCACTTCAACAAAAACAGAGGGTAAGGTCGTTGGTTTGCATGGGAGGAGTAGCATGTATCTGGATGCCATTGGTGTCCATATGCAACACTGGCTAGGAAGTCAGAAAACTTCAAAGTTATCCTTCTTCAAGCTATTTTGATTTGTGAAGAACAATAATGAATATGAAGAGCAATGAGCTGAAATAGCATGATTACTTGTATACTATCTAAATAATGCTTGGCGAATGTTCTAACCAACTGTAAGATTTGCTATACGATGTGAATTAATATAATATTAGTTAGCCTCTGTTTGACTCTTATCGATGCTGAAAAGGTTAAGAGTATATTTTGATACAAAATTAAAAGGAACTTCCTGCAAACTTTTTCTTAGATTTATAATACCAAAACTCCTAAAGGTTACTTTAACTTCTATCCGAACAGTCCTTCTACAGAACACTTAGGTGGTAACTGAACTGATATTAATGTACATTTCATGAACATGAAAATTGATTTCTTGGTTTTCTGTATGTACAAAAGGACTTAGGAAAACTCTTAATCATGGTCAAAGTTTTACTGGCTTGTCCTTCAAGCCAGTTCCTACTTAATTACATAAAACCTTGGGGAACAACTCTTAATCATGGTCAAAGTGATATTACCACAGGAACTTCATAGTCTGCTTATATCACGGCCGAATACTACAGTTGTAATCCAGTTTATAAATACATAGAATCTGTTCCTCCAGCTGACAACACGGGTGATATATGCAGAACGCCAAATAAAAAAACTAAGAAATCCTGCCAGAGCCAACCCTTTTGCCTCCTGGAAGAACCATAGTAAGTGAGACACTCAATGTTTTTGAAGCACCAACAACAGTATCACAGTAATGATAAACATTACCTTGCCCTGTCGAAGGTCAACAAGGGCCTTGTATCTACCAATAGTTGCCATGCTTCCAAGGTGCTTGTAAACAAATGGGTCCCCAAATCCTATTTCTTTTTCACTGTTTGCATGGCCTGCACCTGCTTTACCAATTTTGTTTAACAGAGCTGCTAAATATTTACCTTGCCTCTCTGCCACCTGTGGTATTCAAAACGCAATGTATCATATCTGACATTAGCCAACAACATGCTTTTTTGCCAGAGATGAAACTAAAAACACTACACATTAGCCTAAAACAGAAGCAACAAATTGAAAGAATTTAAGGAATGAAGGAGTGTGCAGGAGAAGCCAATGAACCCAATATCACTTACTTGGGCTAATGCAGGAAGTGTTTGTCTTCCAGTACTTTCAACAAATCCACTGCAGTCACCTATCGAGAACACATCGTGTACCGAAGGAACACGAAGCCACTCATCAACACCAATCCTATGAAACAAAATCGTTCAGAAACTTTCCTTATATATGGCATAAAAAATCTATATCTACCTCAAATCAGCTTCTAGTTTGTAACTTTGCCTAGATTGTCACAGGGAATGAAAGCAACTATATTGAGTAACAGGAACTAACCTTCCTCCAGGAGATTTTGGGAGATCCAAGGATTGAATTATAGGCAGTGGACCAACACCAGTGGACCATACCAACAACCCATATGGAACCTCAGAACCATCACTAAGAACAATCTTATGAGCTTTAACATCTTTCACAATGCCACGAACAAGACGAACTCCTGACTGAGAGAGACTACAATATTGGCAAAATATAATGAAACGAATACAGAAAAGTAGAACAACTTGCTAGCTTAGCTTGTCAACCAGCTTCAGACAGGACTACAGTGATCAAGAGTGACATACAGTAAAATGAATATTCAAATAAATAACACTTAAAATGAAATGATTTTTCATCAAAAATATATTTCACCTTTGTCAATTGCTTGGTAGCATATCGCCTAAGCCGGTCATCAAATGAAGACAATATTTCATTTGCCTAACAAAGCATGCATGAATTGGTTAACAACATAAACTACCTGATCAGACAATTTTGGCTTCCACAAGTTCACAAATCATATATCTAATGATGCTTAGCATACCTCAATTAAGGTGACACGAATGTAGTCCTTCACATGGGCATATCTTTGACGAACATCTTTCATGATAAAATCACTAAGCTCACCACTGAACTCAACTCCAGTAGGACCACCCCCCACAACCACACAGTGCAAAAGCCTTTGTTTTTCCTCTTCAGAAATTCCTGCTTACAAACAAAGCACAACCAAACATTAAAGAGCAAATCATGTATGAAAAATACTTTTACACTGTTATCCAATGATATACTGTCATACTGTCGTGTGTGTCAGGTTTATTGGTTTTTACAATATTTATCTAAAAGGTCATACAATAATTATCCAATGATTAGCTGACGATATAACTTTTTTAAGTTGACAAGGCAGAAAATAACAGTAATAAAAAAATTATGATGACTCAATATTTTTCTAACATAGTAACACTACTGTTTAACAGACCTGGAACATCAGAGAGCATCAAGTTGAGGAGGAGCTTTCTACGAATTTCCTGTGCATGGTGAACTTCTCTGAGAAAAAAGGCATGTTCTTTGACTCCTTGAATTCCAAAAGTGGAAGGCTGTGATCCTAATGCAATGACTAGCTTATCATATGAGATTCTGAATTTCCAGGGAGCTATTGTTTCCACTCCCTCAGTTACAGTCTCGCAGTGCACCTTCAAAATCAAGCACCAAACTCTCCATAACTAAGCCACACTGCTATGATACCAATCTTTCAAGTCCAACCAATCACAACCCTTTTTAACATCATGAATCCAACAATAGTTATAATTAAATCAAATGCTTAATTACATTTTTAATCTTTAAAATTTTTGTAGTCCTTCAAATTGAAGATAAAAATAATCACATCTTCAAAAAAAATCTATTTGTAGTTCCTAAAAGTAGATAACATCACGTTACTATTTCTCACCACTTCTGTTGACACCCTCTTCAAAAATCTAATTTTCCAAAATTATTTTTTCTATTTAGAAGGTCAAAACAAATTTACTTCAAATGCAAAGAAAATAATTATGCATAAAGACTTGTTTCAACAAGTTTCCTATAGAAGTACTTTTGGGAGAGAAAACCACAAATAAAAACGAAATGAATTTTTCCACAAATAAAATTTTGCATAGATTACATAAGAAACTTTTACAAACTAGCTTATGCCCAAGTTAAAATTAAAATCTTTAAACAAGCTATATGAAAGAGTCTTTCCAAATTAGCTAAATAAGTATTTTTCTTATTTTTGTTACTCTAGAAGGACTTAATAGAGAAATTTGTTCAAAGATACATTGTCTTCAAGTGCTAACTTAGAAACGATAAAACTTCAGTGCAAGAAAACACTGATATATAAGAAGAGAAAAGTAGTTAACACAAACATACACACCATGTGGTTATGTGCATCAATGTGAGTACAATTGGCTAGGAAGAAATAAGAACCAGGTTCTCTGGAAATAGCAGGTTGGATCCTTCCAATGGGTTCAGCAACAGATCTAAACTCAAGAGTTCCAACACAAGTGGAGGCCAACAGGGGGGTGAACACCATGTGGTTACGAGGTGAAACACAAACTATGTCATACACACTCGTGTCCAAGCCCTTGAGGAGCCTGCACCCGGCCCACCCTGAGCCCAGCACCACAACACGTGGTTTCTCATGGGCCCTTGTTGGCTCCAGACCCGAATACTCAACAACGGGCTTAACACAAGGCTTTTCCTCAACTGGGTTGGTGCTGAAGTGGGAGAGGAAAGTGAAGGAGAATGAGTATGCGTTTTTGGGTGTTTGAGTTCTTGTTAGTGATGATGATGATGCTTTCATCATGGTGGAAAACTTGGTGCAGAGGTTTCTTAACAAAGCCATGAATGAATAATCCTAGCTTGTATGTTTGTTTCTTTGGTCTCAACCTCAAATGGGTTTCACTGGATTTTGTTAGATGTGCATCACAGAATTTAGATTTGGAGCAGAAAATGAAACATGTTGGTTTTGTTTTCAGTTGAAGAAGTTTGGATTTAGTTATAACATAAGGTGGCATTGCCACCTCTTGTTATTGACAAATGTCTTCACATCATTTCTCATGAAGGATAATAAGGATTATCTGCATGAAAAATTTTATGTACACAATATGAGTTAAATTCTACCATAATTTTTTTAAAAATGGTGCACAAGCTGATGAGAAAGTCAACCATTGTCCAATTAATGGTGTATTTTTTTAAAGAATAATTAGATTTTCTTTTAAATTGATATGAAATTTTAACTCATTTAAATTTCCAATAAAATATAAAATTTTTTTTTTTCATTTTTAGAATAATTTTCCTCCTCCTTTATAATATAAAAGGTTATAAATATTATTGACTGCATTTATGAAGGAAAAACAAAT
The DNA here is from genome assembly GCA_034642375.1 of Vigna nakashimae. Taxonomy (NCBI): domain Eukaryota; kingdom Viridiplantae; phylum Streptophyta; class Magnoliopsida; order Fabales; family Fabaceae; genus Vigna; species Vigna nakashimae. The sequence goes on along the minus strand of CM067762.1, from coordinate 16,625,157 downwards.
ATTTCATTTACTTCATTGAGTGAAATAACTTAGATAATATTACATTTGCAGTAAAAAGGTGTAAATTAATTGCAGCCAGTTCTTCCTTCTACATGATTTCCCCAATTACAAGCCTTCCATGGATCGTGGCCTGGATTTGCAGTTGGTTCACTGTAATCTTCAAGGTTTACTGTCTTCAATGACCTTCCAACCATGCTCCAAGCTTCATCATCATCTAATAATCCCAATCTCAACAGTGTTTTACTCAAAAACATATATAAAAACAAGATATAATCTGTACTTATTTACAATGTGTTTACCTTCCTCAGAAAAACAATATTAAAATTAACCAAGATGTTATGATTGTAATATTACAATGAGGCTAACACATATATTTAAATTTAACTGATTAAAGATTTTAATTATATCACATTCATGATGTAAAAGAACTTTGTACTATTGTAAATTATCATGTAAGGTTTACATTTACAACAATTTGCTTAGAGCTTATAAAAATTATTTTAAAGATCAAATATAAGACGGTTTATTATCAATAAACATATATTATATTTTAAATAATATTATTTTAAGAAATAAAAGTAAAACATATTTTTAAAAATTTTATTTTATTAAATAATTAGTAATTAGAAATCATAAAAGAAAAAAAATAATACTAAATATAAGTCATTATTTAACATAATAAATATGTTGAAAATATATTAAGAAAAACTTTTAATAATGGTTAAAATATGCGTAAGGACTATTTATTTAATTTAAAGAATTATTTATTTATTTTAAAAATCTTAGTTTAAAAATAATTTTTAAGAATGCAATATGGATTAACATTTATATTTTTAATTTATTATTTAAAAAAATGGTTAAATATGTTTTCTGTTCTTGATTTTCAATTAAATTTGTAATTAATTCTTCTTCAAAATTTTAAATCAATTTAGTCTATCATCTTTAAAACTAGATGAATTTAATTTCTTTAACCAAATTTTTTTAAGTTTGTTTGACGTTTTAAACATGCTAACTTTGAAACATAAATGTGTCAAACAGAGTAAACAACTTAAATAATATTATGAAACATGTCTGAAATATCAAATAAATTTAACAAAATTTAGTTGAAATAACTAAATTCACACTTTTCTAAAATTTGGAACTAAATTAGGTTAAAATTTCAAAAAAAAAAGACTAATTTTTTTTTACTAAAAATGAAGAGATAAAAAACATATTTAACATTTTTTATAATGATCAACTATGTTAATTGATAAAAGAAATTCAACTTTATATAGGAGTAAGTTAGGTAGAAGATTAGAGTGCCAAATAATAAAAAATATTAATTAAAATAAACAACTAAATTATACTAGTTATATGAGTAAATCAATGTTTTGGTATATAAAAATTTGTAATATTAAAAGTAATTGTGAATTTTTATAATTTAGTATATTTAAGTATTAAATTTAAATGATCATCTTTACTTTAAAAAAAAGCAAATTAACAGCTATATAGATAGCAAAAGTGGTTTGAAAATTTTATTCCAAATACTATTCATATTTCATGCAAAATAATATCTCTATATATATTCTAAAGATTGTCATATTGTATGAATTGCATATCATGCAGAAGAAAGAGGAAAAAAAAACTGATTTAAATTGTTAAAGAGAAAGAAAAAGGGAACAACCATAATAAGAGAAGTATAACTTATGTTTTTTTGCTTAAATCTATACTTTCAAAAGCTAGACATGTGTCCCAACAACTTTTAGTTCTTCAAATAATCAGCAACCAAAATAAAATATGATCATGAACAACAAATCAAAATCTCCTTTTAATAAAAATAATGTTGGTACATATATCTTAGATAGTTTCTAGTTACCAAACAAATTGAAGGGAGATTCAAACAAATAAGATGAAATGAAAGGGAAACTCACTTGAAAAGAAACTAGGGTTTCTGGCTGTGGCAGAACACAGAATGAAGAAAGTTAACGATAAGAAGAAGACAGCGGAGGCAGTTCTAAATGCCATTTTTTGTAGCTCTCTATTAGGTCAAAGTCCAAGGTTTTGTTTATCTAGTTATAGAAGAGAGAGGACTATAATCAAAGTGTTTGGAACACGTGTTTGAAGGGTATTGGATCAGGAAGTTGACTCCTTAAAATGCAAGCTGTGTTAGATTCATCAATTACGAAATGTTGGAATATAATAATAATAATAATAATAATAATAATAGGATGATCACCTATGGTCAACGACTATACCAACACACGTAAGGTGCATTCCTCATCGGAAATTGTTTCTTTAAACGTTAACTCGTAGCAAAAGGTTGGGTTACTTCAAAACTATATATATTTTGAAGGAGGTTTGTGTGTAAGAAAAATAAAATACTGATATTATATATATATATATATATATATATATATATATATATATATATATATATATATATATATATATATATATAGTGTTTCTTTGTTATTTTTATAACTGGATTAAAATAACTAACTCCTTACACGTCTTCATAGAAAAAAAAACTTAACTTCTTTTGAAGTTATTAATATTTTCAAACTAGCTATTGTTTTCTGTTTTTAATAAAATATTTATATTTATTTTAGATTCATTTTTTTATATGTTTAATTAAAGATCATTCATTTTTCTTACTTTATTTAAAATGATATACATTACCTAAAATAAAAATAATAAAATTAAAAAAAATAACATTTCAAATCTTTTGAAAATTTAATAAAAAGCATAAGACATTGCATCATCCATTTCACCATAAAACTGCTATTATTATTTGTGAAACAATACTAATTATTATCTACAAATGGCTTAGAAAAATATCACATCAACAAATTATTACAAGGACACAAGCAAGTGCTTTACGATAATAACTATTATTACGTAATTTCCTTTAAAATTTCCAAACAATATTTTTAAAAACAAACATAAAAACAGCCTTGAATTAACCCGAATGTCCCAAGCCACGTGCCAAACCAAAAGAAAAACACAATAATAGCCTGCAAGGAAAAGAAACTCGAGAGGAGATAACCATACTTCAGACCAAATCAACTCCTCAATGCAGGAACAAGTAAATAACCCACACGCCGTCATTCAGGAACAGAATCATTCATCCTGCACCAGTAACAATGCCAATTGCACCCCAACAGGCACGAATTCTAACCGGATATTAATCTAAACACTTCATCAGGCCGTCTGTTTAAATTAGCAACGAATACAAACAAAGATCTTACGGTAGTTCAAGTTGATGATGCTTCCATAATTCTTTTATCAGCAGCAATCTAAACAAGCATTTTAACATATAAAAGTTTACAAACTCAAGGTCTCATCCTATAATTCTTCTATCCGAACAAGACACGTACAAAAAGTTTTAAGAGATACAAGCATCTCAGTAAACTACCCTCATCATCTTTTCTTAAAACCATACTTTTTGCGTTCATAAAATAAATCAGTTTTGGCACTCCCTAAATTAACAATTTTGGGGCAACCATCTCTATCTTTCTCCTGTTGCGTGCATTCCTTGCAGTAGTAGGCATCAGATATTCCTACTCCTCCGCATATGACACATCGACCCTGAAACGACCCGTAGTTGCATTCATCACAAACGCGGACAAGTGTACAAGGACGCACGTAAGAATCACAGATCACACACTTGCCATCACATTTCTCACAGAGTCGCCCAATGGCAATCCCTGGCTGCTTTCGACACATAATCAAATCAGGATGATGCTTGGCCATGTTTTCAACAACCTGCTACACACTGAACACATGTATATAACCAGTAAGTACTGTCTACAATCTACATCTGAAAGTTGAACAAAAAATGAAGCAAATCAGTATGTTAAGGCACTCATGTGCTAGACCTTAGAGGGATTTTGGTTATAACAATCTTGCTTAAGTGGAAAAGACTACAGAGGATAGGAAGGATAGAAAGGAGAGAAAATTTGGGGAGGAGGCAATCATCTGGGCAGTTCTGGGGGACAGAGAAAGCCTTATCTGATATTTTATTTCCTTTTCAACACATTCCTGCGCTATGCTATCTGAATTCTTTCAACAATTCCTATGGCGAATTCTAGATCCTATAGAAGTAAAATGCCAATTCTAGCAAAAACAAGTTCTAACACAAAAATTTACAACAAAATACTGGGATTTAGGCTTAATAACTAATACTCCGTAGTAAATAAGCATGTGATATGCATTAATAGATACAACTTGGCAGTACCCAAAACATATAGAATTGCAGAACCTTCAATTTTCCGTGGCATTGCAAGTATTGAATGATGTTATTTCATATCAAATCAAAATGCCCGTACAAGGCCAATCAATATCAGCACCTTCATTTGCATTATCCTTCCTTGGTCAAATATCATACTACCGCAGGAAATGGAGAAGGGAAATGACTAGTAATGACTAATGTTTCAGTCCTAGCATACTTGGAAACCATGAACTGGTTAGCTATGCTTTGCCTCGACAATGAAACAGTTTACCTTAACCAGTTATACCATATATCTCACACACAAAGGCAGAGGGCAAATCCTACAAAGCATTGACTAATTCTTTATTAGTATGAATTGGAAATGTCTTATGCGTAGGCTAAAGGCTCACTAGTTTAATGCATGAAATTAATTTCCAACTTTTCTACTGTAGGGCTGAATAACTACATATGAACCTTTCCTTTTTTCATTACATGACGGGACAAGGCAACTACTTCCACGAAATTCATAGATATGGAACAAGAACCATTGTGTCAAGACCCCAGTGCACTTGAAGAAAAAAAATAGGAAGTACAATGCAACACTTAAAACTCCAAATGAAGATTATCAGAAACTAAAATTGTATGGATACTGCAAATCATGATTTTGCATTATTTAATCTCTTTATTTATAGCTTATAACCCTTTTCAATAAATGAAGATCATTTATATCTCTCTTGCCACTGAGAGATTTATCCCATAAGAAAAAATCATGTAAAGCATACACCAAAATTGTGGACATTTTAGAAGGGAACACACTGCAAATTAATATTAGCATACAACAACAACCAGATTTGTTCTGAAGTCGGCTACATAGATTAATCAACGCCATTGGAATGAAATCTATCCAAAACCAAATATATGCATGCCATGTCCATATCTAAAGCTCGCATCAATTGACCATACGTTCCCATTATCATCCCCTGCCCTTTGCTAAACATCCATTTAATTACCTTGGATAGGATATTAAACAATCCGAGTGATTTACTAACAGCACTATCGAGGTAAACTAAAATTCAACCCTAGACCTTTCCTTTTCTCCCTTATGTTAAAAGTACTCCCATGCATCCTTTTTTGACTCAAAATTCACAAAAAATGCTAAACTAACATGCTTACAAATCACACCAAAATCGAATAAACTACTTAAAGTGATAACTTTATTGATAAAAGAAAGAAAGAAACAAATGGATAAATTGAATATTTAAAGAATAAGACAACAAAAATTGTCTACAAGCACAGAGAAAATTGCTAGTCATGTAAATATTAAGTGTTCTTTTCACATAAACAAATATCAATCCACGGAATTAGCAACATTAGCCATTTCACATCTAGTGTTCCTTGAGATGTAGAAGTGAGAAACGAAAGCCCTAAAGATGAATCAAAATCAAGGGTTTAATCCCAAAATTCAAAGTGTCAAGAAAACCTAAAGTCGTGAAAAAGAGAAAGAGTATGGGTGAAAAGAAAAGAGAGCAGACGACACTAGGGCTCACCAAAACGCGATGGGTCGACAAAACTAGATCTCGATAGAGCTAGGACTCGCTAGCGTGAAAGCTCGACAGTGCCAGGACTGGACTGTGAGAAGACTAGACTGCAAGAAGGTTCGACTGCGAGAGGGCTGGACGGCGAGAGGCCTTCACGGTGCGAGGGCTCCACGACGATGGAAATGGATTTGAAAAATATGAATGAAATGGGAAAGTGTGCACCAAATTGGGGAAAATGAAAAATTACAAAGAGAAATTAGAAAGAAAGGGAGTATATGTAAAACAGAGGAACACCAAAATAAAAAATAAGAGGGAAATAAAACATTAGATGTAAAGAAAAACTAATAATTTATTATAAAAATGACATTTTAAAATATCATATTTTTTATTAATAGTGTGAAAGTTAAAAATGTCATATTATACATGTAAATTATGGCAATTAATAAATTGTCATATTATATTACAAATTACGACATTTTTTAAGAATGTTTTAATAAAAATGTCACCACTTACATGATGCTTACATAGTGTTTTCAAAATATGAACATCAATTCCACTCTACATATACATATGTATATATAATCTAAAGTAGTTTTAGGTAGCAACAGTATGTTTCAAAATTCTATAATCAAACTAAATCATAACTATTATGGTACAGATTCTTTATCTCCTGCAGTCTTATTTGCTCATGCCATATTAATAATCATTACAAAGAAACACAAACAAAAAATAAGCTAATAATAACTTTGAGAAATCTTATCATAAATTAAATACAACCAAATAAGGATCCAACAATCACCATTACTAATTGAGAAATGATGGACAAATTGCAAGGAACATTACTTAAAATAAGCACAGGCACCCAAAGAACCATAAACCTAAATCTCCAACACTTTTTGCAACCCAGTTCAAGTATTATCAAGGTAATACAAATTAGACTGAGGGTCCTAGATCTATATGAGCTTTAATTGTTTGCCTTTATTCCTAGAACACTGGGTGCAGCTAGCATCAACCCAAAAATTTAAGAACAATAACAAGCATCAATTCAAACAACAAGAGGACCTTCACATAGTAAAATATAAATATGGAGACTATTATTATTAGGCATAAAAATTGGTGGTGGACGAAGAGAACACAAATCGCACTATTAACAATGAGAAAATCAATACAATATGAGAATCAGGATTAGGGACTTACAGGAACCGCAAGACGCGATTAGGGTTTCTGAGCAAGAGAAAATGGGTGTACAGTGTGGCTTTGCTTGAACACAGAAGGATTAGCGTTCTCTGTCAATGTATGCAAAAGAAAACAGAAGACGAGAATTGAGTGACCATAAAAGGAAATAAAGGAACACGAATTTCCAGACCAATCTAGAGAATAAAAAGCCCAACTCAATCAACAGAAAAATTTGAGAGCTTTTTCCTGCACCCCACAAAATTCTTCCTGCACCCCACAAAATTCTTCCTACACCCCTTAACTTCTTCTATTAGTAAATTATTCCTAGCAGCTTTTAGATTTGACTTTGACTAAGTTTTAAAACCCTAGTTGAGACACATCGCTGTCACCACAATTCATTTGCGCCTCATCTTTATTATGCATTTCCTTTGTTCTATTTGCACTCAAAAAATTTAGATTTCCAAATTTGATAAAAAAAATCTTATAATCATGTTTGAAAATTGATAGACAATACAAATTTAATGAAAAAAAATCAAAAACAAGATTTCGAAATAAGCTTTTTGAAAATTTAGAACCATATTTTAAAATTCAAAATCTAATGTTGAATTTCAAAAATTCATAAAACTTATAACTAGATTACAAAATTTAGTTTCCAAAAACAAATTTCCAAATCTGACAAAATTAAGAAAAGGATTTCAAAGAAAATTCAAATAAAAAATATGTATTTTTTATTTTGAGTTGTACATGAAGTTTAATATCATTTTACACTTAAATTTATTTATATTTAAATTAGAAAAAACTTATTATTTTTTAAAATTAAAAAAAGTTTATAATATAATTATGAGTTAGTGAGTTTGATTTTTTTTAGTTTGCTAATAAATAATTCAGTTGTAATAAATTGCACAAAATCGAATTAAGTGATCCGTTTTTACATATGATTATCCAACCCATAAGGAAGGAATATTTTGAGAGTAATCAATTTGAAATGTATTCTTGAATGGAAAATACATTCGTGGTCAATCATAAACACACCAAAACCACTTATTCTTTACTTCTATCCACGCAACTCACCATTATCTTACATCTCTTGTTCAGCTAGAGTCACTATTATAGGGTACAATATAAATTTGTTATGCTTTAGTATTTATGATATTCTAAATATTTATTATAATGTTATTTTTGTGAGACGAGAGATTTAAAGAAAATTGGAGAAGGACAGGTGTATGTACTGGATTGGACCGTCCGATTTTGAGAGTAGTATATAAGGGAAAGTTTCAAACTTCATCTCATTCTCTGCATACACTTTATCTCTCTCCAAAATTCTGATCTTCTCTTTTTTCCTCATTCTCTTTAAAAATCTTCATCCGTTAATCAGTTGTTCTTCGATCAGAAGGAGTTTAAGTGATCCTTGAGCTGAAGGATTTCTTGTCAACAAGTTAATCCAGTGATTTGACTCAGTAAGTTTCATCTTCTCTTCTTAGTGTTTCAGTTTTCTGGTACATGCAAAGGAAATTTCGTTGCATGTGTTCATCAACTTCTTCTTCTCATTTCTGATCATGTTCTCAGTCTTTTGGTTGATCCTTTCTTTTCAATCAGTGACCTTTAGGTGTTCTTAGATTTTCTTGAAGTTCAAACAATTTTTCCGAAGGTGTAATAACTTTTGTTCGGTCAAAAGGTAAGAGAAGCTAATAATTTAGTTAATTGGTTTATGATGTATGAAAATTGGGGTTTGATGATTTTGCATGTGTGAATAATTGAATGATTTGGTGTTTGATGTTGTTGATATGAATTATTAAGTGTTGTGTTCATGATAATTGTGTTTCTGCAGAATTTTGATTCAGTGACCGAGTGAAATGGTGAGGAAATGTGAGAGTGAAATTGGGAAAATTGTATTCGGTGGAAGTTTGGATTGTATAGAGAATTTGGACAAGTTGCTTAGGATTTGTTAGAACCTTTAAGTCACTCAAAACTGTACTAAAAATTAGAATTTTGATTTTCGATCTTTGAGTTCGTGATTCTGCAAAATTGACTCTCAAATCTGAGATGAAACTCTTTAGATAATATTAGAAAGGTTTAGATTATCTTAATTAAGAGTAAAAGATGTGTATGATATAAGTTTGGGGCATTGGAAGTTGGTAAGAAGACCGTGAATTGGTAAGGTTATGTGTTGATCATAATTCTGCAGTATTCTGCAGAATAATGCAAATCGCCGAGTGTCATTCATTGAATGTTCGGCTTTCTTCTTATGTTCGGTCTTAACTGAGTTCTACTTCTATAGAGCTCTTCAGTTAATGACCCATCGGTCTTAGTGGGTGTGTGGTATCTTAGTAGCAATCATTATTAGTGGGTTGTGTGGTCTATTAGTAGCGATTGTTATTAGTGGATTTTGTGGTTTCTTAGTAGCGCTCGTTCTTGTACTAGTGCTCGATCTCATGCTTGTATTCGATTTTAAATGCGTTCGACCTCTCATGGTCCTTACCTGCTAATGATCGTTCGGTGATATTTTAGTAATCAGTATCAACTCTAAGTGTTCGGCCTAAGCTATAGTTGTTCGGCCTAAGCCATAAGTGTTTGGTCTAAACTTAGTACTTAGTATGGTGGTAGTATTCGGTCATGTTGTGGTACTCGAAATTCTCTAGTTGTTAGTCAGTAATAGTGCTCGGCCTTCTCTTCAGTTGTATCTATTATTAATCGTTCGGTCCTGTTCTTTAGGTAGTGAGAGAGCGATCGGTCTCCAACATTTATAGGGTGTTCGGCATTGTATGTAATTTACATTATTGTTTGAGAATTTGTTAATTTTAACTACGCGAGTTGTTATGAAATTATAAGATATTATATTTCAATATGGTATGAAAAAGAATTCTAGGGAGGAATGTCTCAATGAATGTGTATTGAAGTGGTAAAGTATGAATATGGACAGTGAAATTCATGGCGTTCATCTTGAAATTTTGATGATTACAATTCTCAAGTAGAGGTTGGTAATGCATTGTGTGAGAATGACAGGAGGTCCTAGCCCATAGGTTCTTGGGTGAGTTATAACGGACTAACCTCTGGTGGCAGTTGATGGTTTTCCAGTTACTACAACACCCGGGTGCAAGAACGACCTCAAGCTACATATCAATACAATCCAGATTGTCAAGTCATTGGTTCGGTCATAGTATGTATTATTTGGTTATCTTGGTATGCTTGAAATGCTCGTATGTTGCATGTTTGTATATACTTATTTTAATTGAATGATTCATATGATTAATTAAATTACTCTAGTTTACCCTTTTGTTTTCTATTTTGTTATGTTTTCCGTTCGTTAATTCTTCTTTGCGATGATCACCTTTTTAGTGTGAGCAGAGGGGGAAGAGTGTTCGTTGGAGCAAGCGTTGGATGGCGAGAACCCTGTTGTTTAGATTATGACCATTCGATCATATAATTGTTTATAGTTTTGTGAGAACTGTTCAGTCACAACTCTAACTTTGTAATAATCGTTCGGTTGTGTACATAGTTTTGTAATAGTATAAAAACTTTATAAAGTTTTAAATTTTATGGTTATTTTATGATAACTGTAAGGTTAATTTTATTTCCAGTAATTATCATATTGTATTATTATATAATAACTCCTTTATATAGTTTTATACTTTGGATGTTACAATTTTACTGTTACTAAAATATAAATATTTTTGTAACCAAACCATCTGAATTTTTTTTTTACAATCTATAACATTTGAATATTCTTTAAATTTTCTTATTATAATTTATTCTACTATTGTTAAGATATATTACTATTTTCATTGTAATAAAAATGTAATTAAAAAAATAAGAACATAATTATTAAAAAAATCAACATTTGTAATGTTATAATTACATAACGTTTGAGGATAATTATTTTTTATGATAGACAATTTTTATAAATAATAAAATAGATATTAATAACAGCAAAAGGTCCAAATATATAAGAAAATAACAACTAATATTTTATAAAATTAAATTTAACAACTTTACCATTACAATAAATTCCAATTAACATTCACCTTTGACTTATTTAGAGTCATAACATATTTTGTATTCAGTAAATTTATTTCTTAAAGCAATCCCTGTTCATTTTCCATGAGTCGATCTATTATATATGAATATTTCCTTATGTTATATATGTAAATTTTTAATATCTCATATGTTCATATTATATTTAGTTGGTCATTTTTTTTCAGTCTTTTCTCTTTTAGGTCTTTTTATCTCATTGTTAGGAATAAAAACTGAAACCCTTTATTATGTTATTTGGGGGAGTGAAAGTTTCTCTTTACGTGCTTTTTCAGCAATTTGCAAATTTTTTGGCCGTCTTCTAAACCGAATTAAAGCTGAAAAAAAGTTATTCAGAAACTAATTAATAGCACAAAAAGCAAACAATCAACCTATATTTCCAAAAATTTCACCTATCTAAACAGCTAGAAGAATTATTGAAAGGAATTTAAAATGAAAGGGAGAAAATTAGTTGATAATGAATTCCAATTTGTTGAGTTGTAGTTATCAACAATGCATAACATAACATGGTTTGTCATATTTGGTCTTGTAATCCATTTGATTCCATGCTCAATAACGTGAACTTCGCGTGCTTTCCATGTGCCTTTCACTACATTACACTGCTTACCATAATAATTTCAACCACACATCTTGTATTAAATTCTTTAAACCATGTTCAAATGTTATCAGTTGATAAACTGATACTTTGATCTTTTGAGGAAAATTTCATACAAGAGATTCAATGAAGACTGAGTCTAACTCATTTGACTTTATTTTTTTAACTAAAATCTTAACAATGATGCAACTCAATTGACTTTATTTTATCTTCTATATCTCTTTCAACGACGGAAAAAGTAGAAGTTGAATAAGCAGTGGCATGTGGTTTGGGTGGTGTGTTTTTATAATGCAAAACCTAAATCAATGTGTATGCATATTATATGATATGACAGGTGAAGGTTAAATGTGACAGGAAAGGCAGAGGCACACCTGGAGGAACATATTCCAAAATTTCTGGTACATCTTTCCAACACATGTTATGCCTTTGACATCCATATTAGGGATCATAGTATCATTCTTTGTGGCCATGGAACAGTGAACGTAGCTATCCTCATATTGTCTCATCAGAATAAGGTTGTATATTTATTTCATCCTGTCTCAACTTCAAGCTGCTTTCAATTTATTCTATTTTCTGCAATAACTTAAAGTAGAAAGAATATATTCAACAAGTGATTAGTTTCTGTCATCGCTCGTATGGCTGCAGAACAAAGGGTGGAAAATCACTTCTAATTCTCTTTCTTACTACAGAATCACTCGTATATAGCTGGCAAACCTTCGTTTCCTTTAATGGTTCTTGCACCTTTTTATTTATACCATGTATTTTTATATATGTATTTCAATGGATATTTGTCTTTTTTATTTATTGCGGTTACCTCGAATGATGTAGCTTTTAATTTACATTGTCTCGCTCTATGTAGAAAATAAAAAAGATTTTGATTAAATTTTAAGTCTTTAATAACTTATTAAAAAAAATTTGTTGTATTAAGTATCTAAAATATTTATATTTTTCAATTAAGTATCTGTTGTTAGTTACAGTAACTAGTTGACTTTTTAAGCTCAAGCATGATAAACTTTGATTATAAAAAAAAATGAAATTTTTAAAAACTGAATTATTTCATTTAATAAACCAAATATTAACCAAATCCATCATGTAAAAATTGCAATTGATTAAAATATACAGATATACTAAAACAAAAAATCAAATCAATATATAAGAATTCTAATTGATGATAACATAAATATTTTGAACATTCAATAAATTAGAAATTTTTAACAATTTAATTCAAAATAGTTAAATTTATGAAGGATTTAAAAAATAATTAAATAATTTTTTATTTATTTTTCATGAAAAACACATAATTAGTGATCATGCAAATTAACATCACACTACAAGAAAATTCTTAATTAATGATCAATTTTAGTGATAAAAAAAATATATTTAAATATCAATTTTTTAATTAAAAATCAATTTATTTGGTAGAAAAAATTCTAATGTTAATAATTAATTAAAATACCAATTTATAATAGAAACTATAATTTAAAAATTAATTATAATTTTTTTATTCATAAAAACTATTCTAATTATTAATAATTTTTAATTTTTAAACTAATATCTAAATTTGTCACTGGCTAATTACTTTTAACTAAAATTTGTCATTATTTAAAATTTTTAACTTCCACTCCACAAGATTAAATAACACTTGCATTTTTAAAATAGTAAATAAAAATTATTTTTAAAAAAAATTAAAAATATTGAGAGGGACTCGAAATTTAATTATTGGTTTAATTGCTCGTTTTGTCCCAAGTTTGGTTGAAGTGTGTCAAATTCGTCCTCCTTTTTAGAAAAGTTGCAAATTCGTCCACACGTGATTTAAATTGCATCCAAACATAGAAAAATTTGTGTCAATCAAGTCATCTCCGTTAAATATAGACTAACGGTGTTAACTGATTGATGATTTGGCAGTAGAGAATTAAAACGTGGCAAAAGAGTATGGTTTAGCTGGCAAAGGAGAGGTTTACGTGGATGCCCTAAGTGGGAAGTGCCCCAACGAGGTTATAAGTGAGAGATGCGTGGTGGGACTTTATCGTGTTGGTTGTCTTCTTCTTCGTTAAGGTTTGTTGTTTACTATTTTGTGTTGGCAGTAGCTTGGTGAGTTTATTGTTCTTCCTCTACTTCTTCTTTGTCTTCTTCCTTCCTCTTTGGATGTTTGTTGAGAAATTGTTGTTTACGGTTTGGAGTTGGTTGAAGAAGTGTTGGTACTGTGTGGATTGGGGTTGGTTGAGAAAGTGTGGTTGTGAGGTTGTGTCATTTTCGGGTTGGATTAGGAAGTGGCAATGTCATTGAATCATTAGTGATGTTCGTCTTGCTCATGGGGGAGCTATCGTGTTGTTTCATCCAGAGGATTGGTTCAAACCAACATATGTCATTGTGAGAGGTTGCTGTGTTGAGAGTGGCGAAAACTGTGAAGAACGAAGGCAAGCAATTTTGGGGATACCCTAATTACAAGGTTTGTTCAGTGGTTATAGTTTCATTTTTGTGATTACTTTATTTTTTGAGTAATGAAATGTTTGTGGTTGGTTTTGAATAGCGGACTCGAAACGAAGAACTTCAAGGATGTAATTATTTTAAATGGTGCAATGAAGATAATTTGGATGAAAGGGATACTATTATTGCTAGGCAAAGGAGAAAAATTATTAATCTGGAAAAATCTGCTATAGTTTCTTAGAAATGGGAGAAGCAATTAACATGGATGCTATGTTTTATGGGGTTTATTAATGTCATCCTTGTTTGTATCTTGTTTAAAATTCCATGATGTGTTGTATTAAACAATGTGTTGTATTAGATAGTTGTTGTGATGTCGATGTTGGCAACATTGTAATGTGATGTTTTTAAATGAATGACAAATCTCAATTTCTACTTTCAATAACTAATTTGCAGTGATATTGTTAAAGAAGGTGCATGTTCTTTCAATCTCTAAGTTGCAGTGATATGGTTCATATTTATTAAGCTAGAAACTCACTGATAGAAATATGTGGTTGCCATTTATACTAAACAGAATAGGTTGATTTTAACTTATGAGAAAAATTCATTTTATTTAACTCTCATTTCTTTTCTCTAAAAATATTTAGAACAAGTTTATCCAAAAAGAACCTAACAGCTAAATTCAAATTTGATGACAACAACAATACAGTCGTGAATGTGACAATGGCCGGTGACAATGTAGAGAATAGACAAAATACAACATTTGACTATACACCGTAGCTTGTTATTGCTTCTGTGAAATCTTTTTTTCACTGAAGAATGTCCCTACTTCCCAGTTATATTCTTCCATACTTTTAGGGCAATGAAAAAATACCAAAATTTCCATAACGGTCTCTATCATCATTTAATGAATCACTTAATACAAGGTTGTCTAAACTTTCAGATTCCCAAGAATTGTCAGATAAACCTCTTTCTTGTACATGCTGGAATGGATTACAAGACCTACTTGGTCCACCCACTTCAACTTCCTCACTACGGTTACATAAATCATCTTCCACTTCATCTCCATGGACACTAACCTCGACAAGTTGATCTTCACTCAACACATCCTCTTTAGTCCCATTCCAACTTCTAACATCGTAGTCATCATGTCCCTCATCATCCTCTCCCTCAGACTTTGTCTCTACACTAATATGATTGTCACCATCTGCATCCTCCCTCAAAACAACCCCAACATTCTATCCCTCAGCCTCTGTGTGTACACCATTATGATTGTCACCATCTGTATCCTCTCCCGAAACAACCGCAACATCCTCTCCCTTAGCCTCTGTCTGTACACCATTATCATTGTCAACCTCTACACCCTCCCCAAAACAGCCCCATCAATGTCTCCCTTAGCCTCTGCCTCCACACAATTATCATTGTCAGCCTCTACACCCTCCCCAAAACAGCCCCATCAATGTCTCCCTCAGCCTCTGCCTCCACACAATTATCATTGTCAGCCTCTACACCGTCCCCCAAAACAACCCCGTCAGACTCCTCCTCACACTCTACCTCTACACGATTATCAGTGTCACCCTCCCCCAACATATGAACGTACTCAGGATCTGACACCATGTGTACAACATACAGGTGAGATTCACCATTCAATATGGCAAGGTTGACCAGATCACATGCATCCTTGTCATTAGATAATAGTTCTAACCTTCCTTCTAACACAGTATCACCACCCACTGAATACCACAACTCTTTAACATTAATATAACTCATCTCCTTCAAAATGGACATAATTTCAAAGTAGCTTCATCTATCTAGGTTAATTTTAAAGTAGATGTTTCACCAAACTCATTTAAATGACCCATCATTCATAAATTTGCCCCCATGGTGAAAGATTACTTCGACATCACAGTTAGGCATCTCAACTAATATAAAAAATCATGTCAGACTAAGTTTACCCAAATAACACTACATTTAATTGACCAAAATAACACTACATTTACATTATAACAGGGTACAAAACATCAGGGTAGGACTGTCAACCCATCAGGGTACAACACTTCCAGAAAGCACTTTAAACAGACCATAAACAATTAAAAGAATTTTGTATAAAACCCTAAACACAGCATAAAGATTGACTTTAACCTGCATAATGGGGGACCACACAGAACATCCATAATGGAGGACAACAACCAAACAGAAATAATAGTTTATGGGGAACCACAACAAAAGCAAACACACACACCAAAGCAACCATAAACCCAACGAAAGCAATGTACACACACCTTTGAATGGACCTTCGAATGGAACCCACTTCGCACTTCCAAATACCCCATGAATAATGCGAAAAGCACTTCCAAATCACCAAACGCGGTTATGCATTCAAAAGTCCCAATTGCGATTTTTCACTCTTCGTCAACTCAGAAACACTCTATCTCAAATGCCCATATCATTCACAACAAAACTCATAATGGATACATCGTTCACAAAACCCCTAAATGAATTATGATTTTAATTTCCCCAATTCAATAATCGATTTCCATGTTACCTAATTTTAATTTCATTGACACGTCATTACCAATATTGCCACTTTTTTGCCACATTTTAATTCTCTACTGTCAAATAATCAACCAGTTAACACAGTTAATCTGTATTTAACGGAGATGACTTGATTGACACAATTTTCTATATATGAATGCAATCGACACTTTTAAACTACGTGTGGACAAAAATGTAACTTTTCTTAAAAGAATGACGAATTTGACACACTTCAACCAAAATGGGACAAAGCAAGCCATTAAACCTTAATTATTCTTTTTGATCCAATGTAGTAAGAATGTTCGTTCACTTCTATTGTTTGTTAATATCATTAAAAGCATGTTATAAATATTTATTTTAGATGGTGAATAAAATACTCGTACACTTAGCTAATCAAATTCTTATGTAAGACCAGAATAAAATTAAGTACAAAGATATGATAGAAAATTATTCTTTCCCAAAGTGCTTTGTTCGCTTGATTCCTTTCTTGTCACTTGAGAAAAAAAGTCATCCCAAAAGTTGAAATAAGATAGACGATCGTTCATCTCATCATTGGTAATAATTATAAGCATTTACCTACAATAATGCAAAATTTCTTATTTTTCCAATTTTCATCTTCCAAGTCCCAGCTAGAATAAATGTGCATTAGTGCAACTGACTTTTTATTAATAGATTAAATGTTCTTTAAGAAGGCAATATTAGTCAGATATAAAGCCATTTTAATGATTATTTCTTTAATATTAACATGGTGCAATTTGTTTTTAAAATTATATAATTAAAATAGACAAATTTTAAAAGATTATGAAAAATAGGCGAATCATACAAGTTTAATATGATTTTCTTATGAAAAAAATTGTATCTTGACACAACTTTACTATATTTTGATATAAATCAATTCAAAAATCGTGTTAAATTATGATTTTCTATTTTCGTAATTATCTTTTCAGATTTTCCAATTTTAATAATTTATAAAAATTACACTATTTTTATGTTTTTGTTAAACTTTTAACACAATTGTTTATATTAAACTATTGAACTTAAAACTAATAACCAAACTAAAATAACTCTTATAAACACCTTTTCAATATCACCTTATAGTTAACAATTTTTTAATAATCTTTATATATCATTATTTTATCGATCTATTTAAATTTATTTTTAAAAAAATATTTGAAACAAATCAATTACAAATCACACGTTATCAAAATGTTGTAAAAAAAATTGTTAAAAAAATATTTTTTTTTTTAAATATTATCTATTTACCGAAAACAAGCATTAGAAGCAATAAAACATAGCCAACCCAGCTTCCGTTGGAGCAATGAATCAATGAAACACCAAACAGACCCCATATATATGCCAGTATGGATCAGACCAAAAGTGCACCAACAGTGCAGCCACTTAAGAGTCAAAGACCAAACATCATCGTCTAGAAAAAAAAATCTAAACAAATGAACTAAAGCAAAAAATCATATTTCAGAAAAATATTAAAAACTAACATAAATCTATTAATAATAGTTGCTCAGTATTTAGAGAGCAAACCCACTTCTCATATATATAAGTATGTATCAGACCCAAAAGTTAATGAAACATCACAATCGAGTCTTTGATCTCAACTAGATTGCGACCAAAGCCCTAACAAAACTGCAATATTCTCCCTCGCCTTTAGTTTCGTAAACTTTTTACAATTTCTGGCATAAAAAAGAAAAAGCCTCTGTACTTTTTTTACAGAGATAAAAGTCAAAAACAGAAAAAGCACTGAATTAAACAGACAAACAATATTAATTAGTGCCATGCAGTACACTGCCATGCATTTTTGGCTGTAACTTGGGTGGTCTCAAACGTGAACTTTTGAAGAGGTAATTTAGCAGTAACTTTTTTCTCGAAAATATCAATGTAGGCCTTAACTAAGAAGGTGCATGCATATCCAAACACATGACATGGGGCGGCACTGATATGATTTATAGCATCTTATTTGTTTATTTCTTCGCCATCCCTTTTGGATTTCGAACTCCTTGGAAGAGGAGAAGGGTCATATAAATGGTCCCACCATCAACTGCATGTTACATCTTTGGATTAGATGGACAGTTACAACATAGAAGTTAATTTTGATGTGATGAGTTGATTAAAAACAGATCCAGATATCAAACATTATTTCAGAAATCTTATCTCACATTATCTTCAACTAGCTAGTGGCATGTTTTGGAATTCCAATTCTAAGGGAAAAACACAGAAACTCTTAAGATTAACAAGTTACAGAAAATTGTTCTGAGAAAGTGATATGCATCTTAACTGAGAAGGAAAACACATGGGTCGGTGATGATACATACACATGATATAGCATCTGATTTGGTCATCTGTTCACCATCCCTTTGGAATAGGGTAGGGAGTGCAGGGGGACCAATCCATGCTGCGTACAGTGGTCCCAACACTGGACAACTCTCCTTTTGTTTGGACCTTTGCACAGAGGGGGCTCATGGACACTTGTCAATTTCTATGTAGTTTTGGTCCCCTAACCAACCCTTGAAGAATCCTCTGGAATCACATAAGTTTTTCCACTCCAAACAAAACACTCTTCATCAATTCCAATTTCCAAGTATCACCTTTGTTTTCTTCATATTAATCCAATCATCCTCTGCACAACTTTTTCACTGTTTCAAGAATAGACTGATTTCCCACCACTGTACACTGGTTTCTGTGAATTATTTACGTTCCAAACCTCAATATTTCATTGACTCCAATAGTTCTAAAAGTAAATGCGGCATTAGACCAATTTTCTTACCTGCTTAATAGTTCTTTGTCCGTTTGTTTTATTAAAAAGTAAAAATTGATCTAACATGGTACTGAGCCGAACCGTTTTGCGAGTTATATATATATATATATGGTCATCAATCTCATTCATCCGCTGTTTGAATCATAGCATGCATTCACAGCCTGTTTTCATTTTCCAACTTTACTATTAAAGAACACCAAACCACATATGATAGATTTCTATATATCCAAGCTTTTCAACAACAACTACAGCATGAACAACTTAGAATCCTACCCTCCCGTTCTCCGCTACCTAGACCCGCAGCAACATCCATCACCACCACCACCTAACTCCGACCCGGACGAAGAGTTTCAGGACCCGGATCCTGTGCCCATCATAGATCTCGAGTGCTTGGACCATGAAAAGTTGGAAGAAGCTTGCGAGAATTGGGGTTTGTTCCGTCTGGTCAACCATGGTGTTCCGTTGACCCTTTTGAAGGAGCTTCAAGAGGTAGCGAAGGAACTGTTCTCTCTGTCCTTTGAGGCCAAAGAAAATGCATGCAATGACAGTCCTGTGACATACTTTTGGGGCACCCCTGCCCTAACACCGTCGGGGACAGCCCTAACAAGAAGCCCCAAAAACATGAACTGGGTTGAAGGGTTTGATGTGCCGTTGAGTCAACTGTCCAACTTCAACCCTCAACTTCCCACACTGGAGTCCGTAAGGTCAGAACAACATCACCAACAACTTGCATTATTTTCATTTGTCTTGTTCCATGTTTTTCTATGCCTTTTGTTTCCCTTATAGTTTATTGGTTTTTGTTTCTTTCTGGCAGGCCCTCGGGTCTATCTTTTGGTCTTTCTGTGTTGTGTTCTGTGCTGTGTCGTGTACATGCATGTGCCTTCAAAAAATTCATTTTAAATCTTTTACATATAATGTTCAGTCTTATTATCATAATTATTAATAAATTCTAAGAAGGTATATATATTTTCTTATTATAATATCACAAACCTGAGACAATCTTATTATTCATTGAAGTCATAAAATTTTTTATATTAAATAATATTCTACGTGTATTGCTATAATACGGAAATATTATTAAAATATAATTCAGTGTTGAAAACACATAGGGATCATGGTTTTGGTTGTTCGGTACCCGTCACCTTTTCGTGATTATGACACTTGATGGACCACGTGAACGGGTGCTTCAAACCAATTGGATTGTGTGATTTAGTGGAGGATGATGATCAGATTTGATGGCCATGTTTAACGTATAACCATCAAAATTAGGAAAAACATGAACAAATCGAAGAGACATTTATTTCCAATTTATGAACCCAGTTCCTTAAGTGTTTTTTTATTACAATTATGAAGCTTTTTTCAGCAATTTATGTAAATAAAATTATAAGTTGTAAACAAATATATTACCATAGCAAAATTTTCATTTTAATTAAAAAAAACATAAGATATTTAATAATTATCGTCCTTAGTTAGCTAGAGAGAAGTAGGTCATTGAAGAAGACATGTTGATATAATCCACAAATTGATTCAACTAATCTAATTGGTCCACAGGTAATAAATTATGAGACGCAAACAATTAGAGGAGGAAGACAAATCGATTAGGTGCTTCACTTTTTCTTATTAGGTAATGAAAAAGATAGGATAAGGTTGAATCTTGTTTTATATATATATATATATATATATATATATATATATATATATATATATATATATATATATATATATATATATATATATATATATATATATATATATATATATATATATATATATATATCTTCACATAATTCATATAAATTAATTACTCGGCCATCCGACATAGGCACCAACCCAAAAACTAATTATTTCAACATCATCAAACATAGCCATCCTATCCTATATTTAAATATATCACGATTTTTTTAAATGTGTTTATGCAAAATTTAAATGGGTACTCCCAAGGGATTTAGTTAATTTTAGTATAACAATTTTAGTTAATTTAAATTTGCACTAGTATTAATATGATTTATATATATATATATATATATATATATATATATATATATATATATATATATATATATATATATATATATATATATATATCAATTTTCATATATCAATATAAAATTGAATATTCTTATGTGTTTAATTTAGTAGTTTTTACTAATTATTCTATAAATTTTCGGAGTTAACATAATTAACTAATTTACAAGATGCATATGTGTGTAAATGCGTTTGGTTTGGTAGAGTTCTGGTAATGGAGTATGAAAAGCATTTGTCGAGAATTGGCAGAAGATTATTCGAAGCTATGGCGAAGAACCTTGAGTTGAATATGAAAAGCACAAAGGAATACTTAGCAGAAAAAAGTGGAATGATGCGTGTGTATCGGTACCCGAATTTGCCTGATACAAACGTTGGTTGGGGCATGGATGCTCATACAGATAGCTCAGTCATGTCCATCTTGAACCAAGGTGATGAAGTTGGTGGCCTTCAGCTTCTCAAACATCATCAATGGCTCAATGTGAAACCCATTCCCGACACTTTGGTTGTCAACCTAGGTGACATGATGCAGGTCCATATTCCTTTTCTATGTTCATGCTTCTATGGTTATTATTAACCATTCATAGGTTCATGATGTTGTGTTCTGGTTTTGTTTAGGCAATCAGCAACGACAGGTACAAGAGTGTGACACACAGAGTGAGAATAAACAAACATAAAGAGAGGATTTCACTGTGCTATTTCGTGTTCCCTGGTGAAGAAGTTGTGATTGAAAGCTCAAAGTACAAGCCATTTACTTACAATGAGTTCAGAGCACAAGTTCAAGAAGATCTCAAAGCCTTAGGCCACAAAGTTGGGCTTCCAAGATTTCAGCACAGCCATAATTCCCAAGTTTCATTGCTTTGACTCATGAGTTTCAGTTCCATTGTAGCATTATCTTCTTCTTCACTGCTCTATTCATGCTATGTTCAAAACATAGATTTTACTACCAACTTTCATAGAGGTCACTCAAATACCAACCTACCATAATAGCTTTACAATTATTAAAATGAGTTTGTTTACAAGATTTTGGTCACTTAAAGAAAATAAAAACACACACAATATTTTAATTTTTTTTATTAGTTTGTTTGCATTAAAGACGAACAACATAATTTAAAAATAAATTATATTAGGATTCTCCACTTGATTTGTTAGCACTAAAACATATATGATAATTTAATATTTATTCTATTTGTTTTATTTTGATAAAATTGTTTTTTTCAAAATACTATAAAGATAGTTTGGTAGTTAAATTTTCAATATAAAGTTATTATTCTATGGTATTCTTTCTCTTATAGAAGATAATGGATTGAGACTAGACTCTAAGTTTAGATTATAAGTACAAATTAAATTTGAATAATGACAGTTATAAAGTGATTAATTTTATATAATAAAAAATATTTAAATAAAATTATTTAATAAATATATATACTTAGTTTAATTTCAATAAGAACAAGTATGAATTAAATTTGAAAAATTATTAATTACAAGTAATTGATTTATAAAATTTAAAATATTTTTTTAATTACATTTCACAAAAATCACTTGAACTTAAAAAAAAAAATTATACTCTTACAAATTTAATTTATTTTGTTAATGAACAAAAATAAAACCATTAGTATTTAGTTAACTTATATTAGTTTTAAATAAAAGAAAGTTATTATTTTTAAATAGGAAAGAATAAACATATTAATTATTATATATATATATGCGAGCTAGGTTGGGTTTGAAAAAAATGTAATTTTTTTATGCGAGCTAGTTTTCAATCCGGCTCACTTAGAACCCGGTTCATCGGATTGAATCCGTGGTGAGCCAATTTATTATTTTATGTTTTAATATTATTAATTAACATTTTTTCATTATATTATAGATGGTTATAAAGAAGAAGATGTTTCACGAGATAAAAATATTGTAAATTTATCTATTCAAGACTCTAATATTATAAATGGAGAAGTGATACAAAAATTATCAATATAAAAAACTTATTGGTTTGCCTTTTTGTACATGTTTTTGGATTAAGCTTGGATTATATGAAACTTTTTTTTTATTTTGACGTTTATTTAGATTTTAATTAAAAAAATTGTAATTTTTTTATTTAAAAAAAGCTTACAATTAAATGAGTCAATGAGCCAACCCATTTAACCCACCAACCCGTGGTGGGTCGGGCCAGGTTTAAATTTTTTCAGCTTACAAATAAGTGAGTCGGGTTGGGTTTACTCACTAAGTGACCAATCCGTGATGAGCCGGGCCAGGTCGAGCTGGATTATCCGTTTTAACAGCTCTATGTGTCTGTCATTATAATTTCTTTATAAAAATAGGGATCATGGTATTATAATTATTTACATCAACATATTTATTTTTATCATATTTAATTTTTATCTTAGTTTTTTTGTGTATTTTTGTTTAAATTCAAAGAAGATATTACTTACTTTAAAACGTTTTTAATTGAGCATAATAATAAATTAATTATAAACAAGTAATTGTAAACATTATAGGAAATAATAAATCAATTCCCTTTTTTTTAGTTAAATTAATCTTTTTATTCTTAGTACGTAGTTTTTGTTGGTTTAAATTCATTTTTTTAATTCTTATTATGTAATGTTAGTTTATTAGTTAATTTACAAAGTCTTATTTGCAAATAAAATTAAATATTTTTCTTTCATTCCAACATTTTTACTGTATTTATTAATTTTTAAAGCATGTAAACAAAACCTAAGTTAAAGTGAATAATTGTAAAAAGAAATCAAATAATATTGGATCCAATTTTAAAGCATTTTTACACTTTATTTTTTCATATAAATAAATATACTATATAATAAAAAAGTAAAAAAAAATATTTTTTAAGAGTATAGAACAAACAAAAAAGGTTTAAAGAAGATATATATTATATATAAATAGACATAATCAATCTGTTTCTTAAAATATATTAAGTTTCTTCCATAATTAATTATACATTTATGGACACTCAAACATTTCTTCTTTGATCAGTTATGAAAGAAATTTAATTGTGTCAGTTATAAAAAAAAAAATAAGAGCAAATTTGTAAAATTTCTCTCTTACTTCATAAATCTGCTCACTAAGAAGGGAGGGAGAATCTGAACTTCCCTTCCTTTATTCGCTCTCATTTATGAACAATTTACATACACGAATAAAACTAATTATCGTCTTCTTTTATTTGGAAAAAGTAAATTTTCAAAATAAACAAAGCGTGAATTTTCCTTTCAAAAGAAAAAAAAATCTCTTTTACATTTCTATTTTATAGTTTAAATCTTTTAAGATAAATTATAATTTTATATTATAATTGTAAAATTTAGTAACAATCTACATTTAAATATTTATTACAGGACTATAATTATTAAAAAAATTATATTATAATTATTAATCTTTTTTTTATATGTTTGATCAGGATTATCCTTTGAACAATTTAAAATAAAAAATTTCTATGTATGGTATAATAATTATTTAATTTTTAAGCCAATAATAACATAACGAAGAGTAAATAATACTAAAATCTCTCCCGAAATTTCTCAAATGCAATAATAACAGACTTTGTCATTCTGATATTATCTGTCAAGTGTGAGAAAAATTATTATACATATTTGTATATTAAAATTAAAACTGTTGAGAGGTCGACAATAATGTGACTAGATTATTAGTGAGAAGGGCAGAAATGGAAATCCAAGTAAGAAGGGTAAAAACGGAAAGACACAATTCAGAGAATAGGATTAAGTGATAATCCTACGTGCAAGAAAGAGAGAAATGAGATCCAGAGTTTTCGAGAGAGAGAGAAAGAGAGCACCGAGAATGGAAAAGCTAGGGTTTTCAACCCTCACTCACGGAACGAGAAAAATGAAGAAAAATGGTGATCAGAGTAGAGAGCAAAGGAACAGAGAAAAGCACACGCACAAGGTACTGAGTAACATCTATATTCTGTTTTAAATTTTGCTTTTATAGTAGCAAAGATACACTGAATCTGTTTTGTTTTTGTTTATTCTAACACTCCTCCTAAACAAAAACGTTTAATCGAACAAAAACACGATTTTATGAAGAAAACACACTCTTTTCACCGATTGAATCGGTGAAATTTCTTCCCTTTCGATTCTGGACCTTCTGAACCGATTTTAATCGGTACAAACACTTCCTCTTTAGCATATGAGCACTTTCCTCCGATTAGAATCAGAGAAAGTTCTCTCTAGATCGATCTCCTCCTCTCTGGCATAAACCCTAGGTTTTTGCCCTCATTCTGGTGCGATCTTCACTTCTCTCAGCTCGCACCATTCCAATCTGCTTTCTGAGTGACTGAAAGCGCTCACTTTTGAGTGCTTTGGTGAGTATATCTACTAGTTGGTCTTCGGATCTGTAGTGTACAACATCCAGTCTACCACTACTGACCTGTTCTCTGATGTAGTGAAATCGGGTCTCAATGTGCTTGCTCCTGCCGTGAGATGCAGGATGCTTAGCAAGATCTATGGCTGACTTGTTGTCAACAAGTAGCCTCACTCTTCCAGTTAGCTCAATCTTCAACCCTTCTAATAGGAATCCCAGCCAAGTCGCTTGACAAGTAGCTTCACAGGCAGCTATGTATTCTGCCTCACATGATGACAAGACAACCACTAATTCCTTTCTTGAACTCCAGGAAATTGGTGTTCCTCCCATGAAGAAAATATAACCAGCAGTGCTTTTCCTATCTTCCTTATCACCACACCAGTCTGCATCTGAGTAAGAAGTGATTTGCACTTCTTCCCCAGTCTCTCCTCTTCCCAACAGTATTCCATAGGAGTGAGTTCCTTGCAAGTATCTTAGAATGCGTTTGACAACATTCAAATGTGACATTCTGGGGCATTCCATATATCTACTCACCACTCCAACACTGTAACTCAAGTCAGGTCTTGTGTTACAGAGATATCTCAAGCTCCCAACAATACTTCTGTAAGCTGTTGGATCTACAGCTTCTTCATCTGGCTCCTTCTCAAGTCTCAACCCCACTTCAGCTGGGGTATTAGCAGCATTACAGTCAACCATTTCAAACCTCTTTAGTAGATCTAGAACATATCTGGACTGGTACATCACAATTCCATTCTCAGTCTCAGTAAATTCTATTCCAAGGAAATAGCTGAGCTTTCCCAAGTCACTCATCTCGAATTCACTCAGCATTTGAAGTTTGAATTCTGAAATCAGCTCCTCACAGCTCCCAGTGACTAATAGGTCATCAACATATAGGCATACAATTAGCTTCTCTTGTCTGCCACTGTGTTGGCAGCTCTTCACATACAACCCGTGTTCTGACACACACTTCTCAAAGCCAATACTGCTCATGAACCCATCAATTCTCTGGTTCCAAGCTCTTGGAGCCTGTTTAAGCCCATAGAGATCCTTTCTCAGCCTGTACACCTTGTCTGCTGCCCTTTCACCTCAAATCCCAGTGGCTGCACAACATATACTTCCTCTTCCAGCCTTCCATTTAGAAAGGCTGACTTCACATCCAACTGGTGTAAGGACCAGTGAAATTTAGTAGCTAGAGACACCACCAACCTGATTGTTTCTACCCTGGCCACAGGAGCAAACACTTCACCATAATCAACTCCAGCCTTTTGTAGAAAACCCTTAGCAACCAGCCTTGCCTTGTGCCTTCAACAACACCTTGTGGGTTTATTTTTGACTTATAAACCCACTTTAATGCTATGGGCCTCTTGTTAGAGGGAAGATCAACCAACTCCCAGGTCTGATTCCTCTCTATAGAGTCAATCTCTTCCTGCATTGCCTTATACCACCTTTCATCTTTCACTGCTTCATCAAATTCAACTAGTTCAGCTTCTGCTATTAAAGCAAAGTGAACAAAGTTGCCTTCTGATGTGAGTGTTGCCTCATAGGATAAGTCATAGTCTCTTAGGTGTGCTGACAGTTGTGTAACTCTTGATGACCTTCTCCTGTTGTCATCTCTTCTCTCCTCTGTCTCCACTGTTTCCTCTCCAGCAGTAGCATCTTCCAGATTAATGGTTGATGCTTCCTGCTCCCTTGTTTCCCACTGCCATACTCCAGCTTCATCCACTACAACATCTCTACTGATACAAACTGCTCCTCCTATAGGATTATACAGTTTGTAACCTCCAGTGGCATTGTACCCAATCAAAATCAGTGGCACTCCCTTGTCATCCAGCTTCTTTCTCAACTGGTCAGGTATATGCTTGTAGCATATAGATCCAAAAATTTGTAGATGCTTAACATCTGGTTTCACCCCTGTCCATGCTTCCTCAGGTGTCAAACCATTTAGTCTCTTTGTTGGAGACAGATTAAGAACATATGTGGCTGTCAACACAGCCTCTCCCCACAGAAAATTAGGCAGCTTTTTACTCTTCAGCATGCACCTAACCATATTTAATATGGTTCTGTTTTTCCTCTCTGCTGTCCCATTGTGTTGTGGTGTATAAGGAGAGGTAACTTCATGCACTATCCCTTCCTTTTCACACAACTCTTTAAACTCAGTGGAGGTATACTCTCCTCCTCCATCTGTCCGCAACACCTTAATCTTCTTCTCACACTGCCTCTCAACTAGACATTTAAATTTTTCAAATGTCTGCACCACCTCTCCCTTTCTCCTGATTAGATAGACCCAACATTTCCTGGTCCAGTCATCAATAAAAAGTAGAAAATACCTGCTGCCTCCAGGTGTTTCTACTTGTATAGGACCACACACATCTGAGTACACCACCCCTAATTTTTCTGTTGACTTCTGGGGTAAGATTTTCTGAAAACTGCCCCTGGTCTGCTTGCATTGGACACACTCCTTGCAAACTGTTTCTGGAATTTCCACTTTAGGCAAGCCACTCACCATATTTTTCTGGCTTAATACTGATAAATCCCTGAAATTTAGGTGTCCAAACCTGAGATGCCATAACCATTCCTCTTTATTTTCTGTTGCAGTAAAACATTGATGTTTTACTGCACTCATTACCACCCGAAAAGTCCTGTTTTGTGACAGCTGAGCCTGCACAATCATCTTCTTATGCTGATTGAAAATGCTGAGATAGTTATTCTCCATTTTCATCACATATCCCTTCTGTAACAACTGTCCCAAGCTTAGTAGATTCGTTTTCAGTCCTGGTACATACAGTACCTCTTCAATTATCACCTCTTTCCCCTCTGCATCTCTCATAACAACTCTCCCAGACCCTTCTGCAGTCAAACTTCTGTCATCTGCAAACCGGATCTTCCCTTGTACAGCTTCTTGCATTTTCACAAACCAGTCCTTCCTTCCTGTCATATGGGTAGAGCAGCCAGAATCCAAGTACCATGTTGTGCTCTCTGGCTGCTCCTCTCCAGTGTTGGCCATCAACATCACAGCCTCTGAATCTGACTCATCCTCCTGGGCCAGATTAGCCCTCTTCTTGGGTTTGTTTTTAGCACCTTCCCCTTTCCAGCACTCTTTTGCATAATGCCCAAGTTTTTGGCAATTATAGCATTTCACTTTCTTCTTGTCAAACTTCCAATCTCCTCCAGTTTTCTGATTTTTTACTGTTCCTGTGAGTCTTTCCCTTTCTTGCTGCCCTTACTCCATTTCTTGAACCCCTTTTTCCCTTTAAACTGAGATCTGGCCTGTAGGGCCTGTTCTTGGCACTGCTTGCGCTCATTGATGCGATACTCATGAGCTTCTAATGAGTGCAGCAGCTCCTCAATCTCCATAGACTCCAGATTACGGGCTTCTTCAACAGCCACTACCACATGATCAAATTTGGAGGTTAGAGTTCTTAGGATTTTGTCAACAATGTACTCATCTGAAATTGCATCCTTGCATGCTCTCATTTTATTCACCAGTTCTTGAACTTTATCAAAGTATTCTGCCACAGTTTTACCCTCATCCATGATCAGAACCTCAAACTGCCTCCTTAGTGCCTGTAATTTCACTTTCTTTTTTTGTCTCCATCACCACACATCTTCACCAGAATGTCCCACACTTCCTTAGCAGTAGTAGCCTTAGAAATCTTGTTAAAGATCTTTGGGCTTACACATTGATACAACAAAAACCTGGCCTTGCTGTCCAATTTCACTTGGAGTTTGTAACTTCTTTTCTCCTCTTCAGTAGCTCTTTCACCCAAATCTGGTAGCCCATCTTCTATCACTTCTGACACATCTTGAAAACCAAAGATGGCTTGCATCTTGATGCGCCAGTCATCAAATAATTTCCCATCAAATACAGGCAATGGCCCCTGTATTCCTCCAATACCTGCCATCACTTTCTTGCTAGCTTCTTGATTTACCCACACACAAAGTAACCTTCTTTCTCCACTTCTGGATATACACAATTCCAGTCACCAATCACACACCCACTGTACACACCAGGAACACCAAGCACCTATGCTCTTGATACCATATTAGTGAGAAGGGCAGAAATGGAGATCCAAGTAAGAAGGGTAAAAGCGGAAAGGCACAATTCAGAGAATAGGATTAAGTGATAATCCTACATGCAAGAAAGAGAGAAATGAGATCCAGAGTTTGAGAGAGAGAGAGAGAAAGAGAGCACCGAGAATGGAAAAGCTAGGGTTTTCAACCCTCACTCACGGAACGAGAAAAATGAAGAAAAATGGTGATCAGAGTAGAGAGCAAAGGAACAGAGAAAAGCACACGCACAAGGTACTGAGTAACATCTATATTCTGTTTTAAATTTTGCTTTTATAGTAGCAAAGATACACTGAATCTGTTTTGTTTTTGTTTATTCTAACATAGATAATTAATATGAAAATCAAAACATTGCATTTTTTTTATTTTCTTGAGCTAAAGAAAGACAAAAGTACAAATTATATATATATATATATATATATATATATGTGTGTGTGTGTGTGTGTGTGAACGAAGAGTGTCAAATTATGAAATGTTTTAAATATTGTTTTGTGTGTTATGTTTTGGTTGCATAGTCATATTTTTTTAAAGGAGGAAGAGAATGGTAAGATAATTAGTCTTATACATTGACTTCAGACATCCTTGAAGTCATACCTATATTCTATTAGACTCACAAATATAGAGGACAAGGTTTAGGTGGTGAAGAATGAAAGGTTTATATAGTTGATTTTAAGGTCAATGACCTCTTTTTTTTTTAAGCTATAGAGAGCTTATCATGTCTCAGTGAGGGGGAAAACAAGTTTTGTTACTGGTCGGTAACACTTGAGGTTTTGGGAAACCAAGTTCTATTATTGGTTTGTAACACTTGAGATTTTAGGATTAAAATTTTTTTGTGACAGGTGCAAGACTTTTGGAGTCTAAGACAATGCATAAATTTGGTAATTTAGTCTAAAATTTAACATTTATACATCAATTAATCTGAGCTTGCCACATAATGAATAACTAGACAGGTTATTCACTATTGGCTAAGGTGGACATTACACTGTTAGCAATTTTAATGTCGTCAACAAAAAGGACCAAATTGAACCATTTTTACAAAACATGGGACTACTTTGAACAACTTAAAAATAAGAGGATCACTTTGAACACAATTAGCAAAACTAGGGACCAAAATTGATATTAAGCCATAATTACGAGATAAAGAAAATTTTATATCTAATTGATTTGGAATACCAAAAGGTAGATGCATGCCCAATGATGGTGTATTATGCAGAGACAAGTATGCTTCATTGAATGTGTAACCAACATGTGGTTTATCGTAGTTTGAAAAGAAAATGTTAATGGAAATAATGGTGATGAAGACAATGATGATCCACCTACTAAGGTGGTTTGGTACTTGCCTATACTATCTAGGTTGAAACGATTTTTTTTCATTAAAGAAGATTCAAAGAGCTTTAAAATGACATGTTGATGAAAGGAAGTGCGATAATTTTCTTTGACACCCAAGTGATTCCCCATAATGGAAGAATATTGATGAAACATTTCCATAATCTGGTGTAGAGTCAAGAAACTTAAGACATGCATTCACTATTAGATGGTATGAATCTTTATGGGAACTTAAGTAATAAACATAGTTTATGGCCAATTTTGTTAATATTTACAATTCATCTCCTTTGTTGTGCATGAAGAAAAATATATGATGTTGTCTATGATGATAATTGTCCTAGACAACCTGGAAATGATATTGATGTGTACCTAAAATCGTTAATAAATTATTTGAAAATGTTGTGGGAAGAGGGTGTTGAGGTCTTCAATTCATATTTTGAAAAAACTTTTCGTTTGCGTGCAATATTGTTTTGCACCATAAATGATTTCCCAGCATATGAAAACTTGAGTGGTTACAATGTTAAAGGCCATTTTGGAAGTCCCATTTGTGAAAATAATACCAGTTATCTTCAATCGAAGCATGTTAAAAAATTGTGTATACAAGACATCGAAAATTTCTTACTCAAAATCACCATTTTCGTAGATTGTAAAAAATATTTAATGGAAGTTCTGAGCATGATGTTGTGTTGAGACCCTGCAATGATGAAGAATTATACAGCCAGGTAAAAAACATTGATGTTGTGTTCGAGAAATATCAGAAGAAGACTACTGAAAAAACATTATAAACTTCATGTATGTTGAAAAAAATATATGTGATAGTATCATCAAGACTTTGCTAAATGTAAAACTAAAAACAAAATATGGAGTAAACCATGACAAGGTTTGGTTAACATGAGCATCCGTGAGTTACATCCATAGTCAATTGAAAGACAATCCTACATCCCTTTCACACTCTTTGTAAAAAAGAAAAAAAAACAATTTTTTTGTAAGTGTTTAAGTAGTGTGAAGGTTTCACAAGATTACTCTTCAAATGTTACTAACCTTGTTTTTATGCAAGATTTAAGGTTGGTTGGTTTAAAGTCTCATGATTGTCATGTCTTGATACAACAAAGTTAACCAGTAGCTGTTCGAGCTATATTATCTGCTTTTGTTAGTGGTATTCTCACACGTTTGAGTATGTTTTTTATTGTTGTTTGTAAAAAAGTTGTTAACCCTCGATTGTTAGATGATTTGTAAAATGAGGCCATCAGATTATTGTGTCAATTAGAAATGTATTTTTCACCCTCATTTTTTGATATCATAGATCATTTGATAGTTCATTTAGTGAGAAAAATTCGAATATGTGTGTTGGTTTTCTTAAAGTGAATGTACCCAATTGAGAAATATATAAAAATCTTAAAGAGATATGTTAAGAATCAGTATCAACCAAAAGATTCAATTATAGAGTGATATATTACAAAAGAAGCCATTGAATTATTTTTAAGTTTTCAAATTGTGAACCAGTAAGACTTTCTAAAAGTAGACATGAAAATAAATGTGAAAATAATGGTATTTGAAGAGTCAAAACGTGAGTTAAAAAGAAATTGATCAAACGTACATCTTAAACAAATCATACGATTTCCTATATTTTGTAACATATTAATAAAGTCTGTACTTTCTAAAAGTTTATTGAAGCTAGTTTAAGGAGCGAACACGTGATCACATAAGATTATAAACAATTATTGTTATAATCTTATAAGCGAGGAAGGAATTGTTGCGATTTGCGGGATGCATCACTTTTTGATCATGCGCGAGAACGAAGAGATTTTGAGGGATTTACGATGCAATATATGATTTACCCTTTCACTGTGGACTCACGATTATGCACGTGCTTCAGCAAAGATTCTTGAGTTGTCAAGTTTCATTGCTTGAGAGAAGCCTTACGCAATAAAGATGGCCATATGAAGATTATGATTGAAGATGAAAAGGAGTTTGAAGCTGCAGAAGATGAATAACAGTGGCGACTGAAACGAAATTTGTTGGAGGTGTATTCGGTTCCCTGCACTCGTATTCGATTTCAGAAGTGTGAAGAGTTTATATGAAACCCCGTATTCGGTTCCTAGTTGGGGTTATTCGATTCTCATTCTGCACAAGAAAGGTATATTCGGTTCCTAAAGTTGGTATTCGGTTCCTTCTATGTTTGGGGTAGCGTTTCATAATGGATTCGGTTACAACGTCTTCTTATTCGGTTCCCTTGGAGCATTTATTTCGAAGCTTGGATGTGGAGGTGTAGGCGCCATGTTGGACAAAGTTATAGGCGCCATGTTCGACGAAGCTACAGGCGCCATGTTCGACGAAGCTACAGACGCCATGTTCGGTGGTGGACACTGGAACTGGTTCGGTACAGTCCTTAAACTTGTCGTGTCTATATAGATCGGAGTCCATACAGGAAGAGGATCCGAGTGGCGAGTCGGGTAAGGCGGAGATGCCGAAATCGGCGAGCAAGAGGAGGGGCTTGATAGAACATGAAGAGGAAGAGGAGGTGGAGAGACAAAGACCACAAACGACGAGGGTTTGAAGCGACATCGTGTAAAGAAGACGAAGAGGTGGATGCGAAAGCTGATGATTTCATCAACAGGTTCAAGAAGCAGTTGAGGCTGCAAAGGATTGACTCTCTTCTCCGTTACAGAGCAGGTAACTAATAGATTATTGTGGAAGAACGAAAACATGGCACAGGCGTCACTGAAATTGTATCAAGAAACCATAACTTGGTCAATAGTATGCCAAAGTTCTTGTTATAAGGTCTTTTTAGTATTTTAAATCTGCATGTGTTATAGTAATGTTAAAAAATTAATAAATATTCATTCTAAAGTGCACCTTGTTAAAGAAAGTTAGATGCTGAATTACAAAAATATTACAATTAAAAATAAAATTATTTTACTAAAATAATTTTTTTTTACAATATTAAAATTAATTTTAATAATTAATATTATCATTTTATATAAGCATTTTTACAATCAAATATAACATTAACAATTATCATTTTATATTATTTTAATAATTAGGGGCATTTTGATAATCTTCAATTTCTACCCATCAGACAATTTTTTTTTATCTCTCACATCAATTAAATTTTACACAAATTCTCACAAACTTTACTTCTAACTCCACTCTCAATTACTCACAAATCCATTCAAAAAAACAATAAAAAAATTACCCTCAAACCCATTCAAATCATCTTCCCCAAATTCCTACAAAATAATAAAGCCTAAGATTGTGTTCATATGGAGGGATTTACTGTTAAGAAAGACGGATATGCGAATGACATGGTTGTTCGTTTGTAACGATTTGAGAGTAATTACTAGCGAAGATTTGCGCCATAGGTGGTACATTATGTTCTTAAAAATAGATTAATAACAGATGAATAATTAAACTTCTTTTAATTCATTGAGCAATCTCCAATATCTAAAAGTATATCTTTAAATTGTAAAACACTTTGTATTTTGATTTTTTCCAGAATGAATAGAAAACAAATAAGAATAAATAAAATGGGAACCATAATCATATAACTTCTGTTAATTTGGATTCTGATTCAATTAAAATATTATTTATAGTTTTTATATAATCAATCTTTTATAATATATATTTCTTTAAATATAGATTTATCTTAATTAAATCAATTTAATAAATTAAGTAATAAAATAGAACGATTTTAAACATTTTATTATTATTATTATTTATTATTATTATATATATATATATATATATATATATATATATATATATATATATATATATATATATATATATATATATATATATATATAATGATAACATAATATTTCATATTATTTTTCATGTGAAAACATAAAAATAATTTCGCAAGTACAAAAATATATGTAATTCTATACATGTGTATTTATAATTTTTATTATATTAAAATGATACAACATAAAAATAAACGTGATTTTGTAGAAATGATATCAAAATAATTATAAAAAGTTTAAAAATATATAATTTCGGAAGAACAGTGTTAAAATAATTATGTGCTTGTTTGTTTAAAATAAAAGTTATTTAATTATTTTTAAATAGAGAAATTTGCTTAATTAATTATTTTATTAAATAAATAAATAAAATTTATTTATTAAAGATAAAATTTTCTAATTAAAAAATGATAGAAATATTTATAAGCTTTGAATTGAAAATAAACACGATTCAAAACAACTTCTTTTAAAAATGAATTATTTTTTTTTATAAATTAAAGTTATCTGGTGTTTATGTTAATTAGTCTCTTATATACATTTTATTTTCTAAATTTTTAATATCAATTAGTTATAATTTATTAAGGAGCTAATTTCATATTGATAAATAGTGTGTACTTTATGTAAAACAGTAATCATCAGAGGGTCTCTGATTTTGAGTTGTATTCATCAATACATGTTATGAGAGCTCAGATATACACGCACAAAAGAAAAACTTTTTCGCAGTTTAGTTTATGTTAATTTTATTAAAAAGGATGAATAACAAAATTCTGAAAATTATTTATATATAATTTGTTATTAAGAGTGTGGATAACTTGGGCCCCAAGTCTGAACGTTGTGGGTTTTCCGAAAAGGTCGTAGGTTTCTCTGAAATCTCGTTGGTTTAAATTTTGTGTTTTGTTCCGCTCACATTGTTTTTTCAAAAATCTCTTTCATCGTCTGTTATAATTCACTCTGCGTATAGTGGCAGAATGTGAGAGAGACTGCACTCTCTAACAAAAAATAGTGTTGTCGTCGAACTCTTGCTCCAATGGTAATGAAAGGTCTTGATAATGGAAGCAGAAAGCGCAAACGACAGCCTTCAAGAAAGCTTGGAGTGGATGCAAAAGTGGAGGTAATGTTTTTCGATGTTGGGATTTCTGGGGTTTCTTTGACATAAAAAAATACAATTACGAATTGTTGCATTCTCGTGTTGGGTGTTATTGGCCTTTTCTGTTTGCATCTCTTTCTATTTTTGGTTTTGATAATTTTTGCCTTTGGTTTCTGTTCATGATCGGATACTTAATTATTTAGACGCTTTCGTACACATGGTATTGCCGTTTTTCTTATTCAATTCCCTTCTTCACACCCTGCATACGAAGTTTCAATTTTTTTGGACAAAACTTGCATGCATTACTATGGTGATTTAGGTGCTCTTCTCGAATCAAATTTTGAGTTTTCAATGTTGTAAACGCGCAGCAATTTAGAGTTTTCGGAGACCCGGTTGAAGGATGGCTGGGTCGTCCCGGAAGAAGTGAAACTCCCGCGGTGTCTGGAAGCCTCGGGAATCTGATAATGCGAATGACACTGAAGAGGATGTGTTGAAAGGTAATGGTTTGTTGTGATATGAGAGATAGGTGAGGGGAAGGAAGGAGGGTGATATGGATTTATGGAACGTGACTGAGTGAGTGAGTGGGGTGGAGTGAGTGTGAGAGTGAGGAAGAAGAAGGGTTTAGAAGAGAGGTATGATGGGACATGAACGATGATATTAGGCATTATGAAGTAAATAGGATGATTGTATTCAATAGTTTTGCTCTGTTTTTCAGTTCAATCTTCTCTGTCTTTCTTCGCAGACACCACGCCAACCAATTTATAAGGAAGTGACCCTCTAAATCCATCCCGTGCAACTATATACCCTCAAGAATGGGAACTTTGATCAAGATTTAGTGTAATAATAATTACTGAATAAAAGTGACATTTTTTTAAATGTTGAGTTTTGGTGTACTAAACTCGAGTGTGAGACTATTTTCATATGCGATTTTCGTTTTCTATTCTTGAAAATTGAGTTTAGAAAATATTGCAGGTGCGGAGTATGGACAACGGGTTTCAAGGATCGTGGCACCCCGGGACAGTTATCATGTGTGAGGATTTGCAACGGCGTGTCAGATATAACAATATTTTGGATAACGAGGGGGTGTATAATCTTGAGGAGGTTGTGATTGTTTCAAAAGCTTTGGACGGTGATATTGAATGTGCAGACTTCTATGCACGCGGGTTCATTAGGCCACTGCCTCCTTTGGTTGAGTTTGATATGGGGGACCTTGTATATGGTTTATGTGTTGATGTGAACTATGAGGAAGCTTGGTGGGAAGGAGTTATATTTGACTACTGTGATGGAATGGACAAGAGGAGTGTGTTTTTCCCTGATTTGGGTGATGAAATACCGGTTGAAATTCATCAGTTGCGGATTACTCAGGACTGGGATGAAATTACTGAGGAGTGGACCCGACGAGGGAACTGGGTGTTTCTTGATCTGGTGGAGGAGCAGAAGAGGAACTTGTTTGTCACAGTTTCGGCCAAGCAGATTTGGTATGATATACGCATTAAAAAGGAATTTGAGACGATTAGAGAGTGGACATGTAATTTGAAGTACTTGTGGACCGAGTTGATAAAGGAGATAATTAATCACTACTTCTCTCTAACGTTAAAGGAAATTATCTCTGTCCTAAACCTTCCTCGGAGTCTTTTAAATGAAACACTAGAGCATGAATTTGCTGAAGCTATGCCTAATGTTGACTTAAGCATGATCTGGCATAATAAGCAAACTGCTGTGCAGAAAGGAACTGTCCCTCGTATTAAAGGGACCTTATCTGACGTTCAAAATGAAATTAGACCCTGTGGTGATAGTCCTTTTGATGAAAGCAGAGAAGATAGATCCTCAAGTCATTTAATGTCCTCTTTTTGGAGTCCTGTGAAGTTGTCTGGGGTTGAATTATGCCCTGATGCTGTTAGGGAATATCCACTTGCTTCCAAACGTGAAGTTAGGGCATTTTGGATGGACAAATTACAAAAGCATCTTTTATGTCTTGGATGGAAAATTGAATGGTCAAATAGATTTAATATTAAACGTTACAAGTATATTTCCCCTTACACGAAGGGCCAAAGGTATTACCTTTCACTCATTGAAGTTTGTAAAGCTATGAAACAGGACCCCAACATGAACTCCTTGCATCTCCAAAATGATCAGACCATAACGCATCCTACAGTTGATTTCCATCTTTCAGATGTGCCTTCTATTCCAGCTGAAAATATTCCGTCTATAACGCATCTCCAAAATGATCACACTATAATGCATCCTACAGTTGATTGTCCTCTTTCAGATGTGCCTTCTATTCCAGCTGAAAATATTCAGTCTGTAACGCATCTCCAAAATGATCACACTATAATGCATCCTACAGTTGATTGCCATCTTTCAGATGTGCCTTCTATTCCAGCTGAAAATATTCAGTCTATAACGCATCTCCAAAATGATCACACTATAATGCATCCTACAGTTGATTGTCATCTTTCAGATGTGCCTTCTATTTCAGCTGAAAATCTTCAGTCTATAACGCATCTCCAAAATGATCACACTATAATGCATCCTACAGTTGATTGTCATCTTTCAGATGTGCCTTCTATTCCAGCTGAAAATATTCAGTCTATAACGCATCTCCAAAATGGTCACACTATAATGCATCCTACAGTTGATTGTCATCTTTCCGATGTGCCTTCTAATCCAGCTGAAAATATTCAGAATCTTGATATCATTCATGCAGCTGAAAATATTCAGAATCTAGATATCATTCCTCCAGCTGAAAATATTCAGAATCTAGATGTCATTCCTCCAGTTGAAAATATTCAGAATCTAGATATGTTTCCTCCTGCTGAAAATATTCAGAATCTAGATATCTTTCCTCCTGCTGAAAATATTCAGAATCTAGATATGTTTCCTCCTGCTGAAAATATTCAGAATCTAGATATCTTTCCTCCTGCTGTGC
The DNA here is from genome assembly GCA_034642375.1 of Vigna nakashimae. Taxonomy (NCBI): domain Eukaryota; kingdom Viridiplantae; phylum Streptophyta; class Magnoliopsida; order Fabales; family Fabaceae; genus Vigna; species Vigna nakashimae. The sequence continues at coordinate 16,586,403 of CM067762.1, read as the reverse complement.
CATCTTCTCCAGTTGAAGATGAAGTTGAAGAAGTACCTGAGTATTGTCCTCGGGCTGTTGTGCAGTATTATCGCATGTATATATACAAGAAGAGCCGGGCTGATAAAAAAAAGTGGATACTAAAGGCAAAGAAGCATCTGTTATCAGAGGGATGGGTTTTAGACCATCCACCTCCATTTAATAAGAGAAGGGGAATAATATACATGTCTCCACAAAATCGGAAATTCCCAACACTCCATGCAGCATGCAAATTTTGCATTGAAGAAACTAATCCTAATTGGGACCTTGAATGGCAGGAGATGGATGAAGGTGCTTCTGGTATTAAACCAACTACAAATCAAAAGAAGAAAAACAAGAGGGATTTGAAGGCCAACACACCTAAGGGCCAGAGCAATGGACCTCGACAGGTGCTAAGATCAAATAAGAGGGTGCAAAAGGTGTCTGCCTCTACTCATTTACATCACAAGCCTCTAAACATTCCGTCTTATTTGATAGACAGCAACATCATCTTACCAAGGTCTAAGGTTTATTATAAGGCAAAAGGCACGAACCGTGCAGTCCGAACTTTGGCTGAGGGGAAAATAACTCATGATGGAATCAAGTGTAACTGTTGCCTTACAATATACAGTTTTGCTGGATTTGAAAAACATGCTACTGGCAGTAGTACCTGCAGACCCTCTGCTAATATCTTTTTGGATGACGGGAAGTCACTCTTGGACTGCCAGATACAAATGATGCAAGGTCAAAAGAATAGTGTAGCTAGTGGAAAAGCATTAAGTGATCTTTCTCTAGCTGATAATGACTACATTTGTTCAGTTTGTCGCTATGGTGGTGAACTTATTTTATGTGATAAATGTCCATCCTCATTCCATAAGACGTGTCTTGGTTTGGAGGTACATTAACTATTCTCCTTCTGAATAATGCTATATTTAGTGCTATCCTGTTTTTACTTATCACAGCACAGGACATTAATTTGGTGCTTTGACATTAGATCTAGGTTTTTACTTCCGCTTGTATTATATTTTTCTGTATAGGATGTCCCTGAAGGTGACTGGTTTTGTCCATCATGTCGTTGCGGGATTTGTGGCCAAAGGAAAATTGATGGAGATGAGGTTGAACACTTCCTTTCTTGCATACAGTGTGAACATAAATGTATGCCAGCTACACCCTATTTTTACTTTCATTTTATTTCCATTCTTCAATATCTTTGAAGTGTATTTGTGTGCATACGTAAATGTGGTCTTAGTTTTTGTCAAACTTGTGTAGATCATGTTAGGTGCCTGAAAAATGGAGCTGCAAATACATCAAGATATAATGGAAATTGGTTCTGTGGAAAAGACTGCGAAAAGGTAGATTAAATCCACTCCAACTGGTACTTTATTTCTCCCCCATTTTAGAAAAAAATAGCTATGATGTGCATGAAAACTTGCTTCTTACTATTTGTGGTTTACCATCAAGCTTTTTGTTTGTTGCGATTTGATGAAAAATGGGAGCCTCCAGGACCGTTAATTTGTGTGTTTTCATTCAGAGTCTTTTTTAGGACACTAGTTTGGCTCTACTAAACAATATGGTATCTGTTTTTTGCAGATATACGAGGGCCTTCATAAATTATTAGGAGAGCCAATTCCAGTGGCTAGCAATCTAACTTGGACTTTGGTGAAGTTTATCAACCCTGACAGTTGTGATCTTGGTAATGTTGAAAGTGACTTAGTGGCTGAAAGTTACTGCAAACTCAATCTTGCTCTTTCGTTGATGCATGAATGTTTTGAGCCCCTAAAAGAACCCTTGACTTCCAGAGATCTCGTGGAAGATGCTCTATTCAGCAGAAGGTCAGAAATTGTTATCCTTCAAGACCTGATCATTATGTTTCTATCTTGCTTGTTGCATTTGTGTTATATACATTGATACATCGATGACATTTACTAATGGGTGTGTTTACATCTACTTTATTTACTTTGTCCATGATAATGTTATCTGCCTCTAAAGAAATGTCATACATTACTGTTTCATCTCTTGATCTATACCTGACATCTATAGCTTGGAACTTAACAGGTCAGAGCTTAACCGAATAAATTTCCAGGGTTTCTACACTGTGCTACTTGAGAGAAATGAAGAACTGGTTAGTGTGGCAACTGTTAGGTAAGTATAGGTCTTTTACTGTTTTTGTTTGATTGCATAAGTGCATGTCCTATTTGAGTTGTTTATTAGCCTGTCGTATTTCATTGTTCATTTGTTATGTCAACTTTTTAGGGTCCATGGGAAGAAGGTAGCTGAAATACCTCTTGTTGGTACCAGATTACAATATCGTCGACATGGAATGTGTCGCATTTTAGTAAATGAGCTTGAAAAGGTAATCCACAAAACACACATGTCCTTCTTTTTTTATTGTCTTTTACCTTAATTATGGAAGCTCTTTTTGTCGGGAATAAGTGGTATAGTATAACTGCAGTGTGTCATCACCTGAAGCTATTCAAATTAATAAGTGGTATAGCAATTCACTTGAAACCAATCCACGTAAAAGTTAGTTTTTGTTGCTATATCGAGCAGTCAATAGCGTTAATTCTCCTGAAACATTTATTGTAAATCATTCACTTTTTTTTCTTTTAAGTAAATCACCCCTTTAAGTTTTGGTGGATGTTCGAAAACCATTAAAAATATACTGTAATGTGGTGACTAGTTACTGTTTGCACTATCTTATTTCACTGTCAAATGTATTCCCAGTTGACGAATTTAGCTTATACCAAAGCTTTATTTATCAATCAATTACGAATACTAATAGGATATAAGGTAATAGATAATGTTAGGGGTTGGAAGGTACACGAGAGAAGAAGAAAGTATATGAGAGAAGAAAGACACCGAACGGTGGAAGGCGAAGAGATCGAGCCGAACGGTGGAAGACGGTGGGGAGAAGAAGAAGGGCACCGAATGGTGGAGAGTGGGGAGATGTCGAGCTGAATGATGGAAGGCGGTGAGGAATTGAGCCGAACGGCTGAAGGCGGTAAGGGTTCGATGTCGAATGTTGGAAAGAGATGAAGAACTGGAGCCGATCGGTTGAAGAGTTACTATCCTAACTGTTGTAGCAGTTAGGATAGGAAGGAAATAATTATAGTAAATATAGCTATATCATAGAGAAATATTCGGTATAAGATAATTATAGTAAATAGAGCTATATTCTAGGGAAATATTCAGTATAAGATAAATATAGTAAATAGAGATATATTCTACGGAAATATTCCGTATAAGATATTTATAGTAAATAGAGCTAGATTATATTGTGAAGGGTATGTTTTTTATTATTGAGTTTGTTGATAGGCGACTACAGTCCTGTGAGGGAGGTTATGCTCCCAATTATCCTTGTTTACTTTTGTTTATTCAGAGAATTCCATTACCATTAATAAGAGAATTCTATTACCATTAATAAGAGAAATTCATTCTTTTATTATCTTTTCTGCCTACTATGATAGTGGTTAATTAGGTTTCCTACTCAGGAACCTAACAATTGGTCCAACCTGCCGGATCCTGATTGAGAGGAGTGAAAGACGTCATGGAGGGAAGAATGAATGCAATCGAAGGGAAACTAGAGAACATGGGGCTGAAATTGGAGAATGTGGAGTTGTCCATGGGGGATTGGAGGCAGAGATGGCGGTAATCCACAAAGATTTACAAGAACTGATGAGGATGATGGGAGGGCGAGCCCAACAACTAGATGAAAATTCGGATAAAAGCCAAGGAGAATCGGAGAAGGAGAAGGGAGAGCTCGGAGGAGAAACTGGATGAAGACCAAGGAGACGCCCAACCTAATTGGGTAGAACGGGTAGAACTACCCACTTTTGAAGGGTTTGATCCGTTGGGGTGGATCTCTAAGGCAGAGAAGTTCTTTGAGTTGAAAGGGATGGCAGAGGAGGAAAAGGCGCGCCTAGCCGACATGAGTATGGAGAGCCCAGAAGGAGAAAGCCAAGAATCCTTCTTAGGAAGGTCTGAAGGGAGCAGTAGTGATGCGATTTGGAGAACGGAACAAGGGTACAATCTTCGAAAGGTTGGGAGCCAGTAAGCAGTTGGGGAACGCAGAAGAATACAGTCAAGATCCGAACGTGAGAGGACAGCCAAAACCGAACGGGAGAGGATTGTCGGATCCGAACGTGCAAGGACTGTCGGACCCAAACGGAAGAAGACTGTAGGACCCAAATGAGAGAGGACGATCGGATCCAAACGTGAAAGGACTGTTGGAATCAAACGAGAGAGGACGGACGGACCTGAACGAAAGAGGATGGCCGAAGCCGAACGGGTGAGGAGGGCTGAATCATGGGGAGATAAGCGTGATGGAAGGAAGAATGAAGGCTTTGGAGGGAAGGGTGGATGGGAGAATCAATGCCTCGGAGAGAAGGATGAATTTTGTGAAGAGCTGGGCTAGCGAAAAGAAAAAGGGGCTTGCGGTTCTTGATACACCTACAGAAGGGAGATAGTTGTTTGAAGTATGGAAAGACCTCGAAGACCATTTTCTCAAGGCCTACGATTCTGGAAAATAGGTGTCTAGAATGCTGGAAGGTAATAGGATCCAGGAAGAAGGGGAGTTATTGGCGGAGGAATTGGCATCACCCAAGCCTCCATTCCTGAATTGGAGGGTTTTAACCAATGGGTTCCCTTCATATGATAACACAAGGATGAAAAGGAGCCATGAGATCAATCTTCCCGTTTCCAACCTTAACACAAGGATGAAAAGGAGCCATGAGATCAATCTTCCCGTTTCCAACCTTGAGGATAAGGTTGTTTTGCAGCAGGGTGTAATGATAGGATATAAGGTAATAGATAATGTTAGGGGTTGGAAGGTATACGAGAGAAGAAGAAAGTATATGAGAGAAGAAGGATATCGAACGATGGAAGGTGGGGAGAGATCGAGCCGAATGGTGGAAGACGGTGAGGGAGAAGAAGAAGGACACTGAATGGTGGAAAGCGGGGAGATGTCAAGCCGAACGGTTGAAGGCGGTGAGGGTTCGATGCCGAACGCTAGAAAGAGATGAAGAACTGGAACCGACCGGTTTAAGAGTTATTATTCTAACTCTTGTATGGGTGGGAAATAATTATATTATTAAGTAGAGCTATATCATATGAAAATATTCGGTATAAGATAATTATAGTAAGGTTTAATCATTCACGAAGTCCTTTTTTTCGCGTGGAATCTCAATTTAGTCCCTTTGTTTTTGGAAATCTCAATTGGGTCCCAAATTTATGAAAATTGCAACAATTGGATCCTTTCCGTTAAATTGTCTCCAACGGCGTTAGTGTGTGTCTGACGTGGATGACGTGCCACGTCAGACACACACTAACGCCGTTGGAGACAATTTAACGGAAAGGATCCAATTGTTGCAATTTTCATAAATTTGGGACCCAATTGAGATTTCCAAAAACAAAGGGACTAAATTGAGATTCCACGCGAAAAAAAGAACTTCGTGAATGATTAAACCTTATAGTAAATAGAGCTATATTATAAGAAAATATTCAGTATAAGATATATATAATAAATAGAACTATATTCTAGCAAAATATTTCGTATAAAGATATTTATAGTAAATAAAACTATATTCTAAAAAATATTTAATATAAATAGAGCTAGATTATATTGTAACGGTATGTTTTTTATTGAGTTTGTTAACCGACCCCTATGAAAAAAATTATGATCCAATTATTCTTGTTTATTTTTTTTTATTCCAAAAATTCTATTATAGTTAATAAGAGATTCATTCTTTTATTATCTTTTTCTTTCTACTGTGTGGTTAATTAGGTTCCTTAGGAACCTAACAAATACATTATCAAACTTTATGCCTGAAATGGAAATGATTAATAAATTTGATTCTCATTGATTCTATCGTCCCTTTTAGAAAATGGAGAAATGGAGTGTTGTTTTCCATTTATATTTTCCACTTTAATAATATGCAACACAATTAAGCTACGTTTCACAACACCAACTACAAACATAATTGAAATCTGAAAAGTAGCTAAAAGCGGAAAAACTAATTGATAATTAATAAATATACGCTAACAAAAGTACACATACATGTATGTCGTTTCTTTATTATAATTTTTAAATTTTAGTTTTTATACTATGCATTGTAATATGCATATTGAAATATATTTTCATTTAATTCTAATTTAAATTAAAGTAAAAATATCATAATGTTAAGTAGATACCTACCTTCATCATGTTAATCAATGTAAACTTAAATAAAAAAACTACCATATACTAATATCTTCAAATTTAATGTAAAAATGAAAAAAAAATATATTGCAAATAGTAGAACGAGTAAAATAATTAATGTATTGAGTTAATAGAAAATATTATTAAGTTCTTGAATTAGAACAAATTATTAATTATTATAATTACCACGATTAGATATCGTAGTAGGATAAGTTATTAGTAACTATTGTAATCTTTTAAGGTGGCAGAGTTCCTGTATATACCCTCTTGGTACTTTACTACTTTACTGTCAAGTAAAAATGAGCTTTCCTCCTAAATTTGTTGAAGTATTGTTCTAGGGTGTTTAGGTCTACTCCCCATTCAATGCTTAACCTTATCCACCTTAGATGTATGTTGGGGCTTTTCCATTTTCACTGCCGCTGCTGCCATCTACATATCCCTAAATTCATGATTAGAAAAGAGAGAGGAATGATTATGAAAGAAAGAGGAGAGATTTTTGGTCACCACTTGTTCTCTTGAGAACCCAATACTATCTATATGTCTCTGGATTCATGATTATAAATGAGAGAGGAGAAATTTTTGTTCTTCTAAATCAGCACAATCTTTTCATCTGGTATTTATAAGGTTGGTTTGATGGTAAAATTGGAAGGTGAAAGAGGTTGCGGGTTTAAGTCCCCTTACTAACACTTAGAGTTATAAGGTTGGTTAAGGAAGGAAGAGAAAGGTTGTGCCCACTAACATAATACTAGAATTTGGATTCTTTATTAACAAAGAATTTGGACTTGTAATTCTAATAATTAACATTTGTCGATAGAAATAAAATTTCTATATGAGAAGTAATAATAAAAATAAATAATGTAGTGTGAACTCTGATTTAACCTATTTCCTAACAAATAAGGTTGTATTTTTTATTTTATTTTTTATCCATCACTAAATAGAATAACTCTATGATTACCACACACGTTCACATCATCCTTTTAGATAGATAACTGGTCAATATAATTTTAAACTTATTTAATCATTTTTAATTTGGCATAACTGTCTTTAAATTTAATTATTCACATGTAAGACCAATGTTGAACCAAGGATCCAATCAATTATTTGTATTTCTCACAATATAGTTTAATATGATAGAACCAAACACATGGATGTAGATCAACACTTCATCAAATAAAAGTTAGCCTTATACAAAGGGTCTTCCCCCAAATTGGTTTTATGATCTTAGATGCAAGATGAGAATAGTAGACATTCGTTTACCATTGAAAAGTTTAAGAGGTTGTGTTGAGTTAAGAGGAGATATTATCAATTATTGTACTTATGTAGGAGATCACCAAATAAATTTTTGAAATATTAACAAATAAATATTTTTTTCAAAAACCCTTTTTTTACAACCATCGGACACACTAACCCTGTAATTTAAGAGGAGAGTACCAAACCTGTTTTTAAAAAAAATAACATTGTTCAGTTCAATTGTCTGCTTTTAAAATTCGGTCTAGTTAATTTTTTTTATATCCTGTTTGGTTCAATTCCGTTTCAAAACGGTTCAAGTTAGAACAGGTTAGTTTGCACACCCCTGGATACAATCTGTTTATAGTGATTGATTAGGGGGTTTTGAAATGGTGTTTATTCAGGTCTAAAGAAGAGTTTGTGTGCGGTGAGACTATATAATAAATAGTGGTGATAATTATAATATCATGATTTTTTTATTCTTGAGCAGTCCTACTTACAGTTTCTCTAACTTGTACTTTACTTACTTCAGAAGCTCATGAAATTAGATGTGGAGAGGCTGGTTTTGCCGGCTGTTCCTAGTGTGCTAGAGACATGGACCGGCTCTTTTGGCTTTGCAAAGATGACTGATTATGAGAGATCTCAGTTTCTGGACTATACTTTCCTAGATTTTGAGGGTACCATTATGTGCCAAAAGTTGTTGATGAACATAGCATCTTCAGATTCAGTTCCGTTAACAGGTATGTAATCTTCTATATTTCTTGTTTTCATAAAGTAGACAAGTAAACCAGTTTGAATCACACGAAAGAACTACAGCATGATGTTTCCTTTTGCAGAGTCTAAACGTTGCTTTTTTAACCCCAGTAAGTCTGGTCCCATATGTGAAGTGCACCAAGGAGAAGCTATTGACGAAAAGTAAGTCACACTTCTCTCCTTTGATCCTAATCATGAGAGAACAAAATTATAACGACATTAAATGATTGCTATGTGTGTGTATGGTATATATGGTTATGGGACAACATTAATTGACACGAAGTGTCTAACCCCTATACTTTCACCCGTTAGTATATTTTTATAATATTACTTAAATTAGGAACTTAAGATGCTCTCAAAGTTGTTCCGTTATAAGATTGCTTTGTATGTTTTATAATGTATCCTGTATTAATTGTGTAATCTATTTGGGGTATAATATAATCATTGTTATACTAACATATATGATATTTTTTTAGTGCTTGTGCTGGCAATAATGATCACCATGATTTAAGAGTTATTGACCCATTTAGAATGGTATTTTCTTCTCCTTTGTCACCTCGTGTTGTTTAAGGATGTTTTCTGTTTGTTAGGACTGTTAATGTCCTTGGTTCGTAGGTAAAGGAACCGGATCAACAGTGTCAGAAAGGAACAACCAGTAGTGTGTGCTCGTTTGATGAACTAGTTGAAAGGAATGATGATGATCTGTATAAGTTTGTCTACACACGAAAGAAAATGAGAAAATGATACCAAGGGATTTAGCATGCCATCATGGCTGTTGCATGATAAATCCTCCATCTGTCCACATAATGGCACAAGTAGTAGACTTTTGTACAGTGTAGAAATAGCCTTGTACAAAACTCTACTTCAGTTACAAGCCCTTGCGCAGCTGTAATTTTTCTTGTACAACTGCACTTTTGCTCTGCATTCATGTTACAACCTTGCATCACTGTGCTTTTTTGCTGTCATCTGAGTTTGTGAAATAGAAACGGTAAATTTGAGTGAGGTTATAGTTGCACATTGGACATTATCTGTTTTACTATTTTTCTGTTTTGAAAATGTAGTGTGCTATGAAAAGCAAGGAACATATGCTTGTATCAGAATTTGGTTCTTTTGATGGAAGGGGTAAAACAACCCTTTTGGGCCATGTATCTATACTTATACTTTCATTGGTTAAGTATACAAGTTAGGATTCTTACACTGAGAGATACTATTATACTAACCCACCAACACAATGCTACCAAGTGCTAATTGGGAAGACAAGCATCCACAAATCTCACCCTATCAGCCACCTACAATTTTAAACATGCATGGTTTTGCTTGGAACTCAAGTGTCATGATGCATTAGAATTAATACACATTGTAAATGTTTTCTCTCTCTCTTTTTCAAACTCATTTAATTAATCATTGTTACATAATTAGGTTTTATAATAATTATTTCAAGAATTCAATATTAATATACCATTGATTATGATGTCAACTGATAAAAATTCATGTTCTTTGGGACTTTTAAAATAATGATTAAAAAATTTAATCATCCTTAATTATATAATAGTTCGTGATTAGATAAAATTTAAAGAAAATATTTAGATTCTCGTTGTATTTCTATTTTATTTTATTAGTCATACTTGTAATCTAATGTTATTGTGTATAATATATCATTTAGATTATCTCTATATAAATGATTTTTATTAAAGTTATACTTGTAATATCATTTAAATTTGAATATAAAATAACTGCATTTTAATGTGGGTATTGTTTTGAGTGACATTTAACAAATTTTTACACCTACTTTATATTTATTATTTTACTCTTTATTTTTTTATAAATATAAAAATGAAATCTTTTTAATAACAAAAATACTCTAAAAGTTCTTTTTATGTACTTTTAATCAAAAGAAAATCAATACTTATAAATTATATCACAAATCCTTGTAAAAGTTGGTTCGTTTGATTTTAATGTATTTTATTTGAATTCAGATAATACTATATAGGAATATATATATATATATATATATATATATATATATATATATATATATATATATATATATTTGTTAAATCAACTTATAAAGTTGACTTCTATTATATTAAAAATATTTAAACTAAATTATTATTATATTTTAAAGTATTCAACAACATTTATAAAAAAATATATTATTTTTTTGGTAATAATCAATTCTTAAATAAAAATTGACTTATGTTTTAAGTATGTTTGTATTTCTATACTTTTCGTATGTAGGATGGTTAAAAGACTAAATTGTTCATTTTATGTCCCTTGTGTCATCGTCATCCTCTTTATCATAGTCGTGTTGCTCCTTTATCATTGTCACAATTTTCTTATCACTTTCTTTATCTATGTATAGTGTTACGAGGGATTCAAGGAACAAAGTGTCTTGGACAATCAAAAAATTACTTTTTCATTAGATTTTTTTTTTCAGATTATACAATTAAAAGAATTCACTTTTGGACAGTACAATTTGGAAAATACTGTAAAATTACACAATATAAAAGTTTTACTTATGAAAAAATAGTTTTCAAACTGTATAATCCATAAATTTCTTTTTTGGACAAAAAGATAATTTTTAAATTGCATAATCCATAAACAAATTTTTAATTACACAATTTAGAAGTCAAATGAATTTTGAATTATATAATTCATAATTTTTTCTTCATACGAACTTTTAAAGTACACAATTTAAAAGTAAAAAATAAAATAAAATTATACAATCTACAAAAAAATATGTCAAAAATTATTTTTTAAGATGGAAAGGGAAATATTGAGATGTAAAGAGTAATCCCATCAGACTATAACTATACAAACCGGCTTACTTTTGTTTATTAATAAACTTAAGGTTTAATAGGTTCGGAGGTCCCTATATTTGTGGGTTCGTTTCAATTGGGTCCTCCAATTTTGAAAGTGATTAATTTGGTCCCTAATTTAACAAAATTGAGTCAATAATACCCTTTCCGTTAAATGCAATGGACGACATTAACTTTTTAAACATGTGGTATGTTGAAGCATCCTTCAAATAACACTGTGCAACCTGCAAATAAAAGGATGTCTCAACATGCCACATGTTTAAAAAGTTAACGCCGTCCATTACATTTAACGGAAAGGGTATTATTGACTCAATTTTGTTAAATTAAGGACCAAATTGATCACTTTAAAAATTGGAGGACCCAATTAAAACGAACCCAAGGACCTTCGAACCTATTAAACCTAAACTTAATTAAGAATATGAATTTATGCTGTAAAAGCTGGTGTGGTGTCAAAAAATGATGAAAAAAATCAAATAAAAATTATGTATATGTAAGGAGAAAAGTGGAAATAACCATGGGAGGCACATGCACATGCAACTGTGGGTGTGTAAAATTCCACTGCAGAAAGATGTTTGGAAGATGCTCGAAATAACATTGAAATTTTATTTGAAAAAAAAATGTATATCAAGATTATTTTTTATTTTTCCTTATTTTTATTTTTACATACTTGATATATTTTATTTCCTCATTCTATATCTCATAATAAATTAGTGCCGTTTTAAAAATATAAATGTAAAAACAGAAACAAGTGGTGTTCATGCTATGTAGACACAATGTTGGTTTCATGTCCAAATTCAATAGTTTTTCAATGAACAATGGAAGAAATCACTGTACAATATTTTTATTCAATAATTATACTTAATTGATTATGTTAATGAGATTAGTGTCCTTAAGATGATAAACTGAACTTCCATTTAAAATTACTTATGCTTACACTAAAATAGCACAATTTCTTTTACCTCACTTTGAAGAATTTGATCTACCTTCTTCTTCCCATATACACAACCAAACAAAACTTGCACCATTGTTTTGCATGATTTTATTCACAGACAACAAAAAAACTCAATCCTTTATATATTCACATTTTTTCAAAACAGTCCAAGCATCCTTCTTCCCTCTCCCCTTTCTCTGTCCTTTTTGTCTTCAACCTTTTTTCTCTCTCTTTCTCTCCACAGATTCTGCAATGGCACTTCTCCATTTTCAGTCTCCCTTTGCTGCTTTTCAAAACTTGTTTGCTCTTCTCTTCCTTCTTTCCCTTCACCACCACACAGCCTCCTGTGCCCTCCTTCTAAGCTTGAGACATCACCACAACACTCTCCGCCAGCAGAGACCCATGATCCATGCCAACCAAACCAACTGTGCACTCTTTGTGGGAACCTGGATCCAAGATGACTCATACCCTCTCTACCAATCCTCCAACTGCCCCATCATAGATCCACAGTTCAACTGCAAAATGTTTGGTCGCCCGGATTCCGAATACCTCAGATACAGATGGAGACCCCTCAACTGTGACCTCCCAAGGTACCCCCAAGCTCAAAACAAAGACTTGTGCATAAAGATGACATTTTTAGTTTTCTTCAAGTTAATTGTTCTGCAGAAAATGGTGTCTTTGGATGTGTTTGATTTCTAGTTTCAGAAAACTGCTTTCACTTTTGAGTGTAAGTAAACGAGACTGTTCACCAGCTGGGGTTGAGTTTGGTGGAATGATTTAATATTTAGAATATGTTTTTCTTTCAAGGAACATACCTGTTAAAAAAAACAAGGTTATTCAAATATCTGATTAAGGGTGATGTCAGACATGAGAAAATGTTTCCCAGTTGTTTTGGGTTTTCTTTAAACTTGATAAATTTTGAATGAGAAGACCCAAGTATGCTATGTATGCCTCTAAATGGTTTTGTAGCATGTTCATGGTAGGTTCAATGGGGAGGAGTTTCTGCTGCAAATGAAGGGTAAAACGGTGATGTTTGTGGGTGACTCACTGGGGCGCAATCAATGGCAGTCGTTGATTTGCATGATATACACTGCAGTTCCTCAGACACAAACACAATTAGTCAGAGGGGAACCACTCTCAACCTTCAGATTCTTGGTGAGTGAGAACACTGTATTTCTTCCGAGCAATCATAATGTTTGTTTACCCACTGGACATTTTCTCACTATTTTTATTTTCCATTAATTGAGATTTTAGATTTAGGCCATGATGTTGTCAGTTAATGATCCCTATCATTTCCTGGGCAAAGTTTTCCAAATTTTGGTTTGGGGAAAAGGAAAGTAAGCACAGTGGTTTTCCTGGATCAGAACAGTTTGTGCAGTGTCCCTCTTTGTTAGGCTTCATTCGAAATTAGAGAGGGAGTAGGTTCTGATATTTTCAACAAGACAAAGTATCTGTTGTAAAAGGTTCTGAGAGAGGGGCCCAGATGTACTATTAAGCCATTATATTTGAAGTAGTTGATGCAAACTGGAACACTAAATTATGTTCAAGCTTTTTTGTTTGTATAAAGTAGACGTGTATAAAAGCAGCATGTTACAGCTGCAAAAGATGGTCCCAAGTCATGACTGGGTTTTGGTATGCTATGTGCAGGACTACGGTGTTACCATTTCATTTTACAGAGCTCCTTATCTGGTAGAGATTGATGTGGTCCAAGGGAAGAGAATTTTGAGGCTGGAGGAGGTTGATGGGAATGGTGACCTATGGAGAAATGCTGATGTCCTTTCTTTCAACACTGGACATTGGTGGGAGCATCAAGGTTCTCTTCAAGGGTAGGCAAATAATATTGTAAACTTTTGCTGTCATTACTACCTTAAGTATGTATGATGCTGAGTATGATTTCGATTTCTGATTGATTGAGTCTGCACATTTTACTCTTCTTAAATCATGAAGTGAATTTTGAAGTAATTTGGTGTTTTGGATAATAAGTGCAGGTGGGATTACATTGAATTAGGAAGCAAATACTATCCAGACATGGATCGTTTAGCAGCTTTGGAAAGGGGTATGAGAACATGGGCTAATTGGGTGGACAGCAATATTGACAGAAGCAGAACCAAGGTGTTCTTTCTGGGAATTTCTCCTTCACATACCAAGTATGAACTCTGACCCCTGCATTTCTCTCTCTTAAATTATTGTACTGTAACATAGTGTGGCCTTTCTACGCTTTATGATTGTGTTTGTTCAATTGGAATAGCATGTCCAACACGTATAAATCTGCCTCTGTCTGATGAGTTAATGGCAGGGATTAAGAGCCTCCTCTTTTGACCCATTATAGTTACCTATCTTAGAACTGAAATTCACGTGCTTCTGTTAGCTCTTTGTCCTATCTCTATCAGTCTGGCAGACACTTTTGCCTTTGCCTGGTGGTCACTAGTCAATAATTTCTCCAGTGTTTTTAATAATGCATTTAGTACTGTTGATTATGGATTCTTACCTCTCTAAATGGGTGACCATCAAATGAGTAATCTTAGTTGATGATGAGAAGCTGAGACATTAATGTGTGTTGAAAATCTCACCTTAGAACGGTATAACAATTAAAAATAAGATCAATTTATAATACAAATTTTATTTTATAAATTAATTTTATAAAATTAAGTTAGATTTAAAATTCATTGTTGACGAAAACCTCATCTTAGAAATTTAAATTTCTTTTGCAAAGTTGAGTTAAACTTAAATTTTACACCATTTGTTATCTTGCCTCTGAATGAGTTACTGCATTTAGAAGAACAGCATACATAAAAGAGTGTCTAAGTACACATAAGAAAGCCCTTTGTTGTTTGTTTCTTATCATTGATAATTTGATTAATATTATGGAACTTTACTTTAGTTTCTATATTATATGTACGAGTATTTTAACATAGAAAAGATGAAAAATTGGATTATACTTCTGCAATTTATGCAAAGAGACCTTTTAGTGACTTTTGTGAATACTGATGCTCACAAGAAGTGGATTGGCACTTTTAGTAGCCTTAAACGATCTGATATTTCAATTCAATTTGAAGAAAAGTTGTTCCCTAATGCATAATAATGTTGATGCATGTCTGAGAACATTTCAGTTTTTTCTTTTAAAATGTGTGGGTGAAATTAAATTCATGTAAACTGTTTTAATTGCCTACTAAATACCTTTTGTACATAAAATAAAACATTTATGTGTGGGCCCCTTTCATATGTTTTTATCTTTGAGCTTCTCATTCAACACTTGTTTAAATGCCATATGATGATGTGACATGGACTTCTCATTTTTAAAGTTTTTAATTTCAAATGTATTAATTTTTATCAATTTTTTTTCCAAAAGTTCTAGCTATAAATTCTCTTTTAGAGATTTTAAAACTAAAGTTAAAAAACAAAGGAGAGTGACATTGTGCCATTAAAAGTAAAGTGATGTAAAAAGTAAGAATATAGACTTTATCATATTTTAACAAGGCAAGGCTAGATTTAGTCCATTGGTCTAGATCTGGAGCCCAATACTGATTTATGGGCTTTTGGACCTTAACAATTACACAACTTTTTAAGACAAAATAAAATAAATTCGCAATTGACCAATATGGTCATTATTGTCCTTTTTTCCTATGAAATGCTTTAGTCAATTTCCGATGCCCTGAGCATTTAAGGTTCTTAAAAAAGTCACACTTTTTAAGTTTTGGTGACTTTCTTATTGTTAATAACTTCATTTCGATTGCTTTTAACTTAATTTATAGTTCACATAATAATAATTTTTAATTCTTAATGTTATATATAAGTTACTGTTATAATATTTTAATAGTTATTAATAATTATATTAATTACAATAAACAATTATGAGACAATCTTATGTTCACTGCATTATAAAGTTTTCGTACATGCATTCAATTACAAACTATTATGTATAATAAATAACATTGAACGAATTGGTCATAGTATGTATCAAGAGATGTAAACTAGTTCATTGAAAAACTTTGATGAATAATTTTGTACCCAGAAACATAAAAGTACCAAATGATAACTAGTGAGTTAAACTTAGTCAATCCTTGAACACAACCCTTCTCATTATACTACGTATATGCATCCATGCAAGTGGCATTAATTTGTGGTACAAAGAAGAAAAAAAAGAGATTTGTGCTTCACAAATAATGTCACATTTAACATTTTGTAAAATCTTCATTAGTGATTTGTGTTTCAAAAAATTCAAATATAAGTCTAAGTCTCACATCACCATATGAGAAAAAAGACTCATAAATCCAATGTCTTGAGATTTTGCATTAAAAGCGGTGTGAATTACTTACGTGAGTTGCTGATAGTTTTTTATATAGAGTGTCGTTAGGGGAGATTATATATATATATATATATATATATATATATATATATATATATATAAACTTTAGTCTAAATTCTACTTTCATCTTATATAGTGTTTAACTTTTTATGTTTTATTCAATGTGAAATTTTGACTCAGATGAATTATTTCCAAGAGGACTAATGTCAAATATGTGTTATCTCCACTAATGAACCTCCTTGAAAAAACAAAAGAAGGAAAAAAAACCATCAATTTGGTTAACCAAGTCTGTCTTTTTTGTACTAATTGCACTATACAAATCGGTGAAACCGTGTCATTGCGATGCAGCCCAAATGAATGGAATTCTGGAGTGACAGCAGGACTAACTACAAAGAACTGCTATGGTGAAACTGCTCCAATTATGAGCACCGGCACTACATATCCTGGTGTATACCCTGAACAGATGAGGGTTGTAGACATGGTAATTAGAGAAATGAGCAACCCTGCATATCTTCTTGACATTACAATGCTATCAGCATTCAGAAAAGATGCACATCCCTCCATTTACAGTGGTGATTTGAACCCTCAACAGAGAGCCAAACCTGACTATTCTGCAGATTGTAGCCACTGGTGTCTTCCTGGACTGCCAGATACTTGGAATGAACTTTTCTACACTGCTTTGTTCTACTAAGTTTTGTTCTTTGCTAACTAATTAACACATTTCTTCCACTTCATTGTTGTTATGAGTATCAATAGGTGATAATGCATTTATTAAGAGGGTTAGATAGTTACGTAATAGCAGCAACTCAACTCTGTCATGTGTAAAGGATATGCTAATGAAATGAAAGAATTATTTATTTATTTTCAAAATCTTAGGAAGAAGGGATAATCTGTAGATCAAAGTAAGAAAAGTTTAGTGTATCAAATGTAACCTATCACACTTACCAAGATCTTGATCCGAATAAGTCATATTAACTACTAAATTTCTTAAAGATATATTTCACATTCATGATTTGTGTTCAGTTATTTTTTAATTATGTAATTTACAGTTCATAACGTTTAATTTCAGCATATTAAAATATCGAGTCCTAAGACCTTTTGCGATTAATATATTATTTATGGGATTAATAAATATAAATATTTTATTTATAATCAAAGAGATAAACTTGGCAGAAATTGGTTATGCATTCATGTACGTGGTATTTCATATTTTAGGACTAGTTTTTCTTTGAAAACAAAAGTAAAAATAATATGCATACTAAGGTATGGTGATCATTTTATAACAATTTTTACTTTCATTTTTCTTATTTATTAAAAACAAATTTAAAACTATTTACTTATTTCTTTTTTATTTCACTAAATTCAAAAGAACTTGTTTTTTAATTCCTCTCTCATTTCTCCCTATTATCCAAACATAATATTAAAGTCTTCGTTAGGAGTAAATGCATGTGACCTTTGAAACATGCTTGCAATTATTAGAAGGAAGGGATATTTTTGTAGTGTTAGTTCTTTATTTAGTCGAAGAACGAATAAAGAGAAAGACAAAAACGCGAAAAGTTGTCTTCAAAAACTAAAATTTCAAAAAGGAAAAAAAAATCATTTTTAAGTTAAAATTTCAATTTTTTCTCCTTTTATCTTTTTCTTTTAGAAATATCCTTTGATATACAAACAATATAAACCTACTCTCTCCATTTTATCTCCATTATTCTCCATACTTTTCCCACTCAATTTGCTCTCTCTTTCTCGTATGTGTATTGAAAGTATTGAAAATTTCACCTTAATCTCATTCCATTAGATGCAATCTTATATTGGATCATATCATTAACTTGAAGTTTTTTCCATAGAAATATCATTACCATGTCCGTGCAAAGGAGCAATAAAATCTCAATCTTTTTATTCCTATTGACATGTCATCACACTCACATGTCCGTGCTAAGGCCAACATATATTATGATTCAATTTTGGTGACAGATGGTATTGAAACAGTGGGGTTTGCATTCAAATTTAACTGATACAAGAGAGCCAGGTAAACAACACTTAACAATTATGATAGTGTAAGGTGACAGATTGAAAGTAAACACAAGAAGTTGATAACAACACTTAACACCGGAAGATAAAGGAGAGCCTTTATCTATAATATGACATTGCCTGGATAAAATACAAAGCAGGCAAAATTTCATTAATGATGACTAGTATTTCTAATAGTCCTTTGCTATGGCTCATGCTTGTTCTAGATGGCAACTCCTAAGGTAGAAACTTCCATCTTGGGTATGATCTTCTCTGGTTCTACAGCTTTCACCTGGTTCCCATAAGCTGATGAATGCACTCCTAGTGCTGCTCTACCAGATGGATCAAGGTTGTTGGACCATGCAGCATCCCACTCAACAGCTTTTGCTGTGCTACATGCAACACTTGGTCCTCCAGGAACAGTGAGCCTAGCTGAGTTCTGCAAAATCAAATTAAGGAACACATGGATTTAGATCGGCATGGATTTTTCAATGTCTTGGTATCTTTGATTCAATTTACCTGAGGGAAGAACCTCTCAAATATCATTCTATAGTAGTATGCTTCTTTGGTGGTTGGAGTGTTGAATGGGAAAATGTTAGCAGCATTGAGCATCATTCTATCAGTTACCTTTAGGAAAATTTGAAGAACCAATAATTAGTTAGCAATATCAAATGTTATGATAATAAGAGAAAAAGAGTTTTCTTCAAGTTGTACATGTTTCTCAGCGTGAGCTTTAAGACCATCAATCCAACCATAGCCAACTCCATCACTGAATTGTTCTTTCTGCCTATATAAAATATGCTGCATAAAATGAAACTCTATCATGTTAGTTCAACAAAATTAATTCTGTAACGTTGTAAAACTTTGCTGCAAATGAGATTACCTTTGGCAGATAAGGATGCTCTTCATCATCAAATGCCCTCCTCAGTACCCATTTCTCAATTCTCCCTTCTTCTTTTTTTATCTGAAAATATTAAGTAGTAAACCACTTAATTAAGTGTAACATTTTTTAAGTGATGGTGTATTGCAACTTTCTCAGCAGTTACCATTTTGTACTCAGGATCAATGTTCATTGCAACTTTGATAAACTCTTTGTCCAAAAATGGTACTCTGGCTTCTAGACCCCATGCAAAGGTCGATTTATTGGCTCGCAAGCAATCATATTGGTGGAGTGCTTTAATCTGCATTAAATAGAAAAAGTATCATCTATTAGCCCTTTTACTTCAAAAGTCCAGCCAATTAAATTGATCAGGCAATAAGTATGATAACCCTGTAACCTTGCGGCATGTTTCTTGGTGAAACTCTTCTTTGTTGGGTGCCTTGTGGAAATATAGATAACCTCCAAAGATCTCGTCAGATCCTTCTCCAGAGATAACCCACTTGACTCCTAGTGACTTAATCTTACGAGACATAAGAAACATGGGAATACTGGCTCTAATTGTCGTTACATCATATGTTTCAATGTGGTAAATCACATCTTCAATGGCATCTATGCCATCCTGCAATTACCATACATAAAGTATTCATTAATTATGATTTTGTACATCAAAATGCCCCCAAATTTTGAGCAGTAAACTACTATCTCATGTATATATACCTGAACAGTGTAGTGAAATTCATGATGGACAGTTCCTATGTAATCTGCTACTTCTTTTGCAGCCTTTAGATCTGGTGCACCCTACTCAGCATAATATAATTAAAAATTAAGACAAACAAACTTCATGGTTTCCTTCTTTTATTGAAGAAAGCTACAACACTTGCAAGAATAGGTACACACGCACCTCAAGTCCTACACAGAAAGAGTGTAATTTTGTTCCCCATTGCTTGGCAGCATTTGTGCCTTCCAGGTAGCGAGCCGTGACAGCTGCAACCAATGAAGAGTCCAAACCTCCAGAGAGTAAAACACCAAAAGGAACATCAGTCATCAACCTTTTGATCACAGCCTGCAAATAACATTCAATGTTTCTATGAAAATGCTGTATTTGGATAAACAACTTAATCAACTACATGTTTAAATAAAAGCTTATCACCTGAAAGCATATTTGATAAGCTTCTAGATGAAGCTTATTGAAATAAACTAAAAATAGTTTACACGAAGGCTTTTCCAAAGCTAACCAAGTTGGTGGCTTTTGGATAAACTTTCAATTACAATGATGTGTTGAGTCTTCTGTGTATCTTACCTTCTCAAAGGCATGCCTCAAAGCTAGAGGGTCATAAGGGGCTGAAGGAATAGCCTCAGAGAACCATGGAGGATTGTACCATCTACGAAATTCTCTCTCTTTGCTAGAGTACAAGTGACCAGGTGGAAAAGACTCGAAATGTTCACAATCATCATTTAGCCCTTTCAATTCTGATGAAATCCAGACAGAGCCTGAACAAAAGTATGCAAATTAGTCACTATTATTCAATCCAAATCTCCTGGTTGATTTCAAATAGAACACACAAATTCAATTCAAAAGCAGGGCACATATTTTATCATTACCATCTAGACCCCAACCAATGTATAAGGAAGTGACTCCAATTGCATCTCGTGCCACTATAAAACTGTTGTCACGGGTATCCAACAGAACAAATGAAAATATACCATCAAGCATGTCCACAAAGTTTTCTCCGTGCTCCTCGTACTAAAACAACACCAACAACATACAGATGATAAGAACAAGAAATCCAATCATGAGTAGCCACAGAAATGAAAACTTCAAGAAGTGTTAACAAGAATTAATGAATAAAACAAAAAAGTTTATAAAGTTTTTGTTGGGTTTTATGCATACATGACCAGGTCAGAATTGTTGCAAAATTATACATAAAGATGACTAACCAGGTGAGCAATAACATCGCAGTCACTTCCTGTACGGAACGTGTGATTAGGTAATTGTTTCCTGAGCTCTTCATGATTGTAGATCTCTCCATTCACCTGGTTTTCAGTGGATGACATTTAACGTGAGTCATAATTCATCGCTGTTAAATTCGTAAGACTAATAAATAAATGTAACAAAAGCTATATGTTACTGTGGTATACATTCCAGTTTTTTGTATTTCTATTTATGTATCATGAGTTTAATAGTCAAATTGTAAATCAGTGTAAATTAACAGAAGCTGTTGTTTAAATGATTTTGAAGACAATTATAGTTAAAGTCTAACAACACTATTTTTTTTCATGGACATAATTCACACACAGTACTTTAAAGCTCATAACTTCGAACTAATCTGTGTTTGCAGGACTCTACTTTCTTGTGTATTATTACCAATCTTCCATACCATGACAGTGTAAGTTCAGATAATTGAACAAAGGCTTACCGTAACAACAATAGTTTTGTCTTCATTGAAGAGAGGTTGATCACCAGAAGCTGGATCAACTATGGCTAACCTTTGATGAGCCAAATAGCAATCTCCATATTGGTGGAGCCCACTCCAGTCAGGACCACGGTGCTTCAATCTGTGACATCATCGAATGGCAAATTATTAACTACTTGTTCAAACTGCACTCTGAAAATTTCCTTTAGCACTTTCAGACAAATTAACTCCTATCCTATCCATTACTTTCCAACTTCTGTTCTTCTGTTGTACTTTCCCACCACAAAGTTACCAATAATTTCACAGCAAGGTGGACCCCACAAGCCACTGGTTTATCCAAATAAGTTAATGATCTAACCAGAACACTTGTTTATTCTAGAATCCACTTAGCTTGTCAAAGTCCAAACATGTTTATCCTTAAATACTTGTTACATCTAAAAGGTTGGCATCATACTGCCCCCAATATTAAGTAATAACTATGATTTTAACACTTACATATGTTTTAGTCGTTCCCTTTAAAATATTGAATGAACTTGATAGTAGAAAATAACAAGCATAGAGGTTTACTTTATCATGATTTTTATCACATCATATAACTTTTTGCAAACACTTCTCTCTTGGCATTAACTAAAGATTAGTGTCCAACAATTTTTTTCCCTAGAAGATACCACCATGAAACTTAAAACAAGGAAACAAATTACAAGCACCACCTTTTTTTATGGTTCTTCTGCTCTCCTGTCAGTGTACAGAGTATAATAATGATAATTTAAACAACAACTTTGGGACACTTTATTTTTCCATCTTTTATCTCTTCCTAAGTGTCATAGTCATTTTTTACAGCTAGTTGATTAAGTTTCAGTATATTAGCTGCTAAAAATACTGTTACCATCACGCTGAGTTTTCCACTTTTCAGTAAATATTAGCATAGAAAAGTTCAGTTAGAAAAGAATTGTTCTTTTTGGGCTGGGAAAAAATGCACAAAACAATAAACTTTGAATAGAAAGATCAAAGTTAAGCAAAGGGTATTTGAAAAGAAAACAGCTCAAGATTAATTTTGCTTTGTTTGATTTTGTGTGAATAAGAAGACAAAAAGAGAATCATTGCCTGCGAGAAAGCTCAAGGACGCGGACCCTCTTGGCTTGTGATGAATCAGAGCAACCAAGCACAGCAAGTATGCCACACATTGCGTTATGATAAAATTGCTATGATATGATATGTGAAGTATGACGAAGAGAGAAAATCTTGAGAGAGAAAAAGGAAGAAAAGAAAGAGAGATCAATGAGAAAAAGAGAAGATAAACAGAGAAAGAAGGAAATTATCTGAGAAACGATGATGAAGCAATGAGAGGGGAATGGACAACACGTAAAGAGTGAAGTGATTCACATAACAACGTACACGTATTTATATGCAAAAATTGGAGCCTAAACGCGTCGTTTCGTCTGATGTCGCTTTCACAATGCCGTGGGAAATTTAACCGGCTACGGGGTGTCCCGGTCCCTTACACAGGGACCACCGCCAATTTCCTCTTGCGTATCGCCACGTGGTATGACGTGGTTTGCTATGGGATATTTTTGTCACTTTTTTAATTATTACTATTGTATTACAAATTTTTTTATTTTTTATTTTTTATTTTATTATTTGATTCCTTTTCTCTTTTGTGACGAGCGATTCGCTGCTTCCCGTTTTGTCTCGTCTCAGATTGAAGAGAGAGATGTTTATCACTTTATCATCAAATTTAATAATTTTTTCTTTGGTTAAATTCTTCGAGAGTTTATGTGAATCAATTAAGTGTTACGTCAGCTTGGGTTCTGTTTTTCAGATATTAAATTGTTGGAAAGTGGAAAATATTATTCTTATATGTGTTTATATTATTCTAGTTATTAGGCCAAGTGTTAAGATTCTTGTGAGATTACTTGATATTGGAATTCGATTTAATTGGGATGTTTCGTCACCAATATTTTAATTTCTGAATGTAACCAGTATTTTAATTAACTAATTAATTAATTAGTGATGAGGGAAGTTTCCAATTGACTTTAAAAACTTTTATTTATTTTTTAATAAAAGAAAACATAACTAATGTAATTTTCATTTATAAAAATTAATATAACATTGTGTATACTAATCATAGTTTGATATTAATACATGTATTTGGATAATCAAGTCTAATATAAATGATTGTATGTGTTAGGATTTGTTATATAAATGTTTATTTGTGTTAATATTTCTATAGTGTTGCATAATTACTTTTTTTGTATCAACATTAGTTTATCATTTCTTTTTTGTTTGTATGTCTTTTTATTACTTTTGTTTGTAATAATCATTTTGAAGGTGTGAGGAAATAAAGATTTTATACAAGTGAGGAAGATGCAACATTATAGTTAAGATTATTTTTATTATGTATAATGTGTTTTCTTTTAAAAAAGTTCTAATCTTTATTAGTATTAGTATGTATAAATTCTTTATACTTAGTACATGTATTTTATGGAGGACTATAATAATGATTGTATTGATATTTTTTTCTATGTTAAAGTATTAGCCAGAGAAACTCTTTTATAAAAAAGACTCGTAAATATAGAGTTTATGGATTAGTGAAAAATATTTTAGTTATATTAATTAATTGTAAATATCATTCTTTTGCGTTATTTTATTATTAAAAAATGTTACTTTTAAGGGGGGAAATCCCATCATTAATTACTTTAATTTAAAAAAAAAAAAAAAAATATATATATATATATATATATATATATATATATATATATATATATATAATTTATTGAACGGTATTATTTATATAAACGATATATATTTATATAAATAATGTCATATCATTTACTTTAGGTACAAAATTTATTAAACAGCACTGTTCAATGTAAACTATTGTAATTTGAGATGTTAGTTAAAAATGAAATATTTTCTTAATCGCCTTCTGATCTATACTTTGTGTTGGGAAGAAAAAGAGAAGTACTATTCAGGACAAATTTTCAATTATTATATTTGGAAGCAGATATCTAGAGGGGAAATAGTATTGTTATAAGTTTAATTTATAATATAAGTAAATCAAATAAAAATACTAGTTACTTTACTTTAAAAAAATAATTTGTTAGAGCATAAAGTTTATTATAGAGTTTATTACCTACAGTGTACAAGCATTATTTTCCAAAAAGATAATTTTAATATGTTACATTTGATTTTGGATTATCTTAAGTGGGAATAAATAACCATTTCTCTGGAGAACATATCCAACACACATACTTACATGAGTTATTTAATTAAAAAATTCATTAAAACAAAAGACGTAAGAGTATATTGCATGAGATCTTTCACAAATAAGGTTGATTAATTGATTCGTACCAATATATATTTTTTACAAAAAGAAAATTTTATACTAAGTCAAATATTTATTTTAGAAATTTTAACTTTTAAAATCAGTTTTATGTGGAATCTTACATCCATATAAGACTCCAAATTTAAAATAAAATTATTTAAGCAAGTAAAATGATAGATTTTTAAGTTACTTAATATTTTTATTTATTATTTTCTCATAATGATTTTATTAATTATGAGAGAAAAATAAAATATTGAAGAGAGAATGGAGATTTCTGTATTAAGAAACTTGTTAAAAGAAATTAACTTTTGCCTAATAACGTGTGGGACTTGTAAATGCATTGGTCAGAAATAGTTGCTCAAAATAACTTCGAGGAAATGAAAAATGATGTTAAAAAATAATGTACCAAAAAAAGTGTGACAATTATATCTTACTGTGCAACTTATTTAAAATGATTAACTAGCCAGCAAATTTTTCTTTGTTTCGTAATTGGTGTTGAAGTTTTTCTTTGTAAATTATATTTTTTAAAAAGTCAATATTTTTAATTTACTGCCTCATCAAATTAAAATATTAGATATAATATCTATATAATTAATATTTCATGAGATCTGAGACACCCGGGCATGGAGACGAGGGTGGGGAGTGACGCCGGTGCAAGAAGCATGGTGCAGGGGCACAAACAAGGAGCGGCTCCTGATAGCTTCGAGTGGAAGGGGTACATGGATGAATCGAACATACACCGGAATGAGAGGGATCTGGAGACTGTATAGGTATGGGACTATACAGTTGAAGAATAGCTTAAAAGAATTGATTTGGCTACTCATATCACCAAAATGCATTTACTTTTCGGTAGCCTGACTCATAAGAACTCCATGGTTAAGCGTGCGCTTAGCCTAGAGTAATTCTGGAATGGTCACGTGCGCTTAGCCTAGAGTAATTCTGGGATGGGTGACCTTATGGAAAGTTTTCCCGAAAAGTGTGCGAGTGAGGACAAAGCATGTGACACCCGGGCACGGAGACGAGGGCGGGAAGTGACGCCGGTGCAAGAAGCATGGTGCAGGGGGCACAGACAAGGAGCGGCTCCTGGCAGCTTCGGGTGGAAGGGGTACATGGATGAATCGAACATACACCGGAATGAGAGGGATCTGGAGACTGTATAGGTATGGGACTATACGGTTGAAGGATAGCTTAAAGGAATTGATTTGGCTACTCATTTCACCAAAATGCATTTACTTTTCGATAGTCTGACTCATAAGAACTCCATGGTTAAGCGTGCATAGCCTGGAGTAATTCTGGGATGGGTGACCTTCTGGGAGACATAGCCTGGAGTAATTCTGGGATGGGTGACCTTCTGGGAGACATAGCCTAGAGTAATTCTGGGATGGATGACCTTCTGGAAGACATAGCCTAGAGTAATTCTGGGATGGATGACCTTCTGGGAAGTTTTCCCAGAAAGTGTGCGAGTTGTCTGGTGGTGGTCATATTTAATTATATATATAACCCAAAATTCCTAACCGTTTTAATCATTTATTGCTTCAATTTGCATGAGAGAATGTAAATTGACAATCAATCATAAAAACAAAAAAACATGATTATCCAATAATATAAATAACATTATTTTCTTTCCTAAATATATCTCTATATGAAAAAAGATTAAAAAAATACTATATACATTATTGTATGTTATGCATGTATAATACTTTTCAATTTGAAAAGCTCAAAATGATTACATTACTTATTGAAGTAATTAATTGTAGAACCCTTACACGTGTTATCGACGTGGCTTTGACAATTGGTTACTTCCTATTTTCTAACTTTATATTAGATTCAACCGATTCAACTTCCCTTTCATGGTTTGAGAATTTATGAGTATCTATCTTATTTAGAATTGTTCAAAGAAACTTCAAAATTATCAATATTTGAAAATACAGAAGTCATAGAGGTTGATCCAGTTTCGTTTAGATTTAAAAGTTGCTTTTGAGGGTGTTTTATAGAAAACTTCTTTTTAAATTTTTCCAAAAATATTAACGTTTTAGAATATTAAATTTTCGTATGAATGCTTTAAAAGTCAGTCCCAAAAATTAAAGAATAAAAAAAAATCCACTAAAAATTTCTTATTGAGGGAAAAATTTGTATAAAAAACCAAATTATAATTTTGGATTTCGTTTTAGTTTTCAGTTGTGATTTTGATCCACGTTATTTTGGGATTTTAGTCTCCGGATTATAAAAAAAATCGTAATTTTCGTCTAATCCTGAATTTTGTATATGTTTTCATTTATTTAACTTTTTACAATTTAATTAATTAAATAAATTTTTGATAGTATTTAAAGTTGAACTCAAGAGTAACAAAAATTCAAGTTGTAAATTGTAACACCCATGCTAATTTAATTATATATTATTAATATTTTATTAGGTTTCATTTCTAAAAAAGGGTTTTCATAAATGATTTCAAGAAAATTATATAAAAAAATTAATATATGTGTAAAATATATGATAAGATATTTCAAATTATTTTTCATATCTACCATAAGGACTCAGAAAATAACTAATAATACTGTAGTTTTAAAATATGATACTAAATTATTTTATTATTAAAAGTTAGAATATAAATATCATTTTCTATTATTCAAGTTTTATTTTATAAGAATTTTAAAAAAAATACTAAATCTTTTTTTTTATCTTTTTTCTAAATATTTTACTCTATCCTTTAATTGTTTGAATATCATAGGATTTCTAGTTTCAAGGTTTACAATTCCATCCTATCAAGATTTTAAATAGGGTAAATTCATCTTTTGAGTCTTATTAGTAAATATGTTTGTTTATGATTATAAAGATATGTTCTTATTAATCAAAGTTTTCTATATGGATATAAAGAAATTTATATGAGATTAGCTTTTGTGGAGCACCTTTGTATTTAAGAGCGTTTATCTAAATAAGTGAAACTCATTTTTATTGTTCATCTAATAATGTTTGATGTGTGAAGTGTGATTTGTGAAGTTAAAAATTGGTATGAAATGATAATTTATTTAAATGGATGTTGTAGTTAATTGAATTAGTTAATTGAATTTGAATGATGTCACTAAAATGTAAAAGATTTGTAAGTGTAAGTAAATGCATAAAATATTAGTTCTTAAAAAGTATTATTGTGACACAGAGTGACTTTTACTTTAAAAATTTTAAATATTATTTAAATTTAATTTTTGGTATGACACGAGAAGTTTTGTGTAAATTTTTGCATAAATACTTCGTGGATACATGAAAAAACCAATTTTAGTGTTTTAGAATTACCTACTGATCTTGACTGAATATTAATTTATATTAGAGATTCAATATGTGTCTTTCAATATTAATTTAATAATGGGTTAAATTGAAGTTCTTTTAAGATTCCTAATGATTTTGAATGAACTAATTTATAATCGTATATGTAGTTATATCATTATAGACGAAGGTGATGTGGATTTGATGCTGGTTTTACCAATTGAAAAATGTTAATATTTAATATTGAATGTAGATAATACTAATTAGTACATAAGTGTCAACGTTAATTTCTATATGTTTATTGTACTATAAGAGGTTGAGACGAAATTGTTTAAAAAATTACACCATACCAAAATAACAAGATTAAGGTAATAGAAATTATGTTTAATTATATATTATATCGTTCTATACTCATTTAAATTAGTCTTGACCTACGTCTAACATAGGTTCATTCAAGTAAATGTATATTAAAATATTATTAAAAAAAACATTATTTATTATGTGATAACAATTATTGATTAATTTTTATTAAATTATGGGATACAAATTATTGATTAATATTTATTAAATTTAATGTATATGACTTGTATTGAGTGTAACATCCAATAATTATAATTTTAATATTATTATGAAATTATCCCGATCAATTAAGATAAAAGGAAACCTATAAAATAAATATAACTATAATTTAAATTTTATATACAAGAATTCCATTTATAAGATTATCTCTACTCACAAACTCAAGTTTTTTCAAAACATCCAAAATTAAAACCTATACTACTCCAATCAAGTGAAATATCTTCGATCTTCAACACCTGCTCAATTGAAATATCTTTTTTTTGTTGAAATTAATCAAGTGCTTTTTTTCAAGAAAAAAGATTCAAACAAACAAAAACACACTAAACAGGATAAACTAATTTAAAAATAATCCAACATGTCATTCAATCAAATCAAAAATATACACTAGTGCAAACACAGCGTATAATGTCACGCGTTCAACATCCAAACACTGAATAGTCAACGCTAAAACAAATCGGTGATATTTTTGT
Source organism: Vigna nakashimae (assembly GCA_034642375.1). Lineage (NCBI taxonomy): Eukaryota > Viridiplantae > Streptophyta > Magnoliopsida > Fabales > Fabaceae > Vigna > Vigna nakashimae. The sequence continues at coordinate 16,557,241 of CM067762.1, read as the reverse complement.
AAATAAATGTAATTATTAATCGTCGTTTAGAATTGTAATTCGACGTTAATTTTTTATATTAGGTAAATTTTGCGAAAATGCTTAGCGTGAAGGTGAACATGTATCCACGTATGACGTCAAATGCCCTAGAATTAGACGTCAAAAGGATATAAAACGTCGAATGCTCCAGCATTAGACGTTAAAAGGTTAGTGAATTCGATAATTTGAGTGGAAGATTGAAAATTTATTCACTTTATCTTAGCGCGCGATACCCTCTTCTTTGCTCAAACTTTTTCTGGAACGAAGTTTGATGACCATCACATGTAATCTTTCTTTCATTTGTTACAAAGGCATGTTAATTAACTACTTTAGATATCATTTTCGTTTATTTTGACCGATTATTTTCGTGTTCTTGTCCTTCATAGGCGCATTCTGCTTTCTCTCTCACTGGTGGCAACACTTTATTCCGACGAACCCACATTTTGAAGGTTAGTTTTCGTTTTTGTTTTAAAGAACTTATTTGTTGAACTTGTTTGTTGTTTCTTTTGGTCAAACTTGTTTGTTGTTGTTGTTTGATTGAACTTGTTTGTTGTTTTATTATTGTTGTTTATTATTGATATTACACTACACGTTCATAGTTAATGCTTTATTAAAAAATACCAAAAACTGAAATTTATTGTTTTTCAGGTCTCGTAGAGTTGTAAAAAAATAAAACAATTAACTAAAAAAAACAAAAAAATTAGTAACGTCGTACATTGAAAAATTCGACGTTAATTTGCTTTACTGTGAACGTCAAATTGTTCTATGTCCGACGCCAATTTAACGTCTCCCAATATGACGTCGACCTCGAATTCAACGTGAAAGATCGAAAAAACCGACGTTATACGGTGTTTTTGTACTAGTGATAACAAATTCAAAATCAAGTCCATGAAAAACCAAAAGTACAAATTTATATACATATATTTAGACTCTAGACTTGACCATCCAAATATATGTATTGGTGTCGAACTATTGGGAGACCTATGAATATGTGGTAAAATAACATACCGCTCAAACTACCACACAAGGTTAATCCGTCAAACACCTACAGTCAAATTAACCATAGGATAAAGATCTTTTGCTGCTCCTCATGACATAATCACCCCTCTCTACTTGAGGTTGGATGGATATTGGAGTGTCAGAAACATTCCCCCATTTCAAAGCTCCTATAACAATACATTACACAAGCACAACACAACTATCTTTCCATGGAATTCCTTTCACCGTATATTTTAACCGAATACACTTTCATCGTTTCCATTCACAAGACATGCATAACTTATCACCACATTAGTAAAAACAGGACTTATTACCGCGCCTATTATGCTTCGGTTTAGCATAAACCGAAACATAATATGGTGTGGTGGAAATTTTGAAATTTTAGGGACAGTATAGGCCTCGGTTGTGGCAAAACCGAAGCCAAAAACCCTGCAAAACGCTGACAATCCAATTAGTTGTATGATGGAAAGTTAACTGATGGAAAGTAAAGTTAACTGATGGAAAGTTAGCAATTGAAATGGTCAGATATTTAGGCCTCGTTCCCTTTAGAACCGATGCCATAAAGCCCTGCAAATTCCTGACATATTTCCCACGGTTTATGTCAGGAATAAGCCTCGGTTCGCCTTAGAACCGATGCCATAGGTCCCTGCAAATTCTGACATATTTCCCACGTTTAGTCCTTCATTAAATTGGCAGTTAGACCGTCAAGGAATAGGCCTCGGTTCCCCTTGAAACCAAGGCTTATTCCCTGATCTAAACAAATTTTAAACATTAAATAAAAATGTAATATTTGACAGAGGATTTGGCCTCAGTTTTGGCGATGAACCGAAGCATATAGTTTGAAAAAAATTTCAAAATTTTTCATTTGAAATGAATTTTTAATTTGTTTTTAGGAGAATAGGCCTCGATTAAGTGGGGAATCGAGGTAATAACGTGTCGTAGGTTAAAAAAAGAAAACGCTAAAGGAACAGTATCGTCTTCCTCGCGCGTAACAGTTTCAGAGCCTCCTCCTCTAGCACCCGACTTCCATTGCGGAATGCTGCCATTTTCCATCCATTTTCATCGTTTAAACTTGCTTTTGTTTGGTGTCGTGGCCATTTTCAACGTTTAGGAAGTTTTTTAACCGATCAAAATCGTTTGAAACGATTTTTTGATTTGGATTTTTTGATTCTTCCCCTTAGAGGTAAATTGCGTTTTGTTGTTTGTTTTTATTTCTAAAACTAATATTTGTTTGTATATTTGTGTAGGTTTGAATTTTGTAGAGTTAAATTTTCTACCTTTGATCGCGGGTTGTCCATTGGTATTGGCTTTTCACACTATCAGATTCTTATATTAATGTTTAAAGTTTACTTTTTAATAGTATTGTATAATTTTGTATGATTCAATATGTGATTGAATGATGATATAATTTTGTATGATTGAATAATTTTGTATGAAGGTATTAAGCAGAATTGGAAAAGAAACCTGGTACTAAGCAGCACATCCTTGCTGCTAAGCGCCATTCTTCTAGCAAAACTGGTGTCTGAGCGCTACCTTAGTGTCATTGAACACCAAAGCTCTCGGCTTTCTGACACTTAGGCATCGTTGGTTATCGCTAAGCGTCACAACATTAGTTTAAAAACTTCAAAAGTTGATCTGTATGCATATAAGACCTATTCAAATGATCCAACTTGTATCTTTAACACTATAATTCATTTCAAAACATGTTTACCATTCAAATTGAATACAAATTGGCTCATTTGGTTAATGTCTTTGTCCATTAGATCAACCTAACTATCCAAACACACATACATCATATTTGAGACCATACCAACCAGAATTAAGTGAACTGATTATCTAAACAAGTCTTAAAGGGCCCAAAAACATACTCTAAACATCAAGTTTTCACATCCAACCATTCCTTCAAAGTTTTGCCTATCAAAACCCTTTTTTTTTTAAACCAAACAAGCATACAACACTCCATTTTCACCACTTTCAATTAATTCTACAACAGTTTAATTAAACTTCAAAACAGTAGCCCTAAAGATTCAAGCAAGTACAAATTTCACAATCATACATAGCATTATTCATCAATAAACAATATTCACTCGTCAATATACAAATATCACTCAACATTCATCTCAATTGTTAACACATTCAACCAATCATAAATCTCACAACCTATCAAACATACATTCATAAACATGAAATTAAAGAAATTATTACCTTCTCTTACCTGGTTGGAAAGCTCAAGCAACTCTATAAAGTAAACTATCATTGTCTCAGTTCAAATAACTCTATTTGTACCTACAAAACATAAAATTTTGATCAAAGTAGACCATTACGATCACTGATCAACAAGAAACACACAAGAATTCTAGGAATATGCATGCAAAAAGAGGATATTCTAAATCAGCTCAAAAAAAAAGTAGAAACTAACTTACTCATTTTAGAAAATTGATTGGATGAAGTTGAAAATATCACATATATACTTCTTAATCGTAAAAAAATAACTCACGAATTAGAAAAGTTAAAAAGAAAAAAAAATAAATCTAAAGAAAGAGTTTTAGAAGAAATAATATGTTTCAAATAATAAATCGTGTTTATAAATTTATATTTATATTATCAAACCTTTAATATTAAAATAATATAATTTTATTAATTTAAAATATTTGTCAACTTTAATATTTTATTTTTAAGTGTATTTTATAAGTATGTTTTTGTCCACATCTTAACACTGTTGAGGAAATCTTATAACAACATCAACCATTATAAATAAATAAATATATGTATATATAATAAAAATATAGATAAATAAGTTTAGATTATTTTTTTAGATTATCTAACAAGCCCATGCACACATCATGCAATCGCTTTACATGCTGTCTATGAACTACAAATTTTATTATCTTTAAAATTCATCATGATTTGATTGGTAATATAATTTTTTTACAGTAGTTAAACTCTATTTGTATGTTGACTAATGATAAAAAAAAATGTCCATCACATCAAAAGTAAGTGACATTTAATTACTGGAGTTAGTTATATTTTTAATAATTTTATAATCAAATCAGCATAATATGTCAAGCAGCATGGCAACAAAAATAAATTTAACCTATCCAACAGACTTTACCTGTGAAATCTACTGAACTCATTTTTTGACTTTGTGAAAACTAGTGGCCAAACGCGTCTTTCACACACAGGGAATATACAGTATATTACAAGTCATATTTTTAATTTTTAAATAATAATAATAATTAAGGAAAATTTGATTCACATAATTTTTTATACTCTTCGAAAATATATGAAAATTTATTTTTATATATTTTTTGACCAGTTATACAAAAATACTTTAGAGTATTTTATCTTTTACATCTAGTTGATTATACCGATTTTATTCTTGTACTAAGAGGTGAGTAATACTTTTATAGAAAGAAATATTTTTAAATTCTGTAATAGCTTTCATTTTTAAATAATTTTTAATGTGTTTTGTTAACAGTGGAAAAATAATTAAATATATTTCTATACATGAATAAAACCAACTTTATAATATTTCCCTGAATTACATTCCTAAAATTATAAAGTCATAGCCTAAACTAAATGTCACCTCAACCTTTTTATCACTGTTAACACAACTTTTAAATTAAATAAATCAATTACAAATTATTCAATGACCAATCCAATATATCTCATCATAACACAAATCATAACATAACATTTTCATTAAATACACATTTAATTCTATATTTAATTCAAGTTTCTATATATTGTGTTAAAATCTAGTGGTATCATTTGTTTAGATTCACATAATAACATGTTTGTTATATAAACACTTAACAACTTTTATAATTAGATTTGGGTTTCAATATATTTTACATTTCTCACAAATCTATTCACCATTTCAATATATTTTTTTACCACTCCTGTTTCAAGCAAAATATTCGAGAAGCAGGTGAATTTAAAGTTTAAAAATTATTCGAATTGTAAATTTTTAAATGATTATAATTTTATTGTAGTTGACAGTTTTTGTATTATTATATATCAATTTAAGGTAAAAAAGAATTTATAATGCGCGATAGTTCGTATAGCTGCTAATTCTTCTATGTTTAGACTTTGAATTTTGAGCTACAATTTTTTGTGAGAGGTTTTTATGATTTTTTTTCTTCTTTCAAACAAATTTTCAGGTTATTTCGAGTTCGTTTAAGCATACTCTCAATTTCACATATACTTATGTTTTCATGTATATGGTATATGAAAAACAAACAACTAAACAAAAACATCAAAAACTTAAAACGAAACTAACATTGAAGGTGAGTTTAATGTCGAAACGAAACGAAATGAACGTCACAAAAGTGTTTATCCAAAGAGTACCTGTACACAAAATCAATTAGTCAAAACGAAAGAAAATCATACTTAGGTACTTAATCAACGTAAAATGAAAGAAAAATGGAATAAATGTTGAGGATGATGGTCGCGAAAATGGAAGACGAAGAGAGGAGAGCGGAGCGGCAGAGTAGAGAAAACGAAGAAATGTGGAAGAGACTCTGGTACTTTACAAAATTTAACGTTAGAAACATATGTTGTTACATCGGTTATTTTATTAACCAATGCAATAACGGTTCGATGGCCTTAGCTCTATTAAGAGTCACTACCTAAAGTCTCTCAAAAAAAAATAAAAAAATAATATTTTAAGTTATTTTATGTTTCGTTTCGCGGCATAACCAAAGCATAAGGACTCTATGGCATCAATTTTGTAAACAACCGATGTTATAAACCTAGTTTAAAAATGAGTCCACTGAAAAGTCAAATTTTCAGTAGAATTTAACATTGGTTGTTTATAGAACCATAGACCCCTTTAAGTTTCAGTTAGCCATAGAACCAAAACCATATGTTTGCAATAATTACAAAAATGTCGCTGTGTCATTCTATGCTTTGATTGCATTGAAACCAATGTTAAATATGTGAGTTAACATCCATATTTTTTACTAGTGACCATTTATAACTACATTTTATACATAATAATTCATATAATATAATCAAATAAATCCATCAAACATTTTTAATACACATAAACATATATAATACATATTAAATAAATGATAAACACTTATTAAAGAGTAAAAAGTTATAGTTAATAATCATAAAATCTTTCTTTTAACTTAAAATGTAAAAAATCCTTTAACTCACCTAATTTAGGCTATAGATGAATTAGTGTCACATACAACATCAATTATTATTCATTAAGCATTGATACATATGTATGGACTTTTGAGATCCACTAGTAAATTTGAATAACTAAACAAATATATTTAGTTATTGATGAATATTTGATCATTAATTTGCCAATTTTATGTTCAATACTTAACTCATATAAGTTACTAAGTATTGAATTATTAGATTCAGTTCAATGTTTGTATCAAATTATAATATTTACTAAAAGGTGTAAGAATCTCATAAAATCACAATTAGAATAGCTATCTATTTTAAATCAACGCATGCAAACTATTTTTTTTTTCTAGAAAAATTAACATATTATGACTGATTTAAAAAGTTGACTTTTCCTTTTTTATTCAAACATAAAGTTTGTGCATTTATATCTAAAAATAGTAAACTATGCTGTCAATGGTCATATCTACAAATAACTCTTTAATAGAAAATATTTTAGTATTCATTAATGAAGGAATTTTGAAGATTTATGCAACCTTAAAAGACATACAACCCTTTACTATTCATTAGCATATATCACAACAGGATGAGTTGGAAAATGTAGAGAAAAAAAAAAAGACATGGTAAAAAACCAAAAACATCAATAGGAAAGATGAGTAGAGAATAAGAATGAAAAAAAACTTATTGAAAACAAGAGTAAAATTTAGAAAGAGGTTGAGTGAAATATCTATTTTACAAATAGGTTAAACTCCTTCTGAAGTCCCTATTTCTGTAGGGTTTTCCTAGTTTGATCTTCGTCTTATAAGTTTTGTCAATTTGATTCGTTATATTGAAAAATTATCGTTAAATCAACTTAACGAAGTTAAGTTTTTTACGACCTGTGAGGGTGTTGTGGACATTTTTTGACACATGGCTTGCATATACCCTGTGTGTGGCTTTTTATTAAAAAAAAAATCCTTGTACGTGGTATTTTATAAAAAACATTTTAAAAATTGTTTAAAATCAGGGTTCATGAAATGCATTGGTCAACCATTTCCCAAGTAGAAATAACAAGACTACAGAAAGAACATACCCTAGAATCAAACATACTCTTACATGGCACCTTAATTTCATCGTTCTCGTTGACCTTGCCTTCCCCTACTGCCATGGTGCCATTGTTGGCCACAACATTGAGCATCAGACTTCTAATATTAATCCTTAGTGTCTTATTCAGAAGGGTAACAAGATTTGGTGCATTGAAAACATTGTTATGAAGCGAAATCCATTAGTCTGGAGCATTTTTTTCATGTCATCTTCATCTGACCAATTCCACTCTTCATTATGATGATAGAAAAAGCACTAAATGCAAACCTTATGTTAAATTCATAAACTTGGATGATTTCTCCAAGCTGTAGTTGATAATGCTAGCAGATGCAAAAGAAAAATAAAACATATAACAAGAAAAAATGAAGTTGTTGCACATATGTTGTCAGGTACTAAGAACAAACATATCCTAATGCGATTAGAAAGCCAAAGGTGCTTGGGATAAAGAAAGCTCTGGATTTTTACTTAGGAAAAGTCCCCAAAGGAGAGAAATTTCTGACTAAACCCTAATTAATCCCCAATTGGGAAATTTCTCTTTTAAGAAAACCAAAACTCAATTTGGGGAATGAGAGTTGGGAAGCAAATGTTCTACATCCCGAACAGAAGCAACATCCTAGTGGTGGCGGGAAGCGACGACGCTGCGGAGGCACAACTCAGACGGTATTCTGTATAGCCTCCTAAGGAGGGACAACTTTCTTCTTTTGTTCTCCTTCGCGGTTCTGGTAGGGGTTTTGTAGGTAGGAGATAAGTTTTTTGGTGGCTAGGGCGCGAACCCCTTCCTCACAATGCGGTGAGGTTCTACAGCGGTGGCGCCGATGGTGATTTGAGCGTGGGCGTACTTGGGCGGTGGGAGTCGCGAGAGCTTTCCTCCTTCGAAGGGACTCACGATGGTGAACGCGGGTTTAGTTCTGACCACGCCGGAGTGCGAACGACGCCGCGATGGCGGAAGGAGATGACGGCGATGCGTCAATTATGGGAATGAACCGTGAAGAAGAAAACCTTTGAGATTGTAATATTTTTGGGTTTTGATCTTGTGATTGAGGTTGTTTATCTGACCTTCTCTGCAGGTTAGGGATCTGTTGCACACTATGGTTGAAGAAGGTTTAGTCGTGATGTTGATGATGATGGTGTCATTGTTTACTGTGTTTAAAAAAGCAAACAACAAACCCTATTTTTAAAATGTTAAATATTATCAAATTCCATGTATACAACTATTTGAATGCCATGTATAAAAAACTTAACATGTAAACATTCCAAGTCATCAAAAACTTAATTTCATTAAATCAATTTAACGGCAGGGGCTTAATTTAGTCAATTTTTCTTTTTTAAAGATTAAATTGACAAAACTTATAAGACAAGACCAAACTGAAAAAATCTCATGTAAATAAGGACTTCATAAATGTGACATCCCAATTATATAGAAAACATATATAATAAAGACGTCCACATGCATAATATAGGAAAGCAGTGAGAGTAAATAGGATTACAGTCATCCTAAAAGAAAACTTCAAGGTGTAAGCTTAAACTCCAAAGAGCTCTAAATACACAAGCTGAAAGGAAAATAATATTCCACAATACAGGATTAACCAATAAAATCCTAGGAGACTAGGCAGCAGCGTTATCCTCAACTTCCAAAGTCGTCTCCAATGGGACTTCCTCGCCATCTGCTCCCATCCAAGTGGATGATCATCGCAAAAGAAAACACAGACAGAGAAGGCACAAACACAAACAAGCAAGGGTGAGCTAATTATATAAAAAAAATCATACAACCCATATCAATTTAACATTTATATAAGCATGTAACAATCAAGTATTTCAAACATGCAAGGATCATAACACAATACAAATTAGGACCGAATGCATTATCCTGATACCAATGACCGACCACGTGATTTGACCATCCGTACTAGTATGAAATGTCAAGTTCCAGGGGTTTGTGCACCCAGGTGATGTAGTAACTGAAAAACCATCAGCTGCCACCCGAGGTTAGTCCGTTATAACTCACCCAAGAACCTATGGGCTAGGACCTCCTGCTATTCTTACCATATGACTCATCACTCTCTACTTGAGCATGGATGATCATTAGAATGTCAGGATAAACCCCATAAGGACACTCCGCCCATTCATACGGTCAATCACAACAACCACAGGGCACCACCATGTAACCTCCCTTGAGGATCATGGAATTACGTCCATTAACCATACTTATAACCAACCGTGACCCATATGAAACCATATACATATAACCTTTCACTTTTACATTGCATACAAACATATACATAATCTCAACAATGTACATTAACTCAATCATCACAAGTTATAAAAGTAATAGCCCCATAAATTTAATCTAAATTTCTCAATACTATAATCTTTATAGTTTATTTCCAATGCCTAAACTCCTATATAATATATGTTATAATAATATTAAGTCACGTAATACCGTTCAAACATTTATAAAACACCAAAAATTAATTTAATATTACGTATATAATATAATATATATATATATATAGCCACTGCATGCACCAATTTACATATATAATATAATATATAATATATAATATGTTACGTATATAATATGTTACATATATTTAATATATATACTGTTACGTATATATAATATATATTATATTAAACTAATATATTATATTAAATATATATATATATATTATATTAAATATATATATATATATATATATATATATATATATATGGATCCTTACTTTAAATTTCAAACACACAGTGATTGATTTCCTAAAATTATAATTGATTAGAAATTAACATATGATAACTTTATGTATCTACAGTCAACTTATTTTATTTTATTTTCATCCTAGTAGAGATCTTTCTTTACCCCAATTGGTCACCGGAGAGGATCCATATGTCTGAACGCATCAAACTCACTTTTGACGCCAACATATATGACTAGTCATAACTGACTGGACCAGGCCAGGGCTGCTCTATGATTAAGGATGTGCCAACTCGGGTTTTTAAGGTTCCTCTGTCCTACCAACAAAGAAAGGCTCTCAACAATTAATAATTAATTTATTTAAATTATCTACCATGTTCTCTTATGCTCTAAATTTGAAAAGCCTAATTTTAATATTTTCACTTCCTCTCACAGCAACCTCAAACAGTATTGTACATCTATTTAATACTCATATACATGCTATTACAGAACCCTTACTCCAGACCTTCCAACAAGATCAATTTCAGCCAACAAACTCATTCAAAACAAATTAAATTCATCAAACAATGCACAAGAAATAAATCACAGGTTCCTTTTACGCAATCAAGCTCATACCAAGATCAATTACATAAGACAACAACAGTCCCAACAATGCATCTATTAATCAATTAACATGCATATATTTTTATAAAATAAATTCCTACAAAATAATTATAACAATCAGTTCATCAAACATTCCACAAGCCATCAATCACAGTTTTATAATTTCAACACATAACATCCAATATTTCTTAATCGTAACAGAAAATTCCAAATAACATGCCAATCAAATTATCATACATACAGAACATATAATATTAAATCAAATAAACATAATCAGCTCTCATTTTATTGACTCTAGAACATGCAACTTTACTGGTTCTATGCAACTAGTGTTATTTTTTTCTAAATCTAATTTAAACCTAGATCAATTTTAAAATTACTAAAAATATATCTAACTTTATTTTAATATGGTAGACAAATATTTTATTAAATATGAAAAGACATAATAAATGTTTTATCTTTATTTGACATCACATAAGATTGTTATATTGAGCATTATCAATGTTCTATTTAATTTAATAAGTTGATATATCAATTTTATGGATGAATCTTATATAAAATAGTATGATGATTCCATCTTGTCTTGTTTCCAGCACATCTCATTTAATAAATCTTTTGTCCATTCAATGTCTATTTTCCGCGTTTCTACGTGTGCACATGGATAACAACCTTCTTTTCCTGTCAAAGGAATAACTTTTACATGATTTTACTTATTTTATAATTAATTTCATATATGTATTCATTTTATTGACTACTAAATTTATCCTCAGAAGTGGATCCACCGACTCAAATTCTTTGATTTATTATGAGTCAGGATAAAATTGAATTAATTTAAGTCGGTTTACTTTCTGTAACTAGGTTTGATTTATCGTAAATTAGTGAATTAATAAGGTCAACTTATTTAAAAATGTCTTGTTTTCTTATATATTTATTATTACACATGGAATCAATCTACTCGACTAATATATTTATAACAATATAAATATCTCGATAAATATTATTATAAAAACTACAGTTACAGTATTTATCAATATTATTAGATAAAAAATTAACTAAATATTAAAATATTATTAAACAACAATATAATATTTAAAAATATTAAATTGTTTGTAGGATTAAATATGTTTTTGATCCTTAATTTTTAGTGAAATTCGAAATTAGTTCCTCTTCACAATTTTGGACTAATTTAGTCTCTAAACTTTAAAAATGTGTAAGTTTAGTTATTTGAACTAAATTTTGTTAGGTTTATTTGATATTTGAAGTGCGATTCATGATAATATTTGAATTGCTTATACTATTTGACACATTTTTGTTTCAATATAACTGAGAAATGCATTTAAAACATCAAATAAAGTTAACAAAATTTGGTTAAAAGGACAAATTCACACACTTCTAAAGTTTGAGATTAAATTAGTCTAAAATTTGGAAGAAGAACTAATTCCAATTTTCACTAAAAAGTTAAGAATAAAAACATATTTAATAGTGTTTGTATAATTAAAAGTGATAAATAATTAAAATAAAAATTATAAAAAATAATAAAGTTATAAAAAAAATACCATGTTTAATGAATTACATGTTTTTGGGCAAATTTTTTTTATAAGCTGAATTTAGTTTAATTCACATTAAAAAGAATTGAACTCTGAAATCTATAATTAAATTAGTTTTTGTTTTCCTTACAATGTCGGCAGCCTCTAATTCTAGTGGAATGGTATCCAAAAGTTATTCCACGTTTGTTTAAGTTTCAATTTTTTTTTTTATATTTAACATATTTTGTATTTTCAAATAAAACGTATGATATGATTTATCTATTTTGTCGCAAAAGTCGTTCTCGGTTATTCGTGTGGGGGCATTCGAGATGCCGTGACGAAAAAGAAGTCATATGCCAAATTCTAAATCAATTAGTTATCCGCTTTCAAACAGTTTCACATTTGATTTTTTTCAAAATAATACTTTCTTTATAGAAATATTCTTTAAATAAATCCATTGAAATATTATATTTCTAAATATATTGTTTAGATTCTTCTACTTTTTAAATAGAGAGAAAAAAAATAAAAAGTTAAAATATGAAAAATTAATATAAAACCATTAATTAAAAATCGAATTTAAATTTTAAATATTTAAGAGAATAAATAAAATAAAAATCATTAATGATTTTTTGACATAATTTGAAATTACATTTACTATTATTGATTTTTTGAAAAGTGAAATATTATAATATTAAAACTTATTCCCAATATTATTAATTATTTATTTTAACTTATTTTTCTCTTATTTTAAATTTTTCCAATTTTTTTCTTTTTTAAAAAAAGTTCAAAACTCTCTTTATCAAGTAGAGATAATATTCTACTAATTCCATTTAAAAAATTAAAGAAAAAATATTATTTAAAGAAAACTCAGGAAGTTTCATTAACACACGACTCTTAAATATATAAGTAAATGAATCTTTTAAAAATTAAGTTAGAAAAACTATATAGACTCTTACCCTTTTATTTGAAAATTAGATTAAAATATTGAAGAAACTATTTGTAATTATTATTAAGAATCGATTAGTGATAGTCGATTATTTCCTAAATTATTTAAAAAAAATTAATAATCAATTATAAATAGTACTCAATTATTCAAGAGATCTTCTTAAAAAATGAAATTAATATTAATAATCGATTATGATAATCTATTATCTCAAAGGTTTTTATGAAAAATAATTTTTTTTGTGTATTTTATTGCTTGGGTTATGTTTATTGACTCTTAATCAACTAATTTAAATAAAATATATAAATTACTTGAACAACTAAATTATTCAATTTTTGATGTATTTTTTAAATTTAAATATTCTTTAAATCTTTAATATTTTATCACTAATCATCATTATTAAAACATTTTATTAAAATAAGATGTTCATCTTATACATTTTTTTCTAATATATATATATATATTTATTTATTTATTTATTTGTGACATCTCAGATTATATAAAATTATATAATATAGTAGTCCACATTTTAATATAATATAACAGTTAGAAAAAGACTTGCAGATAAAGTCTTAAGGTTGCATTCATCCCAAAAGGGCTATAATTTAAAACTTTAAGCACGCACAAGAGTATTTCAAAAATACAAAAAACGCTTATGAATCCTACCTAGGCTAAGCAGCGGCGTCATCTTCCTCCAACGCCTGCTCCAAAGACACTTCACCTACCTCTGCTCACATCCAAATGGATTATCATTGCAAAAAGGACACATCACACAAGCAGACACAAAACAAACAGAAGGGTGAGCTAGATATACAAAAATCATGTTATAACAATCACACACAACATGCAATTTTAATTCACATAAACAAGGTCACTTAATACCACTTGTTACACTTTTATATTTGACCGTCTGGGCTTAGAATGATTGTCGAGCTATGGCGGGTCATACACTTGTGGTGGCTTTTACTGCTTTGCAAAGTCGTTGCAATGGGTTTTACCCTACCACACTCACGAGGTTAGTTTGTTATCACTCACCTTGGGTCATACTGAAAGCACCCAAGACTAGGACCTCCTGTTACTCCTCACAACATAGATCGATCATCTCTAGGTGAGAAGAAAGACTATTGGAGCTTTAGGATAACCCCCAAGACTGAGCTTCCATGCAAATCATTCTAAACATACTAAGGGCACCACCATGGATCCCCTCCTTGAGGATCATGGAATTACGTCCAATAACATAGGGCACCACCATGTAACCTCCCTTTGAGATCCATGGAATTACGTCCATCAATCATACTGTCACTTTGAAACTTAACTCAAGACATGAACAACCAAATACCATAATATTATCACATATAACCTCACTGATCATACACTATCATAGATACTTCTACACCATTCTAATAATCAAAACATAGTTCAAGGTTATCAGAAAACAGGAATAAAAAGAATAAAAACAAGTTCTGGGCAAGCCGCTCAGCGCTCCAAACTCGTTGTGCGAATAACAGAAACAATGGATTTTACTCACTCACATTCGCTCAACGCACCAAGCCTGTGCGCTCAGCTAAAGTCCATTCGCTCAGCGCACCAAGTCTATGCGCTTTGCTAAACTGAAAATTCTGCTACACATTATCAAACTCTAAACCCTCGCATAGAGTCCCAAATTCGCTATTCGAATTAAACTAGCATTTTCCTAGGCAACCACCATTCGCACAGCGCCCAGATTCGCTATGCGAATCACCAAACACAGAGCAGCACCCTCCAGTCATTCGCATAGTGCACCAGCTCGCATAGCGAATGACTTAAACAGAGAGCACCCTCTATAGGGACTCGCTATGCAAGATGCATAGCGACTTTGCATCATCTGCAGAACGCAAATTCTACTGAATTATGCACTCACACACCCCCTTACCATCTCTAAGTCTTTTTCTCTAATTTCTAACACCTCTAACTCCTGTTTTACACTTGATTAAACTTGTCTAGATGTTCCTAAACCTTCCTACTACAATTCTAAAGTGATTACAACTCAACTTTTACTCCTTAACATCAATTTCCACAACTTGAGGATCCCAAACCCAATTCTAACACTTTACACCTATTTGGACCACTTTGGTGACTCAAACAAGTCAGAATACACTGGTTAGGCATGCCCAACAGCCCAAAAACACTCTAGACCTCAAATGTCCAAAATCACTACCTCACTTCCTCTCAAAATGACCTAAAACCCTATTAATTCACTCAACACAGTGTATAATTCCCTTACCGTCCATCTGAACACTCATTTAACAAAACTCATACATTAAACATAGCAAATTTCAGATATCCACCTCAGCCCAACCAAAACCACAGTCATAATTTCCAGCATGTAGTTCTATTCATACAGAAAATCTCCTTAAAACATAAATTTAACCAAACAACATGGTCACACAAAGTTCAGCACATCTACACATTTCATAAAAATCAATTTAAGAAAGACCTAGCTCCCCTTACCTAAGAATAACTTGACTGAACAGTTTCTGCACACTTTTGATAGCCAAAAGATCCTAGAACAGCCTACAACTCCAGATGGGTGTTAAGGAAATTTCAGCAAGTGTACCGAATTGTTCAAGTAATAAAACCGGTAAGACCGAATATCGTTTCCCAAGAGACTCGTGTCACCAGACAATCGTATGATTTCTAACTACTTTAGTTAAAGAATGATTCTATAATTTGGGTTTTTATGCAATTAAAGTAATGATGAAACGTAAATAGTAAAAGCGATCTTTGATGACTCAAACACTTAGAAACAGATAAGATTATAAGTGATATGAATTGATATTGTTGGGATATGATTTCACCTACTTCGCTCTGATGCATGCATATTTACACCTTCTTCATTTACTTACTAATGTCAATCTTCTAATTTACTTAAACTCAATCCCTTGGTAGAGAGAGCCTAGACTTCCTTATTAAGCTCCAATTCCTTGGAAAACCTAACAAGTTAATCCTCTCAAGACTTGAGACCTAAGACAATCAAAAGTTCAAGTTCTATCCCTAGATACAATTTCCTTTGTGTAATTTGTTCCAGTTCTAGATTCACACAATATTTTCCAACATCAAGCAAACCTTAAAATCATGCCATGGATAGTAATGTCACAACAAGCTTTAAGAGAAGGAACAAAATACTAGTAATCATGAAAAAAGCATCAAATATATTCAAATCAGTAGTAATACATAAGAGTTTGGTGGTTGCATCAATACCCCAACAACAATGAAACTAGTTATCCTTGAATGGAGAGCTTAAGCTTACAACAAGGATGGAAATGGAACAAAAAAGAAGACCCAAAGAAGAAGATGGACATTTCCCACAGCTCCTAGCTCACCTCCAAGTGCTCCAAATGAAAGAAAACGTGTATGGGTCAAAAAATATGCAAAGTCCTTCGAGTTTCAGCCCTAAATAGACCAAATGTGCCACATCAGCATTGCCACCACTCAGCTGCACCCAGTTGCACCCCAGCGGCAACAGTCTAGAGAGCAGGCGCTCAGCTGCACTCCAACTGCACTCTAGTTGCACCCCAACGGCAGCAAGTCGCGATGAATGGGGCTCAACTGCACGCTAGTTGCACCCCAGCCACAACACTTATGTTCAGTGTTCTTCTTTTCACACTTCTTCTTACTTCTATGGTTCTTTGATTCTTTGGATTGGTGCGTAAGCTTCATGTGGGTGATCTCCAAGTAAAAAGTGGGAATTAGTGATGAAATTAAATCAATACAACTCAAGATGTAACTACTTAGAAACACAATAAAATTAGGCATAAAGAAGGTGGAAAGTTAAGAAAGAGTTGATTTTTATTTACTTATTCATAAAAGAAATATAGGTAAAATTCAACATTATCAATGGGTGAAGAGGAATCCCACCAAAAACAGAAATCAGCACTAGATAGAAGTTGGTGAACACATGCAAGAGGAACAGTACTTGCATGTGTTAGAAAGCACGAAAATTACAAGAAACATGAGGAATCACTTACCAATACAAATACAACAAACTGATAGGTGTACCAGCAAGCCCTTGACGCCAGAATTAATCAGGTACAACCTGATTGTTGCACAGATGGGTTGAGAAGGAAGGAATTCTAGAGAGAAGAGGAATGGAAGAGAGAAGGCAGAGGAAATATGAAGAACTGAGTTTTAGAGAGATAGAAGGATTTGACTAATGAACCAAGATATTCTAAAATTATATTTATACTTACAAATATGTTTTAACATTAAAATATGATTTCATTAACGTAATACACCTATCAGTTTTCTAATTTTAATTTTTCATATCCTCACATATATAGATATATATAGATATCTTGACTATAAATTAAATTTAGAATCATCTATGCATATTAGTGATTTATAATATTTATAGATGTAAAATTACCTTATATTTTATTTGAAATCAATTACGAATGTATTTGATAGAAGAGGAAATAAGATTGCTTGTCTAAGTGTTAAAACAAGAAGAAGCTAATAAACTCTTTTTTTCACAAATATGTATAACCTAAAAACTCTAAAAATCGTATTGAGATACCTTTACAAATATTGATTTGTGTTCTTTTAAAATCAGAAATAAGTATTTGTTATCCTTGACATTCATTTTAAAGTTAATAAATAACATTCTCAAAGATAGAAATTGCTTATAGAATCGTATGCTGATATCAAGTTTTCCATAACACGAAGTTAATCAATTTTTATATTTCTTATGCATTTTTCCTTCTTACTATTTAATATTTTGCATACGTACTTGCGGACGTGTTTTTCTTTTCCTTTTTTTCTTTTGTCGTAAGTCTTAAACGTAATTGTCTACTTAAATGTATTTCAATCGGGGATCGCAGTTAATGCTTAACCTAATGGATTTCACTTAATCATCTTGTGTTAATTAATTATTGCTATTTTATGAGTAGTGGAAGTAGGTAGATAACATCACAAAAAAGAAAATTCCTTTTACATCAAAATATTGGGGGTGAGTGCTAGAATATGACAAGTTGGTTTAGTATTCATTTTTATACATGGATGATTATTGTAAATTATAACAATTGGTTTTTAAAATGAATTAAAGGTTTATTTAATAATATTCTTTCATAGGAATTTAAATACTAGCACCTTGGTCGTGAAAATTTCTAAAATGTGATTCTTCATAAGGTGAAATATTATTTTTTAGATAGACTAAATTATTTACTTTATCGAAATTTTGATTTGACTTATTTCATAGGAAATCCACTTTGTTTTATTTTTCTTATTTTAATGTTAGATTGAAGTATATTATCACGCAATATTATGTATGGAAACATTCCATCTATAGTTTCCAGATAAAATTTAGAGAAAAATCAACTTTGCATTCGTCATTTAACCACGGATTCAGATTTCAGGCCTTGTATTTGAATTTTAAATGCAGAACTTGTTATAAATTTCTTTCTTTAAACGCATATTATATTATTATAAACCAAAGTTATTTCATGCTATCATGTATAAGCTGAAGTAGTTCTATACTTATCAAGAAATGTATCTTTTTCTTCGAGTCAGTATCACAAAAAGAAACAAACACATGTCACACTAAAAACCAAAAGAAGGAAGAAAAAGATACATTTACATGCATCAGTAATAATAATAAAATGAAAAAAAAAACTTTAAGACCAATTTAATTTAATTTTAGATGGTGGCTTTTAGACCTCTATTAGGGTTCATACATGGTTACTCTAATATATGTGTTACTTGTTTAAGGTGACTCTTGATTAATTTAGGGGTCATATTGATTCACATATAATTTGGTATTTTGTTTCCATATAGCTAAAAGTTTTCGGAAACAGCTGGTTTAGTTAAAAAATCTTTGAAAATATTTGTAACTTATTGAAATAAGACTAATTTAAAATATATGTATATATAGATGCATCATTTTATAAATTGATTTTATATAATTAAGTTATACTGTCCTATTCAGGAAGTATTATTTTTTTTTTCATGTTCTCTTCTATTATTTATAGTGATCATATATGATATTTTTTAACTTTCTATGTTGTGAGTTTTCCACTCTTTTATTATTCTATAAACTTAGATGTTCATATTCATGTTATTTTATGTGAAGTGTGCTACAACTTTTGCGCATTACGATTATAGCTGCTAATTAAATTATTTAAATAAGATTATTTAAAGTCTACTTCAGAAAATACACTCACTGGTGATTATACTTTGGCAAACAATTAAGAGAGTACACAGCTCTTGAATAAAACAACTAGAAGAGGAGACTTAAGTACATGATTACAATTAAAACTATGGTTAATCATCTAATATCAGATCTAAAATGAAAATCACTCACAACATATATAACTCATAATCTTAATAGTTCAATAACCTAAAGGCTAAAAAAGAGTAAAAAAACTAGTTATATTTATTATTCTCTTCGTCATGTTATAAATTATATTTAGACGAAAAGTCCAATGAAACTTGAAATATTAAAAAATTTGAATTCTTTTAGTTGAATTTTTTATGTTTATAAATATTTATTTGAATAAACTGATTCAAAATTCTTATATTTTAAATTCTTAGTTTACTTTGTGTAATTTAAATTATATTAGATAAAAACAAAATTATATTTCATATAATATTGTCAGTTTCAAATACAATGTTAGAGTATACATACATACACATATAGAGAGAGAGATGTGTGAATAATAATAAAGGAGTCTAAATAATTTTAAATTCCTACTAATTTATGAAATTCCAGATAATTAAAATGTTTGCATATTTTTTGTATATATTTGTACTTTTTAAAATTTTCTATCTCAAGGTCATATTTAAAATTCATTATAAAGTATTTAAATTATCCATAGACATAAATTATTATCTAAAAGAAAATTCATCCAACCATATCATTGAAGTTAAAGTATGGTTTTCTTTTCTGTAATTAACACATATTAATATTGTGGTCACTTGAAATAAAATAAGTGATTAAGTTAAAGAACTAAATAACAGTAAGTGATCACAGCACGAAAGTTAATAATGAAAATTTTCTCCTTAAAAGGCTATAAAAGAAAAAAAAAAACTGAGAAAAATGTAGAACTTTTAAACTAAAATTAATTTATACACACGTTAATAGTAGAATTTTAGAAAAAGGATGCAAAATCATTTCTATACGCAAGTTAATTTTAAAAACCGGATTTTTTTCTTAAAATTTTTATAAAGAAACTTAGTTAAAAAAATATTTAAAATAACACATAAATTGCAACTTTTATTTATTTTTTAAAATTTCAGTGCTCTCATATCACATCAAATTTAAGAAGATAGAAAAAAGTACTTATTGAATAAAAAAGAAGAAGAAAAACTTAAAAAACTCTTGTCGTTGTCCATAGAAGTCATCTACAAGAGTGGAAACAATCGAGGTCGTTATTTTGCATCCAAATCTTACTGACTTTTAGAGGTTTCAAAGAGTTCTTTTTTTGTTCTTAGTCACAATAAGTGCTTTAGGACTTTTGGTATCTCCGTTAGGACGTGCTTCCATTTTTGTTTTTTTCGCTACTTCTTAATCCATGTAACTCTACAAATTTCATTCACACTCACTTTTTAATATAATACTATCGTATTCAATTTTATAATTTTTTAAACTACACATAAATGGATCTAATTACTAATCCAACTAAAAAAGAAGTAAACTATAACCCTAATATAAGACTTATAAAAGAAATGAAAATATACTACTTACTATAATGTGACCATTATTGTTACTCTAAACGTACGTGACTATATTATTGAATATACGATTTGATTCTAACGACAGATGGATAATATAAACTTATAGTGGGCACGTAAATTATATAATTTGGCTGGGTCCTACTAATTATTGAAGCTAATAAGACAACGCAATGTTTGTTAATTAAGAGGGATTAATTATTTTAAGGAATCGCGTAATCTTCGCCTAAATAAAGTACTACATAATCGCGATATGGTCAATAAAAGAAGCTAGTACAACATATATTACTAACTCAATATGAGTTCATAGTTAACAAATACATTTTTTTAATACTCATAGTTAATTAGTATTATAGTTTTATTTAATGTTATATAATTTATTATTAAAACTAATTATGTAGGCATCAGAAGCAAAAGATACCAACGACGGCTTTGTTGGCCAAACATCCAACAATAGGAGCTCAAAGAATCAGCACACATCATGGGAAACATGTATTTTTCTCACTAGGTGATTATTTTTCCTTTCTTTTATTAATTTATTTATCAATATTAAAATGTAAAATTAATATGTTAGAGCATAATATGATATATAGATATTGCAGTTACATTCGTTTAAATTTGAGTTCTGCGAATGAAAAATGGTAATTATATACTTATCTCTTAGATCAATCTCATTGTATGCTTCAATTTAAAAAGTCAAGAGTGTCTGTCAGCAAAGAGATTTAAAACTCTTCCATTTAATCACAAATTATCTTATATGATATATTTGTTAAAAATCATAGATTGTATTTTTAGTAGTAGATTGTATGTGATGAAAAAAAAAAAGGATTTATAATAAATAACGTTATCAGTACCAAATAATAATATATAAAAAGTTTACAATAACAATTCTCAAATACTTTTTTACTATTAGTTATGGTAAGAATTTAATTTAAATTTCCCAACATTAGTGTTGTGAAAATAGGTTGTAACCCGTGAACCAATTCGGCTTACCATGGATTTGGGTCGAGTTGGATTTAAAAAAAATGTAATTTTTTTTATGCGATTCACTTGTAACCTAGCTCATCCGTGGTGAGCTGGGTTGGTGAGCCAACCCACCTAATGTAATTTAATTATTTATTATTTTATGTTTTAATATTATTAGTTAACATTTTTTATTATATTGTAGATGGAATAAAAAAAATGTTTATAGTGAAATTTATTTATATTTAAACTAAAAAAATTATAATTTTTTTATTTAAAAAAAAATTATAATTAAGTGAGCTAGTGAGTCAATCCGTTTAACTCACCAACCCGTGGTAAATCGAGGTGGGTTCAAATTTTTTCAACTCGTTAATAAGTAAATCGGGTTGGATTAGTTCAGTGACCAACATGTGATGAGCCAGGTCGAATCGAGATAGATTACCTATTTTAACAATTTTTCACTAAGAATATAAGAAAAATCAAATATAAGTTTAAAATATATTTGACTTAAAACAACTAAAATTAGAAGCTTGAAATCCGTTATATAACCACTATCACGCGTACCTTTTTATATATTTTAAGTGATATAAAACTTTCAAAATGTATTATTTTGTAAAACATGAAAATATAACAACTTTTAAAAAAATGGCTTTAACTTCTAAATATTCGGCATGAAATACTAAAAAAGGTATTATTTAAAATGTGAAATAATTATTAAAAAGTTATTAAATAGCTATCAAATTTATAAATAAAAATATTAGTTAGTACACTGATTAAATTAGACGTCATTTTATATAGGTTTAATTATATATTTGATAATCGCATTTGTTTGGCTACTTCGATTTCATTCTTTTATTTTATTTTTTTCAAGTTAATATCCTAGTATTTTTTAAAACAATCCGATTTAGTTATTTATGTTAAATTGACACTAACATCGTATTTTACATATTAAAATAATTTTCTATAATTTATAATTGGATATACACTGTTTTTAGTTTTTGGATATAGTTGAGGTGATGAATTCTATCTCACCATTTTCCACACAAACGACAAAACCAAGTACTTATGCATTTATTCCATACTTACTCTTCATCAATAATGCTTCCTCCTGCCACCGCCACATACCCACCCTTGTCTTCCCCTGTCAAAAGTATTTCTGATCATTACGCTTCATCTGGGTATCACATTAACATGTGATATTTCTCATCTCACAAAATTTTAAATTTAATTGGCCAGTGAAGTTAAAAGAGTTTTATAGTTAAAAACAAAATCCTAATCAACTTCTTTCAAATTGATTTTTATTTTATTTTTATTATAATTTTTTATAATAACCAATAAATTTTTATATTTTATTAAATAATATTTAGACTTATCATAATATTTGAAATGACTCACGTAATAAAATAAATTCATCAATTAATCCTAACAACTTGAACTCTACCTAAAATGATATCAAAATTATAAAAATTTATCTTAATTGGTATTTAAATATATATGTGATATCTTCCGCCGTTAAATTATTTAAATAATATTATATTAATGAAAACAAATACCACTTTAATAAATTGAAAGGTTTTAATTATATTTAAACTCATATTCTTTATATAATCTTGATGGTTTTTATAGTTCATATCTTATATTATTAATATTATCTGATTAAACATAATGATGAAATTAAAAATACTAGAATAATAAGTACTTTCTCTAACTTAATGGTTAATCGTTAGCTTTTCTTTTTGTACTAGTTTATTTTAATTTATTGGTTAAACATTAATCTCACCTAAAATATTATAAATGTTGTAGACTTCAACAAAAATAATTATGTCTTAAATGAAAAAAAAAACAGAAATTATAATCTAATGTTTATCTGTTTACTCATGTGGCCTACAATAGTGAGAAATTCCTTTATCTAGCTGGCCTCATCAATTGTTGTCCTAGAAGGACATGCAATGATAGAGCGATGGGACACCACATTTAGATATTGCACTTTTCTTTTTATATAATGGTAGATATAATTATATATTTAATCGTGTGTAAGATTTGTATTTAATATTTATTTATGTAAATGAGTCAAAATAAGGAATTAAATTTATTTAAAATGAGAAGGAAAAGAAAATAATTAGATGGAAAAGTTAAATGATATCCCGTGGAGGCATTTGACAGCTAACATGACACGAAGTGGTTTTGGAGGGGACATATTTTGTTGGTTTCTTGGAATTAAGCTTGAAACAACGTGTGTGTCCGAAAGGAGTGAAAAGTGGCATATGGTTGAGCAATTAATGAACAACACATGGATATACATAATTGCTTTTTGCAAGAACCAAAGCATGGCAAGATAAATAAACAAGCATATCACAATAACCCACATGCTTATACCTCGATTATTTTTTTAGCTTATCCTTCCTGTCTTTGCAACTTTTTCCCATTGCAATAACAGCTTAAAAAGCATATACTTTTGTACAACAATTATTAATTTGTAAGTCGTGAATCTTGAATGAACGTGTAAAAAAAATTGAGAAATTTAATTGTCAAATCAGGAAGAGAAGAGATTGGTTATGAATAAATCACTTTTCTTCCCAAATCACATTTTTACATGCGGTTTAGAGAGATAATTTTGGAGAGAATGAACGGATGAATTTAAAGATACTTTTTTTGTTGTTGTAAATTTAGAGGTGAATAAGAGTGAATTTGAAAGTAAAATTTGAAAATTTAGTGTAGAATTTGACCAATATGATAGATAAAAAATTGTTTAATTAATAGAAATTAAAAAAATATTAAAATGTCACTAATTATAAAAATAATAAATATTATATTTAATTGTAAAAATGTTTATAAGGAGAAAAAAATTAAAATTAATTATTAAAATGTAAAAATGGTAATTTAATAAATTGAAATAATAATACTAATAATAATAATAATTACTATTATTATTTATTGTTATTATTATTATTATAATTTTTATTATTATTATCATTATTTATTATTATTATTATTATTTATTATTATTATTATTACTGTTATTAGTATTATTATTTAGAGAAGATATTTTATTCCTTATTTATTATTATTATTATTTTATTAAACAAAGAAAAAAACATCACCCATAAATTATTTAAAAAGTACAGGGTAATATAGTTAAATCCCTCCAAATCTTCCCTAATATGCAGAGACGAAAGTGGATGAAAATCTCGTAAATTAGTCCGTATTTTTACTTTCAAATCAGTCAAAATGAACATAAAATGAACAGACCCTTACTCTTTCCTTTTTTTACTACTTTTCTTATTCTAGGTTATTTCTTATTTAAATTTTTCTCGATGATTCTGAGTTTTTCAGTACGGTTAGAGGAGAACATTTTTTATTGTATGCTGAGAATTTATGTAATAGTAATTATACATGCATGTCTTAAAAATCTAATCTTGTTCGTATTTTCGTCCATTTTTAACCTTGGATAACTGGAGACTTAGTAGATCCGTAATTCTTCAAGTTTGATTTTCATATAATCCTTCACCTACAATGATATGTTTTGCATGTCAATGTTGGGAAATTAAAGGTGTAATTTCTGAAGCATCAAGTGTGGCATTATTCTTGGAATAAAGCTATTATAGGTGGGATTTGATTAGTGGAAATTAATGAGATAGTTGAAAATGGGGGAACCCAACTTGCAAAGTTGAATTCAAAACAATGTGTGGAATTTATGGTTATGCGAAGAACTTGTCAATCTTGACATGCATGCAGAATTCTGTTTTATATGCCTAATAAGATTTCAGAGACGAAACTAGTTACTGTAAACAAATAGTAAAGAAGAAAGTGATTTGTATGAACACGATCAACGTCTAATTAGAATCAAGGATCCTGTGCCAAACCCCAATAATGGTGCACATGAAGTTTCTTCTCTTTACTTTAAATTGTTTATCACCCTCTCCCCATTTTTAAGGTATGATTTAATATCTATTTTAATATCCATTTTCGTAAGTTTTGTTTAAAGTGTTCATCAACTTTTTTTAATTTTTTTAATGTTCAAAGTTATTTCAATTTTTTAATTTTTGTTTAATTTAGTTCTTTTTTATTGTAAAGTCTAAATCGTCAATGAAGTGTAATTGAAAACGATTTCTGTGAAAGACATTTAAGCAGGAGTAAGGTTCATATATGATGAGGGAAGATGGAAAAGGGTTTGGGTTTTCTAATTAAGCAAAGTCGTTATGTTGAGAGAAGTTATGGTGGATAGTTCTTGAAGTATACCTTCTTTCCAATGTTGTTTGTTGGGTTAGAATATGTGAGACTAAGAATGACAACATGTAAGATTAGACACATATAATGTTTATCTACTACCCAACTCGCAATAAAAAAATTCACTCACTACCCGTCTACTATCCGCGCGATATTTAAAAAGTATCTACAGGTATTTTAAAATCCATAAATATATGTTAGTATTTTAAAAAATATTTTATAAATTTTTAAAATGAAATTTAAATAAAATTACAAATAAAATATAAAATATAATATAAATTAAATTAAAAATTAATTTTAATTAAATTTAATCTGATAAAATATAAATTAATTTTTATTTTATTTTTTATGAGTAAAAGACATACAGACAGTATAATATCCACTGTAATTTTAAATCTGATATTATTTTTAGTTAAATTTAATTTAATAAAATATAATTTTTATTTTTTTTAAATAGCGATCCGTAAGTAATATAATACTTATTCCAAGTCAATTTATAAATATTCAGATAATAAATACCTCAAAATATCAATTATCTTTCACAGATCTTATTTGCATATAGCTATTACATGTGTACTTTTGTCATCTCTTATCCTCGGCATAGTGTCCTCACTCCTCAAGCATTGGATTTTTATGCGATTTCGATTCTTCTTTCCTCCTCCTCCTTTGCCAAAATTGCTTTTAGCATACATTGTTTGCTTTGCATGTTCACTAAAACCATGTTCTTGATTTAAGAACCACCATCTTTAACAAAATGACCACCTGTTTTGTTATTCTTCCTACATTTTCCACGTCAGATTAACAAAATTACGTTTTTGTTAATCTAGAGAATAATTTTTTAACATTACAAGAGTAATTTGACAACTCATTTTTAAAGATAAACTAATTATTAAAAAGATATTGTATTTAAAAAAAATAATAAATATAAACACACTTGTAAAATTTTTTGAAAGTCAAAACAACATGAAACAACTATCTCACGTACATTGCTTGAAGAGTCAGAATAACTAATAATTTAAGTATCTCCTTTTAATTCCAAACAAAATTGTACAATTTTTTTGTGACGCAGTTTCGTCTCGACGCAATTAAATGAGTGTGGATTTGTTTACTAATGCTTTTTCGGGTAGTGGGTGAAATAATTTGGTAATTCTAATAATAGGTTATATCATATAAAACCAAACACATAAACGATATGTTGCGTAAGAAGTTGCATTCCTTCACCATTGACAATTACATAAATTTCCAAATTCAAAAAATAAAAGTCATTGAAAACGAAATCCATATTCTTTTTTCTTTTTCACCTTTTATATTTTCCCATTTTGTCACATCTATTATTTTATTTTGCTCTCTTTTCAATAAAGAAAAAAAACAAAACAATCTCTCTCACATGGGTCAATAATTCTACTAGCGTGCGGCGACACGATGCAGTTGCGTGTGCAAAACCACTCACATCGACACAAAAACATTGTAAGAACTTTGATTAGATTAGAGTTTTCCCTTTCTTTGGACAATGACTTTCAACATTACCATATAACTCTATTTGTTCATGTTTATTATAAAATAATGAGATACATAATCCAATAGTGTGTGGTTGAACTTCAACTTCAACTTCATCACATTTGGTCTTATGTCATTAAAGAGCTCTTAGGCTTAAATAATTGAAACTTGTGTGGATTTTACATTTGGTTGGTTTGGAGAAAAGCTTTGTAAAGTATTCTATCAATAACTTTATTAGTGAAAAGGAAGCAATTACTTAGTTAATTGACAACATGTTGAATCTTAATCTCACTACACTACACTACACATCATGTTTTCCAATTAGTGATTCTTTAATTGTGTTTCTGTTTTTGTCACATATTGAACTTGATGCTAAACAAATTGTAATATGTAATTAATTATAAATATATATAACCTTGACCAATAATTGGAGACTAATTTCTTTCAAACGCTGTTATTTTTCAACATTCTTTTTTAGAATTTATATTATAAAGGAAAACCAATAGATATTTAACATCTTTATTATATAACCTGAAAAAATGTGGGGATAAGAAGGTTTGAAAAGATGTAGAAACAATAATTCAACATGGGAGGTTGTGCATCAGTTCCAGAAGATACAAATTCCTGAAAAAAAAAAAGAGAAGAAAAAGACTTTGTTATTTTGTAGAAGTGAATTTGCACCAAGATATGGTACACGTTAATTGGTGGTACTTTTGGAGGATAAGGTCAAAACTTTTTTTTTTCTCTTTTTATATTTTCGTGAGAATTCACTTCAATTTCCAAATATGAGTCGTTTGACCACTATTTTGGTTCTGAATATTTATGTGCCATGCTTGATAGAGCTGAGAAGACGTTTAGAATTTTGCAAACCAAGTTAGAGAAAAAGGGATATTGGATATTCCAAATAAAATACCAAGGACACTTCTTTTGTTTTGTTACGTTCAATGCCAACAAATTATTATTTTAAAACGTGGTTTATGTTCTATAGATAAATAAGAAAAAAGTATCTTATTCGTACTTAAACTCTAAACGTAATATTTACTTGAATGATTTTAAAACAATTAGACATCGCTTTTTTGTTGATTTTTTTTAATCGTAAATTGAAAATGCCCAATAACCTTTTTTTCTAATTTTTTATATTCAAAAATATATTTTTCCAAAAACAGGGGCTCAAATTGAACACAAAAATAGAGTTTTTTGAGCTTCAACTATACATAGAACATAAAACACAAAATGGATATTTGAACAAAATGGGGCTGTGGGAGGAAGGTGTAGGGGTGCAGAAAGTAATAGCCCTTTAAGAGATAACAAAAGCGCAGTTTAATATATGAAGCAAACCCAACAGATACATCCTATGAATAAAAGAAAAAGACAAAAATATTACTTTCTTCACAAAAAAAAAACGTGGACTGAACAGAAAAGCTACGCATATTCCAATTAGCCGAAGTTCACACAAATAATAGTAACTTATATTTCCTAATATTTAAATCATGTTAATATTATTTTTAGTGCGAAATAATTATGTTAAGAGTGAAATATTTATATTTATGATACCAATTATTCTAAAACTAAGTAAAATGGTTGCTTTTACTTTTTCTAGTCACACAAACAAACCATTAACGAGAGAAAAATGTGCTGATAGCATAATTTTAATGTTTTGCATCTTGAGTAAATTTATATTGTATTACTTTTATTTTTTATTCATAAGAAAAGAGAATTCATAAAAATTTATGTTAAAAATCTCATATCGATTATAAATAAAATTAAACTATAATATAAATATAAACTTTATCTTAAAAGTTAGAGTTAAATTAAATTTAAAATTTATTGTTTTATATATTATCATAGCTTAAACCAACTCAATTAGCATGTGTTATGTTATTTAATCATTAATTATAATTATGATAATATTCTTATTTTTAAAAATATATTTTGCTGAATATATTAATAAAAATTTATAGTTAATTCACCACATAATTTTTATACTTATAGGACTTAGCAATTGAACTGTAACTTTTCCAAACGTTAAAATATGTAAAAGTTCTCTGTCTTGTATATATACACAGTGCATTAAATAAAACAAACGCTTTGATAATGAATCATTAATATTTAGCCTAATTTTCTTTTTCACGATGGTTATACATTTTTTAAGCATAAATTTGAGATTTAAATTATATTAAAAATAAATAAAATATTTAACCGGAAAAGCAGTATCTGGGCCGAATTAATAATTTAAGAGAGTCAAAGCCCAAATTAGTTGGGCTGGTTAGATCCACATATACGTGTTCTCTATATAAACTATAACTCGACCCCTTCGCTACCTCAACTCAAATTAGGGTTTTTTGCTTATAAGCCTCTTTGCTGAAATCTTTTAGTATTTTTTTGTATATTGCGTGTTGTCTTAATTCAATTTCGGCCGAAAAGCCCTAGCTGGTGTTTTCCTCTCATTTCCCTCCGTAAAACCCTTTTTTCTTCCTTCTGAATTTTTGGGGATCTCTGGGGCAGTTAAATTTCGATTTTGTTTTCTGGGTTTGCATTCTTTTGCTGATTGATGAAATGGGTGTTTCTTGTTTTTAACTGTGACTAGTCTTACAGACCAGTAATGAGTTACGGGTACGATCGCAATCCTTAATTAACATTTAAGGGACTGTGTTATTATGTTTGCGTATTTTCTGAGCTTTTTAATTGTTTTTGCTTGTCAAATGTGTATAATTTCGTATTCTTAATGTTTAATTTGGGTGTGTTGTATATGGGAGCTAAAATGGCTTCAAATTTGATGTATGTTTGATCGATGAGTTTGGCAAATGTTTTGAAAATTTTGGAGTTTATGATTTGGGATCAATATAATTTAGTGATTGAGGTTAGTGTTTTGAATCTCGAGATTGAGTTTATATTTATCAGAAGATATACTTCTCTTTCGAAGGTGTCTTGAAGAATGCTACTGTGTATGAGATGGGGCATTGAAGTTTTATTTGAAATATTATATAGCCTTGGCAGATTGTGATGAAGCAAAGTATATAATCCAACACTTGATCTGAGATATCTTAGTGATTGTAAACCATTCTTTATGCTTCTGAATCTACCTGGTTTTGTATTTTTTTTTTCCTTTTTTAATGAACAGTTGTGTCTGGTGAATAGATATTGTGTCTTGTTTGGAGGTACCTTTGGTTTATGCTTTTTTCTGGCTTGCACAATTGCATTTACATCTACTACTATATCTGTGGCAGCTGGATTTGTTTTGATGTTTCTTGTTTCTTACATTTTCTATGTCAGCACAGTGAGCAATTGGCAAATTAAGATTATATTAACATTATTTTGATTAATAACAAACGAAGGATAATTTATATATGATTTTGAATTTTTATAATTGGAGACTGATGTTAAAAGTAATTTGGTCTTAAACTGATTTCGACAAACTGAAACAGCTTCTTTTTAATAAACTAGTGCCTATACCCGAAACGGGTTCTTTTAATAAATTTGTAATTAATTTATTTCATGTTAATTTTTTTAAAATATTTTTTTATGGGAAAATTTAAAAAATAAAGAATATATAGAATTATTAATAAATTAATTTTTCAAATCTATTGTTACTTGGGATCGGATGTTTTAGTTTTCCTTTGAATTTAAATATGAATTTTAAAGTTTAAAGTTGAAAAAAATATGATTTTTGTATTAATAACTCATTAAATTAAATGTAGTAAAGAAAGATAAAAATTCTTTAAATTTGAAAGGGTTGCTATAATTTATATTGGCTACATGATAATGTATCATTAAGATAAAGATAATAATATTAGTAATTTGAAATGATATAATCCCCCGTTAGCAACTATATTAACTTTTTCTGCGTGGTATAATGGAAAATGCTACTTGAACAACCATTTTTTACAACATTTAGACACGCGCACACGTATCAAAATCTGAGTGGTCCATTTTCATTTAATTTTTCCAACTGGACCACTCAGATTTTGACACGTGTGCGCGTGTCTAAATGTTGTCAAAAATGGTTGTTCAAGTATCATTTTCCTGGTATAATAGTTCAAAGTTATAGTTTTTTTGTCTCATATTTAGATCAAATAAGTAGTGTTTTCATATCTTTAAGGCAAAAACCATTCTTGCTAATTCCAAATTATGGCTATAATAGTTTTTCTGATGAATCTTTAACTTCTTAAAGCATGAAAATTCATAACAAAAACCTCAAAATATCTACTTTTGTTAAGAACTATCAATATTAGAGCATTTTGTCAATCTCTTCTTTAACTTTTGAAAGTTTTTCTCACATTGACCGATGATCTTTGCGGGTTAGTTGTGTTAAAGGCTGTCAACACCCAATTTCGTCCGGATTGACTAATAGATTTTCATCATGAGTGTAAAATAAAAATAATAATAAATAAATAAAAGAAGCATAAAAAAAACCAAATGAAAAAATACTATTTATTTTACTTTTTGCACCCCCAAAGTTTCTTTTAAACACTTAATCCAATGGCCCAAAATAATCTCTTACTTTTTTACTTCCTCACCACCTTTTTTCTCTTATCACACCCAACTCTCCACATCACCCTCCACATCTCATTCCACATCATCTACCTTTTTCATTTACTTTTTCCACATCATTTCCATTTTAATTTTATATATCAACTTTTCTAATTATTCCACTTACATTTTTTTATTATATCTTCTCCATCAACATTTTTTATTATCCATTTTTCTCCACCTTATTTTTCCACCCACTTTTTATATTATTTCTTTCACTTATTTTCCACATTAACTTTTACTATTCACTATATTTTATTTCACCTAATTTCTCCACCAACTTTTTATATTATTTCTTCCACTTAATTTCCACACCTAATTTCTCCACCAACTTTTTATATTATTTTTTTTACTTATTTTCCACATTAACTTTTACTATTCACTATATTTTATTTTACCTACTTTCTCCACCAACTTTTTTATATTATTTCTTTCACTTAATTTCCACACCTAATTTCTCCACCACCTTTTTATATTATTTTTTTCACTTAATTTCCACACCTAATTTCTCCACCAACTTTTTATATTATTTCTTTCACTTATTTTCCACATTAACTTTTATTATTTACTATATTTTATTTCACCTACTTTCTCCACCAACTTTTTATATTATTTCTTTCACTTATTTTCCACATTAACTTTTTCTATTCACCTTTTTTTTAATTCATCTAAAATTTCCACCAACTTATTATATTATTTTTATCCATCAACTTTCTTCATCCTTAACTCTATAAATACCTACATTCTCTTCACTACACACACACAATTACATAATATTCATCTCTTCTCTCTCAAAATCTCTTCATTCCATCCCAAAACTCTACTTCATTTTTTTCTCACATTTTACTATTTCCTAATTCCTCTATACATAGTAAATCCCATGCCACATTTCTACTATAAATTCATCTTCTTCACCATCAATCTACCTCTTTTCACAACTTATTACAAGTAAAGTCTTGCTTCATCTTTCAAATCTTTAACAAGGTACACATTTTCTTTCCATTCTATTTATATTCATTTTGATCATTTTTTTAGTTTATAAATTTATCCTATTTTCTACCACAATTTTATCCTATGCTTTTTGATATTTTTATGTCATAGATATTTCAACTCACCTCTCTTTCTTAATAAAAATAAATAAAAAATATAAAACTTTAAAAAATATGTAATAATAAATATCGTATGAGTACTTCTGCGATCATACGCATCAGCCTAGTACTCATTACCCAAAATATAAAATAAACAAAAAAGCCGTATGAGTGCTCGTGCGATCGTACGCATCAGCCTAGTACTCATTACGCAAAACAATAAAAAACAATGAAAAAGCCGTGTGAGTGCTCGTGCGATCGTACGCATCAGCCTAGTACTCATTACGCAAAACAATAAAAAACAAAGAAAAAGCCGTGTGAGTGCTCGTGCGATCGTACGCATCAGCCTAGTGCTCATTACGCAAAAAAAAAATCTAAATATTACATAAAAAAATACCAAAAACTATAAAAATCTTCAAAAACTAAAAAATATCACACTTTTAAGCAAACAAACAATATTTCTAGCCAGAACTACGTGATCCTTGATTCTCCATCAAAAGTGGAGATACGTAGGAGCAAGGTCAGTCCTTGTCAGATTCACTTTCCCAAAAATCCAAATTTATCCATAATCAATTAAACAAATCTTTCAAACGATTTCCAAACAAATTTTCAAACAATTTCCAAACAAAATTCTCAAATAATTTTCTAAACGAAATTTTCAAGCATTTCCAAAAAGAACTACGAAACCCTGATTTCTCATTCTGAATGAGAATACGTAGGAGCAAGGTCAATCCTTGTTGGGCCCAAAAAACTAAAAAAGTACATTTTGTTTCTTTAGAGTTTTATTTTATGGGATAGTTAAACATTTTGAAAACCATATCATATTCGCGTATTTAATTAAAGGTACTGCTTTAGGGCAGGCGTTTTAGGGTGCTAATACCTTCCCTACACGTAACCGACTCCCGAACCAAGAATCTCATTTTCGCAGACCATGCTTTATCATTTTATGGTTTTTCTGTAGTTTTCCATAATAAACTATGGTGGCGACTCCAAAATCTCTTTTTCAAAACCGTTTTCTTTTTCGGATCGTCGTCCCATCGCGATTCCGGTTGCGACAAAGGCGTTAGTGAATATTTCAATTAATCTCCTATAATAGTTAGCTAAATCTACAAAACTTCTTATCTCTAACAAAGGCTTAGGATGCTCTCATTTTAACACTCCCTTCATCTTAGTTGTATTTATAGATATTCCTTGAGGTATCACATGACCTAAAAATTTCATTTCCTTTTGAACTCATACTTAGACAATTTGACATACTAACATATTCTCTCTTAGAATACCAAACATCGTTCTAAGATGTTCAACATGCTACTCATGAGTTTTGGAATAGATAAAAATATCGTCTATGAATACTACGACAAACTTATCTAGAAAGGGTTTCAAGATTATATTTATATAGTCCATGAATAACATAAGAACATAGTCATACCAAAAGGCATACCTACACTCTCATAATGCTTGTATCTTGACCTAAACGTTGCCTTCTGCACATCTTCAACCTTAACCAAAATCTAATGATATATTGATCTTAGATCAATCTTTGAAAATATTACAACATCATGCAACTGATCCATCACATAATTTCTTTTTAATGCCAACTTATTCAACTCCTTATAATCCACATCTTGAGCTACCACCCTTGTTATTCACTTAACAACATTAGTGCTCCTTACAATAACACACTAGGTCAGATAAATTACTTTTCTAATAAGTCTTCTTTATGTTTCTCCAACTCTATCAACTCTATTGGAGCCATACAGTATGAAACTATTGATATTGGTTCTACTTCGAACACCAAATTGATAGAAAACTCCACTTCTCTTTTAGGAGGAAACCTTGACTCTTCATCAGTAAAAACATCTACAAACTCCTTCACCACAAGAATCTCAGTATTCTTATCACCCTCCTCAATAGTCAAATGATTCAAGATGATAAAACCCCGATACCCCTCTTTGGCCTCTTTAATGACCTGATTCAAAGACAAAAACTCAAGATCTTCTGAACTTGAGAACAACAACCTCTTCTTGTTGTAATAAATAGGAATGTGATTGACATATAACCAATTCATCCTTAATATCACATCCAACCCTTGTAAAAGTAGGCATACAAGATTGACTTTGAACGTACGTCACTAAAATTGAACATCTAGCACAAATTGCAAATGTTTTAACCAAACCTGAAGTTGAGGTAGATACCACCAAATCATACAACAACTCCCTCACATGCAGACACAACTCTTGAACACAATACTCTGACATAAAAGAGGATGTCGCTCCAAAATCAAACAACACACACAAACTTATATTAGCTATCACACAACTTCCAATGATAAAGTTACCTGAACCAGCTGCTTTTGTAGACCCTCCTTGAAGCTTGAGGTATGTCACCTCTTTTCTACACTAAGTCTGGGACAAGGGTTTTATCTCTATGCTCTTGTTAGAAAGATATTCTTTGACAAAATGCCTTTCTTTCTCACAATTAAAGCAATTCTTAGGGACAACCAACTATGGACAATCATTCCTAGGGATGGCAACGGGTCGGGTCGGACACGGATAGTGCCTACCCGCAACCCGACCCGACAAAAAAAATCCACCCGCTACCCGACTCGCTACCCGCACAGATACCCGCTTAAAAATTATCCACAGATATTTTAAAACCCGCAGATACCCGTAGATATCCGCGGATACCCGCAAATATTTAAAAAAAAATATTTTAATAAATTATTAAAATAAAATTTAAATATAATTAAAAAAATAGAAAATATAATATAAATTAAATATAAATTTAAATTTAAATTCAATTTTAATTAAATTTAATCTTGTAAAATATAAATTAATGTTAATTTAAATTAAATTTAACTTAATAAAATATAAATTAAATTTTTATTTTTATTTTTTGCGGGTAGCGGGTATCCACAGGTACGGATAATATAATACTCGCACCCAACCTGTTTATGAGCGGGTATTAAAATATCCGCTACCCGCGGGTTGCGGGTAGTAAATATCTGCGGGTATCAACTATCCATCGCGAATTTTATCCGCAGATATCCGTGGGTGCGGATTTTTTTGCCATCCTTAATCATTCCTCAAATGTGGTCTTTCACACTGAAAGCAGTGGATCCTAGAAAAATGAGATTGTTGCTAAGAATGAAACCCTCTAATTCCTTAAGGTTGAGTCATAGGATATAGTTTCTTCCTTTCCTTTTGTCTAGACTTGGACGTAGATGGTCCTCCCACCTTTTGTTGTTGGCTTTTGAGCCCATTTTTGTGAATGCTTGAGTGTTGAACTATAACATGGCACCATTGAACGCCATATTATAACTATAGGTGTGAAGCAATTTAATTCCACAATACTAAGTAGTAGAAGAGTATTGTTGTTGAGCGCAAATTTTTGCAAGAAAAATGGCAATAATCGCCAAGACTGGTGTTGAGCACCACCTTTTGCGAGAATTTTAGCGTTGGACACCATTTCTAAGCGCTAATTTGCATGTTTGAGCTATATTATTCTTGGTTGTTGGGCATTGATTTAAATTAGCTTTAAATATGTTTGACTATGAAGACTGGGTTTGTGAAAATGAAGATGTTATAATGATATGTTTGGAAATGTTGTTGAGAGAATTTCAAGGCGAAATTTTGTGTAGAGATAACATTTACTGTATGCATTGACATATGGGGTCAAAAAGGAGATATTATGAACTCTAATAACTATTCATGCTCAAATAGAGTAGAATTAGTTATGTGGTGAGAGTTACAAAAGGTCCTAACCAATGTGTTGTTGGTCCTAGGCACGAAGGGGACTAACTTTGTAAGTGGTAGAGTGATAACCATTTTGTATATAACTATATAGCATAAATACCATTACAAGTGCACGCCTATGTTGAAGCCCTATGTCAAAGGCATGTGTCTAGATAATTGAGTCTAATGTCAAATGTTATGTGTGTTTATATGAGTTATTGTATTTAATCAATGTATAATTGATATTTGATATGATTTAACTGTTTTAAGATGATTCTTTTGCACACTAATTTACCATGTCCTATCTTAGAGTGAAAAAGGGACTCTCAATGGTTTGAAGCTAAAATGCTTTTAGATTTGCACAATCAAGTTTGTGCTCAGTGCCCAACTAGTATCACTCAATGTTATATCAGATTACAAGACACTCAGATTTGTGATTTAAGTGAAATGAGACCTAATCAATTGTTTGGATTGGTATTTCTTTTCCTGAGAAATGGTTTAACACAATTGTATACCTTAAAGCTTATATCAATTTGTACAATTGTTCAGCTCTTTAGTTCTCTTTATCACAACAATACAAACAACAAGAAAAACTCAAATCAAAACATACAAAAGTACAAACATCAATCAAATGTAAACAACATACCAAAAACATCATAATTATTCAACTAATACACATTATAGCAATTAGTGTCCCTTATCTAAAAGGCAACCAAACAACTTGATTACCCCTAAAACACTCTTAAGCTCACTGGATGCTCAATCTATCTCTATGAACAACACAAACACGATCAAGACACCATTAGGACAAGTAATCAACAAAGACTAGCAAAAAGAACATAAACACTATATGTGACCAAAAAAGGGTCACATGAAAAAAAGAACCAATCAACCAAGAAATGAAAAAAAAAATTAACTTACCCTATTGAAGAAACTAATCAATTGATTTTAATGAGCTCACCACCAAGAGAAATCTTACTATCTCTGATCTTCAAAAGAATGAACAAATTGTAAAATATCTAAAGAGAAGAGAAAGAATGTTCTAAGAAAAGGTTATAGAGAAAATATGTGTTTTTAAATAATGAAACTCATTTATAAAGTTTGTATTTATTCTTTAAACTTTTAATATTAAAATAATTAAGTCTCTATCATTTTAATCACACTATCAATTCTAAAACGCAATTTTTTAAACTATTAAATAGTTTAAATACTTCCATTCATTATTTTCTATTCATTATCTTATAAATAATGAGTTTATATTCTATTTGATCGTCTATTTTAATATAGGTTTTTTCCTTATTTATTTATAATATATAGTAAACTATTTAGAATTGTTCATTGTAGTAAAATATTATTTTTATAAGATATTCGAATTTGAGATTAAAAAATTTATAAAAGAGTTTTATATTTTTGTTTGATTTAAAGTCCCACAAACTTGTGGTTATGCAAGGCGAGTTTGATATATTAAATCAATTATGTTGGTCAATCCATTCTTTAGGGAGAAAAAGGAGACTGATTTTCTAATTTTATTTCTTAACTGTACTTTTTAATACATTACTTTGAATTTTTAAAATTTGTTATGTAGGTCAAACTAGAAAGAATTATTTAAATTTCTAGAAATTAATAAAAGTTAAACGTAATTAATAGTTACTGGTTCAACTAATTTAAATAAAATTATTTTTCCAAATAAAATATTAAAAAATTTAACTACTTTTTGAAACCTAAAATTATTTATGTGATTTTGCATTTATTAATTAATTAAATAACAATTATCAACCACTTCTAATATAATTGACTATTAAAAATTAAATAATTAACCATAAAGTATTTTTTTTTTATATAAACATACCTTAACAATCCAAGAGGAAGAATACTCAATAACAAATTATTAAATTATTACACATTGAAAGACCTTATTTATAGCTCACAAAACCACCACTGAATTGAATCAACAATTTCTGAGAAAAGTTAGCAATGGCTTCTTCAGGTTTCTTAGTCCTTTGTTTTATCGGTATCCTCTGTGCTTTTGCTGTTCCTTGCTTTGGTCGTGACATTCCCACAGGTATATAATAAACATAAACATGTTCATACTCTGCTAAATCTCTCTGCATTTAGGAAAAGGAGTACTACTAACATTTTTCTTTACATATCAAACAGAGAGTGGTTAAACATTATTAAATTTTGTGAATTTTAATAATTTTTTCAGATCCAAAAACCTATGAAGACACAGAGAAGAACATCTCATTATCCCTACAGACTGACCAAGGTCATCAATTGTTGGATGGGGAAGACAGAGTCATTCAACCGCAAGTCAAATTTTCTGGTAATTCATTACGTATTATTTTTAATATCTTTTATTTATTTATCTTTTGCAAAACTAAAATATACGTGTTAGATTTTGAAATAATTAAAAAATGGTTTAAAGATATAACACTAAATTATTCATGGTTTAAATGTAGTTTTTACATTGAAATATTTGTGTGTGAATTTAAATGTCTAACTTGGTATTGATTTTAGGGTTAAACATGTTTTTAGTCCCTAAATTATTGGTCTGGTTTTTGTCCATATTTCAAAATAAAGTACAATTTGGTCTTCATTCTTTTCGCGATTTTAGTCCTCAAAATTTTGGTTTTAGTCATCATTTTGTTAACTAAATGAGGACCAAATTTTTAAAGGGGTTAGTTTTCGAGGATTAAAACGAAGTTTCAAAAAGAACGAGGACCAAATTGTAGCTTATTTTAAAAGAGGAACGAAAACCAGAAACGACCAATAGTTTAGAGACTAAAAACATATTTAACCCTTGATTTTATTATTTTAATGTTTTTTCATCAGGCGTTTAGTGGTAAATGCGTGTGAAAGTATTAAGTTCAATTCATTAAGTATATTTTATTGGGATAGAGTAATTGATTTCTAAAAAAAATTATTTCTACTTCGTATCTACTATTTTATTTTTTAAAATAATTTCAGAATTTTTTAGATTTATATTTTGATATTTTAATCATAATAATAAATATAGTCCCAAAATTTCTATTATTGAAGTGTTAATTCTTAAAATAAAAAATGTCTCTATAAGCTTATATTATTCGGCCCATTGAAGCAAAGAATTGGGCTGGACAAAAGCTTAGCCCAATCTGATTTTGCAACAAACTCTTTTCCTTCGTAAACTTTTTTTTGTAGAAAAGGAAAAAAAAAACAGTACATTTCAATATATATTTTTTTAAAAATAACTTCACTAAAGATTAATTTAATATAAATCTGTGTCATTAATTCAAACATGATTCACCAATAAAAAGAAGTTTCAAAATATATATTCATTGATGCTATATACATAGATTGTAAAACTACATCAAAATCAAATCCTTAATTTGTGACATGGCATTAAGAAGATGGTTTGATTCATTCTTTTAAACTCTTCTAAATTTTTTATTTTGAACTTTTTCAGTTAACTTTTTTATTTGTTTTTGCAGAAAATTCAAAAATAATGATAAATGATAAAAATGTGGCCAATGAAGATGCTGGTAAG
This sequence comes from Vigna nakashimae, assembly GCA_034642375.1. Lineage (NCBI taxonomy): Eukaryota > Viridiplantae > Streptophyta > Magnoliopsida > Fabales > Fabaceae > Vigna > Vigna nakashimae. Next base: position 16,516,966 of record CM067762.1, on the reverse strand, counting down.
CGTCACTGTCCCCCAGAACACTGCCCCCCATAAGAAAAATCATCAACAATTCAATGTTGTGCTCATTATCTTCTCTTTGTTATTGTCATGTACAACATACCAAAAATAAAAACCTATTATTATTTTTATCTTATTTATCTCAATATTTTTAATTATCTTATCTTGAATTAACTATGGAACTAGTTTTTAGTTCTAAATATCATGATTCCACCTAGATGTACTACTACCAATAATAATAATAATTCCTAAATAAAGATATGGTAAATGAAAAAGTAAACTGAAATTCTCATAATGTGGATTCAAATAGCAGTGAAATCAATCTCTTTAGGTAGAACATTTAGTTGAATTGCTATAAACAAAGAGAATAAGATAAATGAAATAAGATTTCATTAAAATTAATTAATCATATTTTTTAATTAAAATTTTTATTTTAGCTTTATAAAAAATCTTAAGCATTTATTTTTAACAATAGTTATGTATTATTGTAAATTTTTGTTTTGGTAACGAGAAACTCCTACTTATATAAACGAATTTAACTCACATAACAAAAACATAAAGCAATATTTTGAAGGACAAAATAATTTATGTGAATATATTACATAAGCATTGGATTATGATCAATTATAGTGTTCAAGTCTGTTTATTTTTTGATTATCAAATTTAAAATGTATGATTTTTTTTATTAATATATAACTTTTAAATCATAAACAAAGAGATTATCATTTTACTATTATTCATAAGGTTAGTCTTCTTCGCTTTAGAACCAAAACAGTTTAGTAATTAGGACATTTTGTTATTCTCTCTCCACACCATTTAAAAATTAAATATATCAATACTCACTATTTAAAATAAGATGATCTTTACAAATAAAAAACATGCAATTAAAAAAATGAAAGTATTAAAAATTTAAACTTTTTTAAAAATCTGAAATTATAATTATACAAAAATATTTTTTTTCTAAAAATCACAAACTTTATTGCCTTTTTATAATTACTAATTAATTAATTAATAATTATTCATCAGTTCTAAAGTAATCAATTGATTTGTTAAAAGTTAAACAAGGTAGTTTTCGACACACGTATCTTAACAGGTCAAGAGCATTAACGCTGAATTATAACATTAAGTATCATACATAACGTTCAAAAGGCCTTATTTATACCTCAAAAAGTCACCACTGTAAATCTTGACCAAATTGATTCGACAATTTCTCACAAAAGTTAGCAATGACTTCTTCAAGTTTCTTAGTCTTTTGTTTCATAGCTGTTATCTGTGTTTTTGCTGTTCCTTGTTTTGGTCGTGCCACTCCCACAGGTATAGATTTTCATACTATATCAACCTTCTCTTTCTCGTAATATATATATATATATATATATATATATATATATATATATATATATATATATATATATATATATATATATATATAATAAACATAAGCATGTTCATACTCTGCTAAATCAAGAGATTAAGTTCCTTTTTTCTGTATTTAGGAAAAAGATTACTAGTAACATTTTTCTTAACATATATATTTTGCTTGTAATCCAAAAAGAAGACAAATAAATTAAACAGAAGGTGGTTAAACATCATTAAATTTTGTGAATTTTAATAATTTTTATTGATCCAAAAACCTATGCAGACACAGAGAAGAACATCGCATTAGTCTCAAAAATTGAGCAAACTCATCAATGGTTGGACAAGTTACCCAGAGTCATGCTTCCGAGTCAACCACATGTCAAATTTTCTGGTAATTCATTGCGTATTATTTTTAATTTCTTTTATTTTCTTTTTACAAAAAAGTAAAATACATGCGTTAGATTTAAAAGTAATTAAAATGTTTAAAGATAAAACTCTAAAAGGTTTATATGTAGTTTTTTCATTGCAATATTTGCATGCTATGAAGAGACTAAATATTTAAATGATATAATATACTAGTGAGAAAAGAAACTTTTTAGATATCACTTTATTAATTTTTTTAACGAAAAATACATTTTCAAACAAGTAAATACTAAAATTGAATAAAATTAAAAATAGAGAGTATATAATTATTCTTTAGCTTATTTTCTTAAGAGTTTTTTTATTTATATTTATGTGTGAATTTAAATGTCTACGTTGGTATTGATTTTATTATTTTAATGTTTTTGTCATTATGTGTTAAATTCAATTTATTAAGTATATTTTAAATTACATTGAAGAGTACGCATTAAATACCTTTTTTTTATGTGACAATTTTCTTTTCAAAAGTCGTTTTTGTTTTCTTCATTCTAATAACGTATTCATAAATATTTAACGGTTTTATAATTGATCTCTAAAAAAATTAATTTGTATTTCATCTCGGTTATTATGTTATTTTTTAAATAATTTATGAATATTTTTATATTTTATTTTTTTAATCATAACCCAACATTTTTATTATTAAAGTATTAATTCTTAAAATAAAAAATATCTCCATAAGGTTGGTTTATTTTGCCCCTAATCAAAGGATTGGGCTGGATAAAAGCTTAGACCAATCTGTTTTTACCAGAAACTCTTTTTCCTTCTTGTAGAAAAGGAAAAACAATATATTTTCAGTAAAAAATGTTTTTAAAAGATAACTTTACTGAAGACTAATTTAATTAAATATGTCTCTATTAATTCAAACCTAATTCACCAGTAAAAATTAAACCACATTTTTTTGAAAAAATGTACTGTATTTTTATTTTATTTATATATAAAAGATAATAGTAAGCTGACCCATTTAACTTAAATTAAACCACCATCTTAAACTCTTCTAATTTTTTTAACTTAAATTTTTTGTTTGTTTTTGCAGAAAATTCAAGAATGATGGAAGAAGATATACATGTAGACTATGAAGGTGCTCATACTCATCCATGCCCACCAGATCACTGCTAAAAAGTCACCAACAATTGAATAGTACTAAGGACAATACTTTGTCTTTTTATTCTCATGTACAAAATAAGAGAATAATTATGTAAATTATACTTTTACTTTTTATTAAATTGAGAGGTATTAAATTAAGGTCTTTTGGTCAATTGTGGAATTATTTTTTAGTTTACTTAAAGTATTTCTAATTAAAAATATGGTAAATATACGTGACTTTGTTTCTAACTAAAACATTAATGTTTATAATATATATATATATATATATATATATATATATATATATATATATATATATATATAATAGATAAGTAAATTAGAATTCCCATATTGTGGATTCAGATAGTAATGAAATCAATCGTTTTAGGTAAAATATTTAGTTGAATTGCTATAAGAATAATAATAAATAAAATGAGATCTCGTTAAATGTAAAATCCATGGTGGGATACTTTTGGGACCAAACCAATGTTAAATTATATTAATAATTTACAATGGTTCATGTAATTTAAAGTATAACTTTGATGTAAGGATTCTAATGTGATGATTATTAGAATATAAGGTATTAAAATTATTGGGGTTATTTTAGAGTTATTAAAATTAATCTCTCTCTTCTCACTCTAAAAGGGCATTTTGGTATTTTATTAAAGTTAATTAAAATATCACAAAAGAGGACACGTTAAGTTTCTGAAAAGTGATATAGAGAACGTAACGTTCTTAGAAAAGAAGCGAAACCTGACAGAGAAAAGAAAACCTCCTACAATTTCTATATCATCCAGAAGGCATTAAAGTGGAGTAAGAGAGAGAGAACAGTTGACAAGAAAAGACAGGAAGAAGTGCACAATGGATCCAAGTTAGTTCTTCTTTACTGTGTATGAGAAAATAGTGAGTATCATGAAAATTCAAGATCCTGTGTGTGTTTTTCATTTAATTGGAAACCAAAGATTTGCTAATAAGTGGTATCAGAGCCAGGTTCTGAATTTTATGATTCTCTATGAATGGTAATTTTCTCAATTTTTGAAACCCCTAATTTGAAACCCTAATTTTTGAATTATGAAATTTAGGGATTTTAAATTTTCAGATGTTTAATTATTTTATTGGCATGAAAGAAAATCGATTCACTGAACGAATCTTGAAGTCGCAAATTTTTGATTTTTGATTTTGAATGTTGCATTAAAGCAACTTTACCGTTGCATGATAGTTTCAATTCACTGTAACGTGAATTTCATCTAGGATGTCATATTTGTTTTTTATTTGATTACACCATTAAAGCAACTTTAGTGCTCCAGGAAAACTGCAATTTAAATATGCCATTAAAATCCCGCAATATAGAAAAGTGAATTCCCTTGAATTTAACTCCTGGAAGCCGAAAGTTTTTAATTTTGGTTGTCTCCAACTTTATTGTTGCAACACTATTATAACAGTAAAGCAATTTTACTTTTGCGCTTATGTTAAATTCTAAACATTGTTATGCATTAAATGAAAATTATTTTGTGAATTGAAAGTGAATGTTAGGTAAGGTAATTGGAATGCAGATGTGAATTAAAAGTTTGAAGGTTATGCTTTTAATTAGAAAAGTGCATGACGCCCATGACATAATGTGAATGACATATATAATGTTTTGCTTTATGAATTATTCATAATATAAAGGATGATGTTAAATTATGAATATAATTATTTGAAAGTCACTGTTATAAGGATGTTATGGATTACCCAAAGGTGAACCGTGGTTTATAATTGATGACATTAAAGTGAAACATTTCATGTACTTAGTATATGTTTGTATATCCAAAGATAGCATACATATAGTCTTAAGTATGATTGATTGTTTATTAAAGTATATATATGGAATTTTTCAGTTTAAGAATCACCCAAAGGTGAACTTAAATGAATGACTTAATTGGCTACCTATCAGTTTAAGTGTCACCCAAAGGTGAACTTGAATGTATGACTAGTGTAGTAATTTGTTTGAATCCATTAAATTTAATCAAAGCATTGATGTATGAGCTTGTGTATGGATCCAGCTTACATGAATTTAGCAGGTTTGAGCAACAATGTCGTCAAGTTTAATGGGCTCAATTATGCCGATTGGTCAGAACAAATCCAGTTCCAACTGGGTGTTCTAGACTTGGATATGGCTATTATGATGGATGAAATGCCCGCAGTCATTACAGAGACCAGTACAAGTGATGAAAAGTCTCTTTATGAGGCTTGGCATAGGTCTAACAGACTGTCATTAAACTTGATGCGCATGTCTATGGCAGAGAACATAAAGCCTTCCATGCTCAAAACGGAAAACGCAAAGGAATTCATGAAAATGATCAAGGAGTATTCACAATCAGACATAACTGACAAGTCTATTGTGGGAACTCTTATGAGTGAGCTGACTACCAAAAAGTTTGACTGGTCACAGCCCATACATGAACATGTAACTGGAATGGCTAATATAGCAGCAAGATTGAAGTCAATGGGAATGGAGGTGAATGAGTCTTTTCTAGTACAGTTCATCATGAACTCTCTTCCTCCTGAATTTGGCCAGTTCCAAGTGAATTATAACACTATTAAGGATAAGTGGAACTTCCAAGAAATCAAAGCCATGTTGGTTCAAGAGGAAGGGAGATTAAAGAAAATGAGAGATCATTTTATCCATCTCACAACTCATGAAGGTGCTAGCTTCAGTAAAGGTAAATCAGGAAAGAAGAACAAGAAGGACAAAGCCCCAATGAAAGTGAATAAGGGCGGTATCCAGAAGGACCAGAAATGTTTCTTTTGCAAGAAAGTAGGTCACTTCAAGAAAGATTGTCCGAAAAGAATATCTTAGTTCGAAAAGAAAGGGATTCCTTTCAATCCAGCCCATAAAAGGAACTGAAAAGTATTTATATGTGGGGAACAGAATGAAGGCACGAATAGAAGGAATTGGGACTTACAGATTGATTCTAGACACTGGCTATTGTCTGAATCTTGAAAAGTGTCTCTATGTTCCTGGTTGTGCTAGGAATTTGATTTCTGTTGCAAAGTTGGATTGTTTAGGTTTTAACTTTAGGATTGAAAATGGTATTTTTCATTTGTATAAACTTTCGTACTATTATGGTTATGGTACATTATTGGATGGTTTCTATCGTTTAAATCTTGATGTTAATTTTTCTGAATCCCTGTTTAATGTTGAACATGTTGTTGATAGAAATTCTAGTGCAGGAAAGGAATGTTCTGCTTTCTTATGGCATAAAAGATTGGGTCACATATCCAAAGAAAGGATGTTGAGGTTAGTAAAAAATGAAATTTTACCTCAATTGGATTTTGATGACTGGGATGTATGTATTGATTGTATTAAGGGTAAACAAACAAAACACATATCAAAATATCCTGCCACAAGAAGCAGTCAACTTCTTGAGTTAATACACACTGATATTTGTGGTCCTTTTGACATTAAATCTTGGTGTGGTGAAAAATATTTTATCTCCTTTATTGATGATTTCTCACGTTATTGTTATATATATCTATTGCATGAAAAATCGCAATCAGTGAATGCCCTTGAGGTGTTCATAAATGAGGTGGAAAGACAATTAGATAGAAAAGTAAAAGTGGTGAGATCTGATAGAGGTGGTGAATATTATGGTAAAACGGATGAGAGTGGACAATGTCCAGGTCCATTTGTAAAGTATCTTGAAAGTCGGGGTATATGTGCACAATATACAATGCCCGATACACCACAACAAAATGGTGTAGCAGAAAGGCGGAATCATACTCTTATGGATATGGTTAGGAGTATGTTAAGTCATAGTAATATCCCTTTGTCTTTGTGGATGTATTCATTAAAGACTGATGTATATCTGGTTAACAGGGTTCCTAGCAAAGCAGTTTCTAAAACTCCTTATGAACTATGGACCGGAAGGAAACCCAGTTTAAGACATCTTCATGTTTGGGGTTGTCCAGCAGAAGTAAAGTTATACAATCCACATGAAAAGAAACTTGATGCAAGAACCATTAGTGGTTACTTTATCGGTTATCCTGAAAAGTCAAAGGGATATAGATTTTATTGCCCTAACCATAGTACAAGAATAGTTGAGTCTGGAAATGCTCGGTTCATTGAAAATGGTCAATTTAGTGGGAGTGAGGAATCACGAATAGTGGACATTCAAGAGCATACTGATAGTGTTTCTACGTCTAATGTCTCTTCTGAAGTTGTTATCCCTCTTGTTGTATCACAATCACACAACAAGCAGAGACAACAAATTAATGTTCCAATCTCACATAATGAACACATAAATGTTGAGCCAGTTGACAATGAGCCGGTCACAAATGAGCAATTGATAGAGGAACCACAAGAAGCAGCATTAAGAAGGTCTGTAAGGGAGAAAAGACCTGCTATTTCGAATGATTATGTGGTTTACTCTGTTGAACATGAATGTGACTTAAGCATTGATGAGGATCCAGTCCCTTTCAGACAAGCCATGGAAAGTAATAATTCAGAGAATTGGTTGAATGCTATGAAAGAAGAGTTGAAATCAATGGATGACAATAAAGTATGGGATATAGTTGAATTGCCTAAGGGTTCAAAAAGAGTCGGTTGTAAATGGTTCTTTAAGACTAAACATGACTCAAAAGGCAATATTGAAAGGTATAAAGCTAGATTAGTCGCCAAAGGTTTCACTCAAAAGGAAGGCATTGACTACAAAGAGACCTTCTCTCCTGTTTCTAAGAAGGACTCTTTGAGAATTGTTTTGGCTTTGGTGGCTCATTATGATTTAGAGCTTCACCAAATGGATGTAAAGACCGCCTTTCTGAATGGTGACTTAGAAGAGGAAGTTTATATGGACCAACCAGAAGGTTTCACCATAACAGGAAAAGAAAATCTAGTGCGTAAATTAAAGAAATCAATATATGGACTAAAACAAGCTTCCCGACAATGGTATCTAAAAATTAATGATATCATAACTTCATATGGTTTTGTAGAGAACATCGTTGACCGGTGTATATATATGAAGATCAGTGGGAGTAAGTTTGTAATATTGGTTCTATATGTTGATGACATTATTCTTGCTACTAATGATATTGGTATGTTACATGATGTAAAGAAGTTTCTCTCTAACAACTTTGAAATGAAAGATATGAATGAGGCATCTTATGTGATAGGAATAGAAATATTCCGTGATAGATCACAAGGATTATTAAGTTTGTCTCAAAAAGAATATATTAACAAAGTGTTTGAGAGATTCAGAATGGAAAAATGTTCTCCTGGAATAGTTCCAATTCAGAAAGGAGACAAGTTTAGTCAAATGCAATGTCCCAAGAATGATTTGGAACGAAAGGCCATGGAGTCTATTCCTTATGCGTCAGTGGTTGGGAGTTTGATGTATGCTTAAACTTGTACTCGGCCAGATATCAGTTTTGCTGTTGGAATGTTAGGCCGATATCAAAGTAATCCCGGAATGGATCACTGGAAAGCTGCAAAGAAAGTTCTTAGGTACTTACAAGGTACCAAAGAATACATGCTCACTTATAGAAAGTCAAATCATCTCGAAGTGATTGGCTATTCGGATTCAGACTATGCTGGATGTGTGGATTCAAGAAAATCCACATTTGGGTATGTTTATCTATTAGTTGGAGGAGCAATTTCTTGGAAAAGTGCAAAACAATCAGCCATTGCTACTTCCACCATGGAAGCTGAATTCGTGGCATGCTTTGAGGCCACGGTTCATGCTTTGTGGTTGCGGAACTTTGTATCGAGGCTTGGCATTATTGACAGTATTGCTAGGCCGATAAGGATTTATTGTGATAATTCCGCAGCCGTCTTCTTCTCTAAAAATGACAAGTACTCAAAGGGTGCTAAACACATGGATTTGAAGTACTTGTCGGTCAAAGAAGAAGTGCAGAAACATAGAGTGTTGATTGAGCATATTGGTACGGATTTGATGATAGCAGATCCGTTAACTAAAGGACTACCGCCCAAAACTTTTATTGGCCATGTTGAAAGTATGGGCATTGTAAGATCCTTGAAAATATTTGTAAGTCAGATACTAAATTAAAAAAAAAAGTAAATAGTGAATAGTAAATTGTGAATAGTAAAAAGTGAATAGTAAAAAAAAAATTATTTTTGGAAAGGATAAGTGTTCCACGTAGCTTTGAGATCAGAATTCACCAATTTGCAAATAAAAAATTATTTTTGTAATAGTAAAATGAATAAAAAAATGAATAGTAAAAATGAATAGTAAAAATGAATAGTAAAATTTTTTACTATAAATAGCCAAGGGGGGAGGCTGAAAATTTACACCAAAGAACTTAGAAAATTTTTGAGAGAAGAGAGTTGGAAGAATTTCTAATTTCAAAGGGGATATTCTGGAAGTTTTCAGAGAGCGAGGAGATTAAGTCTGTAATAGAGGTAAGGGAAGCTAACCTTGAGTATCTCCTTTTGTATTATCTTGAGTCTTGAATATGCTATATTTTGCTTTTGTCTGATCTTAAATCTTGATTATGGAGTATTTTGTTTCTGTATGATTTTGAATTTAAATGAGAGTATGCTTTTGTGTTGATATCCAAGTGTGATAGTTGTAAAACGTGATATTGATTATGTTATGCCATTTGTATGTTATTAGTTGTTTATTTTTGTATTTTGGAAGGATTAGAAATTGTCTAACCGGCTCTGCCAGATTCAATTTCTTGTTTCCCCAAACGTTTTATTTCTTTACTTATTTATTTTATTGCATTTTGGAAGGATTAGAAGTTGTCTAACCGGCTCTGCCAGATTCAACTTCTTGTTTCCCCAAACTATTTATTGCTTTACTTATTTATTTTATTGCATTTTTGGAAGGATTAGAAGTTGTCTAACCGGCTCTGCCAGATTCAACTTCTTATTTCCCCATACATGTTATTGTTCTTGTTATTTAATTATATTGTATTTTTGGATGGATTAGACGTTGTCTAACCGGCTCTGCCAGATTCAACTTCTTGTTTCCCCATGAATTTTTATATTAAGATTATTTTTATGATTGTCAAATATTGTATTCTTCTATGACCAATTATTGTAATGTTTTATTATTGTTAATTGTTTATAATTATCTTGTATGAATTCTATTATGGATGTTTATTGTGATGAATTTATTGAATGAGTTTGTTGGCTGAAATTGATCTTGTTGGGAGGTTTGGAATAAGGGTTCTGTAATAACTTGTATATGGGTATTAAATAGATATACAGATACTGGTTGAGGTTGTTGTGAGAGGAAGTAAAATTAAGCATTTTAAGATTTAGAGCATAAGAAAATAAGGTAGATAAATTAAATAAATAAATTGTTAATTATTGAGGACCTCCCTTTGTTGGTAGGATAGAGGAACCTTAAAAACCTGAGTTGGCACATCCCTGATCATAGAGCAGCCCTGGCCTGGTCCAGTCAGTTGTGACTAGTCATATGTGCTGGCGTCGAAGGTGAGTTTGATGCGTTCAGACATCTGGGTCCTCTCCGGTGACCAATTGGGGTAAAGAAAAATCTATAATAGGATGAAAATAAAATAAAACAAGTTGATTGTAGATGCATAATATTATCATAGTAAAAATTTCATATATATTTTATTTATCATTACATTGAGCCCAGACTTTAATATGTAGTTCTTAAGATATGTTGATATATTTTGGTTGATCCATGATCTTTGTTTGGTGAAAATATGTTGAGTTATACTCGTTATGGGCAAAATGAGTTTATAATATGAAGCATGATATCTGGCAATATGTTTGATTTATTGATACCAAAACGGGTGATTATGAATTCATGATTAAAGAATGAACATGATTGAGTTAAGTGGATAAGAGGGTATGAATTGTTGGTTTTATGAAATGTTGGGGTGGATATGAGAAATCATTACTTATGAAATGATGTTTACTACCGGGAGTAGTTTGTTCGAGTTATACCATGAGAGTTTGGTATGAGCAAAGTAACACTTGAGGTTTATGAAAGCAGGCAGAAAGTGGTCTGACCATAAGGCTTTGACATAAACATATGATTCGTAAGTTTTATAGAAGCAGGCAGAGAGGGGTCTGACCATAAGGCTTCAGAAAGTAAGACATAGTATATAAGTGAGGCTTAAGGAAGCAGGCAGAGAGCGGTCTGACCATAAGGCTTCATGAGTAAGCATGGAACACTTGTAAGATTTATGGAAATGAGAAAGATGATTTTGATAATGATGAATTAATGACATCAGAATAATGATATTTTATCAATTGCAGAAATACATGATTATAATATTTTTATTACAAGTTTAATGATTTTATGATATGGTTGGCTTACCCTTATTTGTTTGTGCTATGATCATATAACTCATGTTATATGTGAATAGATAATGTCGCAGATGCGGTTGAAAAAGCTTAGAGATGAGAGAGACGCGGGGAAAAACTTTCAGGGATATTTTGTAAAAAGAATAAATTTGTATTGGAAAAATTATGTTGTGTAAAACTTATAAGTTGAAATTCGAATTTATGTTAAGTGGTGAAGACTATATTGTTTGATGTTTGTAAGTTTGGTATTGTACTTTGGGAGAATTGAAATAAAGTTTGATGGTTTATAAAATATATCAAATTAATTTAGTCTCTACTATCAGTAATACCCTTTAAAATATTAGGGTGTTACAGGCATTATGGATAAGTCAATGTTAACATGATATTGTCATCTATCTATATAGATATGTATAGTTATATGCTTGTACTGTCATGACACTTGTGAATTCAATTAAAGTTATGTTTCTCTTTATTCTATTGTTATCCACATTAAATTATATACATGTATTATTGATTGTGGTGACATGATAGGTCTCCTTTAGAGACATGAAAGTTATAAGATTGATTAAAGTTATGTTGAGTTGTTTTGATTATGTGATACATGGAAGGAATCTTGTCGATCATGACTTCTGCCCGCCATGATCCGATTATTTCAATTCATATAAGGATGATGACTTGATAATTCTAATGAATGGTGCGCACTTAAAGTTTATTTTAGATCTTCAAGTCATCACATGAACCAAGTGGGAGAATGTTAAATTATATTAATAATTTACATTGGTTCATGTAATTTAAAGTATAACTTTGATGTAAGGATTCTAATGTGATGATTATTAGAATATAAGGTATTAAAGTTATTGGGGTTATTTTAGAGTTATTAAAATTAATCCCTCTCTTCTCACTCTAAAAGGGCATTTTGGTATTTTATTAAAGTTAATTAAAATATCATAAAAGAGGACACGTTAAGTTTCTGAAAAGTGATATAGAGAACGTAACGTTCTTAGAAAAGAAGGGAAACCTGACAGAGAAAAGAAAACCTCCTACAACTTCTATATCATCCAGAAGGCATTAAAGTGGAGTAAGAGAGAGAGAACAGTTGACAAGAAAAGACAGGAAGAAGTGCACAATGGATCCAGGTTAGTTCTTCTTTACTGTGTATGAGAAAATAATGAGTATCATGAAAATTCAAGATCCTGTATGTGTTTTTCATTTAATTGGAAATCAAAGATTTGCTAACAGCCAACATATTTCTAAAGCTCCTACAAAAAATTAGGAAGTGATAGGGTGCCTTTCCATAATTTCATGATGAGAAAATTTTGGGACCTTTTAGACACCTTTTGAGGATTTCATACTGAAAATAAGGAATAGCGTGGTCCAGCATCACAACTAGCAAAATGAAGGGTGGCTTATAAATTGAAAGGCAACATGAAAGAGATTTTAGAACAAGAGACATTTGGTGCAAAAGAGTGCAAGACAGAAGAGAACTTCTGGAGCTTGCAATTGTCTTGGAAGTTGAGGGAAAGCTGCTCGAAGGCACTCTTTGATCAAGAAAATACTCAAAAGGAAGTAGAGTGATTTAACTTTATTCTTTTGTCCATGATAATTATATATTTTAAGATTTTGAATATGAATATGAGACATGAGTATGTTTGATTTTAGTAAAAGTACTTATCTTATTTATTTGTGGAGGTTTTAATTTTCTTGATTATGTTTTTATTATTTTTAATTTTCTGAGTTAGTTTGGTAAAACTTTCATTTCCACTTCATTTATCCTTATATTAACTTCAAATTTTGATCCTAAGATATATTGATTATGTTTCGCTTGAATTATTAATTGAATGAATAAGTTTAGATAAATTATTTTTGTATTTTGAAGAGAGTTGATAACTATTTTATTTTTGTTTCTAAATTGTCTCGATAAAACTTAAATTCTCAATAATTAACAGTTAGATCAAACTGAAACTTTGATATATGGTTCCTAAGACATATTAATTCACATTGATCACTCAAATTATTAATTGGATATCTCAGCTTAGAGAAATTAGTTCCACATTTTGAGTGATTTGATCACCTCCTTAGTTGTGTCTCTATGCCATCTCGGTAAAAGTAAGATTTCCACTTAATTAATCGTTCGATCGAATTGAAAGTTTTACTATGGCTTTTAGATATATTGTTATTTATTTTGACTGATCGGATCTTTAATTAAAGGCTTGTAATTAGAAAAATTTTATACGTAATATTCCAATAGTTTAGATGGTTGATAACTTTGACCTTTGTTGTTTGTCTATTGTATAACTTTTACCATAGAGATCCAATTGAGTTGATTCTTTTTCCATTGCATTAATCATTTGATTATATCTAATTTGAATTCAAGAACATACATTTTTAAGTTTTTTGGAAACTACATTTTTCTTTCTAAATTCTGGAATAGCTCATGCCTATGTTGTTATGTTGATTGTGCAATATATCTAAAAAAGTGGTAAGAAAATCTTTGATGAAATATGAAGGTTTATATTGGTTTTGAAATAAGATATTAATTTATATTGCATGATGAATTGGTTGATGAATATGAACTTGATATGACATTGATCAAGGATCTCATGGAGAGATTATATGTTTGTAATTGATTAAGAAACTAAAAGTCACACACACTCTCCCTCTTTCCCCTTTTCCCCCTTTCTCTGTTTGCAGAACCCTATATAAGCTAAGGTTTTCCCTTTCTCTCATGTAAGACAAAAATACCTAGATTCAATAAGAGTTTTATGTTTCCCTTAACTGTCTCAAGCTTTCCCTTTGCTTCTATGCTTTCTTCGTCACTATTGTCATGGATCTCTCTCTCTCATTCCAACTCTTCTTCTCTCATACCATCTCTGATACGGTATCAGAGCAGGTTTGTTGCCTGTTTTTCCTCTCATGTGCCAAAACCCTCTAAATCAAAATGCCTAACCCGTTTTATTTCATTCTTGGTATGATGGAGAACATGGATCAATCTGTCAATCCTTCCAACCCTTTTACTTGCATTCTAGGGAAAATCCAGGTCTCACTCTCATCTCTCAAGTTCTAAATGAAACCAATTATTCTTCTTGGAGCACAAACATGAGAAAAACTCTTCTCTCCAAGAACAAAATCAAATTTATAGATGGTCGAATCAAGAAATCTTAAAGAAATGGTTCCTTATTTGATTCTTGATAAAGATGAAACATGATGGTTCTATCTTGGATTATCAAAACCCTTTCTTCACAGATTGCAGAATATGTCATATATGTAGAATATGCCAAAGATTTGTGGGATGAATTGAAAGAAAGATTCTCAAAAGGTGATTACTTCAAGATTTCTGACTTACTTCAAGACATTCACTCAATTAAACAAGGAGAAAAGAGCGTAAGTTAGTTCTTTACTGATTTAAAGATTCTTTGGGAAGAATTAAAGTCTCTTAGATCCATACTATGTTGTACTTATGATGTTTCTTGTAGTTGTGATTTGTCTAAAATCTTTTTCAAATACAGAGAAGTAGAACATGTTGTTTGTTTCTTAAAGGGCCTAAATGATACCTATAACATTGTGAGAACACAAATCACGTGGTCAAGGAAGAGGAAGAGGAAGAAATCCCAATTATGGAAAACAATGCTCTTACTTCCACAAGATGAACCACATTGTGGATGAATGATACTCTAAAAATGGTTACTCACCAAGGTACCAGAAAAATGAAAACAACAATCAGGATAGAGGAGGGCATAATGACTGGAACTCTGCCAACATTTGCAAGAGTGATTATGCCCTTACAAAAACACAACCCACCCAACAGGCAAACATTAATACCTTAAGTTCCTTTACTCCAAAATAGATGCATAAGTTGCTAAAGATGATAGAAAACGTTGATAATTCTTCACATAGCATTAGTCAAATATACAGGAACACAACATAAGACAAACAGGATATAATTTCTTAAATTATAGACATCAGGCCATTGATCATGTGACCCATGAGAAAAAACACTTTGTTTCTGTTCAAAAAATCAAACCCATATTTGTTAAACTGTCAAATAACTCCATTGTCACTGCCCAACATGCAAGAACAATTTAGTTTTCGAAAGATTTTATTATCTTTAATGTCTTATGTGTTCCCCATTTCTCTTTTAATCTAATATATGTCCAAAGTTTAACTAGGGACATAAACTATACCCTAACATTTTCCTCTAAGATGTGTCAAATACATGACAATTCTACCTTGAATATGTTTTGATGTGTTAATGTCTACAAGAGCCTCTATAACTTGAAATCTTTTCCCATTTTTGATCAATATTTCATTCCTAAATTTATTCTCTTATAAATGTGTTTATGTTAATATGTGGCATTTTAGATAGGCCACCTTAGACACAAAAATTATAGAACAAATATGCAAAAATTTCCCTTATGTATAATACCTTCTGATATTGCTTGTGCTATATGTCATTATGTTAAACAATACAATTTGGCTTTCCCTAAAGGTAGTTCTCTGTCTACTGATTAGTTTGAAATGATACATTATGATATATTGGGCCCTGTTTCCATTTCTTTTTTCATGGTCATAGATATTTTATTACTATAGTTTATCATTACAACAAACATATTTAGGCTTTTATAATGCAGAATAAAATTATTAAGATCATAAGGAATTTTGTTATAAGAATTAAAAACTAGTTGAATAAAACTATTAAGATCATTATAATTGACAATGGACCTGAGTTTAACTATATTGTTTTGTATTATTTTCATGGTATTGGTGATTAAAGTAGCTATGTTGACACTCCTCAATAAAACTCTGTCGTGGAGTGCAAACATTAGCATATACTAAACATAACTAATAGCCTGTATTTTCAATCCAATGTTTCTAATTCTTAGTGGTCTTATATTGTCTCTCACGCCATATATTTGATTAATAGGCTTCCTTCCCTTGTCATTAATGGCAAAACTCCCTATGATTTGATGTATGACACTATACACACTTATCTTAATTTAAAAACCTTTGGTTGCTTATGCTTTGCTTCCACTTTGAAAAATATAAAAAATAAACTTGGTCTTAGGGCTGGAAAAGGGCGTTTTTCTTGGTTATAAGAATGATGTGAAAGGTTATATTATGTTTGACATCAATACTAGGGAAATTTTTATAAACAGAAATTATATCTTTTATGAAAACATTTTTCTCTATAAAAGCCACAAAAACAATAAGGAAACCTAGTGTATTGAAGAGGATAAAATTGTTTTTCTTAATAATCTTTCATGCAGTTATAACTTTATTGATGAACAAAGCTCAATTGAAAGTGACAACAATGGCCAAAGGCCTATTGAGAATGTTAATACTACAACATTAATCCTACTGAAAAGTGAATGAGTTCATAATCATAGAAGGTCCACCAGAGTTAGAAGGACCCATGCATACTTGAATGACTACATACATCAGGTTAATTAATCCTCATCTAAATCCTTATGTATAAGAAATGGTTTCAAAACTCTATATCTTATCTCTAATTTTTTTATCTTATTACTCTTTGTCTGAGAAACATTTAAAATACACCCGTATAATTGCCAATAGTGAACCCCATTCTTATGATGAAGCCAAAACCAACTGTGAATGGACGGATGCTATGCAAAAAGAAATCAAAACTTTACAGGACAATGGTACCTAGTATATAACCCAACTACCTCCTTGAAAAACTCTCATCGATTGTAGTTGGGTATACAAAATCAAACACAAAGCAAATGACACCATAGAAAAGTACAAGGCTCGCTTAGTGGCCAAAGGTTATACCCAGCAAGAAGGAATAAACTTTATGGATACTTTTTCTCCTGTTGCCAAGTTCTCCATTGTCAGGTTACTGCTTCCCTTTTTTGCCTCAAAGAATTGGTTCCTATACACCAACTTGATATGGAAAATGCCTTTCTATATGGGGACATAAATGAAGAAATTTACATGGAGTCACCGCTTGGTCTGAATTTTTATGAAAAGGAACATGTTTACAGATTAACTAAGTCTTTATGTGGTCTAAAATAGGCCAGTAGGCAATGGTTTGACAAATTATCAACTTTCCTTATATTTGTTGATTACACTCAAATTAAATTTGACAATTCTCTCTTCATTAAGAAAACACTTACATATTTCACAACTCTTCTTGTGTATGTAGATGACATTATTTTGGCAGGAAATTCCATCACAGAGATTGATCATATAAAGGCTCTTTTATACCATAAATTTCGGACTAAGAACCTAGGAGAGCTTAAATACTTCATAGGACTTGAAGTTGCCAAGTCTTGGAAGGGCATTCGTCTTTATCAAAGGAATTATGCTTTGGACATTCTTGAAGAAATAGGAATGCTAGGAAGCGAGCCATGTTCTACTTCCTATCTAAGTGACATAATTCTTTGTATAAAACCGAGAGCTAATTAGATAATCCCAACTCTTATCGTAGATTGATAGGAAAATTTCTTTACCTTACCAACACTATACCAGACTTATGTTTTTCTGTCAATTTCTTAAGCCAATTTATGCAATCACCTACTAACTACCATTATCAAGCTTGCAACCTTAGGTACATAAGTTCATCTCTTCGAAAGGACTTTTCTCTGTTGTTGATTCTCACATTCAATTAAAGGTCTTTAATGACTCAGATTGGGCCACTGCCTTAACACTAGAAGGTACACTACAATTTTCTACATCTTTATGGATTCATCTTTCATCTCATGGAAGTATAAGAAACATAACACAGTTTCCAAGTCTTTCGTTGAAGCCAAGTACCATGCTCTAGCTGCTATGACTTCACTATCTCCTTCAAGATCTTCACATCCAAACTATTGTCATAGTTTCCCTTTATTGTGACAATAAATCTACCAAGCATATAGCTCAATACCAAAGCTTTCATAAAAGGGCGAAACATATTGACTTGGACTGTCACATTGTGCGCAAGAAGATCCAAGCCAATCTCTTGCATCTTCTCCCCCATTCAGTTAAGATTTATGCTTCAAAGCAATAATAAGTTAGTTAGGATTAGTTGATAGTTAGGTTTTTCCTCTTTTATTTTTTTTTTCCTTTTTGTGTTTCCAAAAATGGTATATAGGGTTACCCTTATCTTTCATGTAATACATAAATAACAAATTCAATAAGAGTTTTATGTTTTCCCTTACCTGTCTCAATCTTTCCCTTTGTTTCCATGCTTTCTTCCATCACCAGTGTCATGGATCCTCTTTCGTTATAACTATTCATCTATGATAATTTATTATAAGTGAACTATAAAAACTCAACAAAGAAGGTTGTGTAGTACGATAAACATTTTTATTCTTAATGTAAATTTTTTATTT
Source organism: Vigna nakashimae (assembly GCA_034642375.1). Classification (NCBI taxonomy): domain Eukaryota; kingdom Viridiplantae; phylum Streptophyta; class Magnoliopsida; order Fabales; family Fabaceae; genus Vigna; species Vigna nakashimae. Next base: position 16,498,498 of record CM067762.1, on the reverse strand, counting down.
AAGTTAATGATAGCAATGTTATATGTAATATGTTTTATTTTTATTAGTTTATTCTTGTAGGTATTGTTACCGTGTGACATGTGATAATTATATTATGTACAAGCATATAGATGTAATAATAATTTTTTTTAATTATCTTATATATATATATATATATATATATATATATATATTAATATTATATTGTAAGTTTAAATTGTATTTTTGTTTTAATATAATCTTTATACCAACTCTTTAATGAATCATAGGATAGTTGATAGGGTAATTTTATATATAGGTGGTACAAAAGTTGTAACTGTCAAATTACAACTTGTCCATCTGTATAAATATTTATTTAAGTCAATTTGAATAACAAATTATGCCATTTTGATAAAAACCTTGAAACACCAAGTAAGAATCTTGAAATTCTTACTGTCAAAAGTTGTACTGTGAAATTACAGCTTGTCCATCTGAATAAATTTTTATTTAAGTAAATTTGAAAAATAAAATATACCAATTTGATAAAAATCTTGAAACACAAAGTTCATACTTGTTATAACACAATATTTAAACATAAAAAAAAGAGACACATTTACATATTTCTGAAATCCCACCTCTTATTCTAATTGAAAAGTTGTACACTGAAACACATTTATAAAAAAAACAATTTGTAGTTAATTAACTGTCTCATAGTATATATATTATAAGACATGTATTATAATTAACTTGTTAATGAAAATGATGTGAAAGTTAGAAAATGGATTAAAAGCGGCTGCGTTGTTGCTTACTCACACATGGTTAAGCAAGCTCATTCCACGCAGCTATAAAATAGAAAGGCCAAACACTAACAATACACACATCAATGACTTTTTCATAAACAATATCAACCCAGTCAAACATACCAACAGATTAAGCAAGGCAGTGATAGAAGTGACGAAGGAGTTAGCTACCTCCAGGGTTCTCATTTCTGACGTTAACGTTCGGGAATCAATCACTAAGTTAAGAATGTTTCATAGCCAAAAACATAATTCAAAACTTTTTACGTTGGAAAATGTCCGCATCAGTGGCCGGCAGAATAAAATTGGAATTGACCTTGGCAAAGGCACCAACGCCAAACAATTATGCAGTGCTCAAGTCAAATCTCCTGTATAAAATAGAAAAAAGTGTTCTATAATTAATAATACACATTCAACATAATTATATAATTTTATATTCTTATCCTCTTTTTTTTTATATAGACAGATATTGTCACTTGTTTCAGTCAACGTTTAATTGTTCACAGATTTTGATGCCGGTTAATCTGCAATCATGCAGACCATTTTTAAAATTGCTAACAATTCAGAAAGTGTTCTTATTTTATTAACCATCTCTCGAATTTTTGACGAATTCTTGCCTTAATTTATCATCTTTTGGGCTGTTTTCTTACAGTGATTTTTTTCTTTTTAATTTTGAACTGTGACGGTTAAAATAGGAAAAAAAATTGCTTAAATATCTCATTTTCGTGAAAATAGAAAATTACCTTTGAATATTCTTTTTTAGCTGAGAAAGTTTAAGTGGTGAATATATTTTTTTTGTTTAGAAAGATTAGTGTGATAGAATTAATCGCCGACTTTGACAGCGGAACATAAATAAGAAGAGGTCCATCGTAGATGTTGTGTTGTGATGAATCAGAAAATCTAGAAAACCGGCCATACAAAATGGAACGATGGTTAAACCATTGGTGCCACCAAAAAGATGTGGTCAAAGTGTCAAACATCAAAGAACCTTTTAACATTAGCATTTGACCATTCTTAATCACCACAACACTTTTTCTCCACAATATTTAATACATTTTCTATTCAATAATTAAGATAAGGTTTAAATATAATACCATCATTAGCTCTTATAAAATGAGTTTTTTATTTAAGACGGTTTGTTTTATAAAGTAATTTTCTTCTGAGAATTTGAAAGTATACTACAATACGAATTGCACCTTTTTACAATCATGAAAATCATTCTTTTTCAAAGATGGATTTCATGAAAGTATCCAGCGCAGCTTTTTTTATTCTGAAAAGTTTTTCTTTTAATTTTTTTTATTATTTTAAAAAGCTGAAAAATTTAAAGACGTGATTATTCTCTTAAAAAGAATATTATTTCTTAGAAGAATTTGTAATAATAAATGGGTCGTTGATATTTAATTTGCTATTTTTCTAAAACTTAAACTTATTAATTCTCCATAAAAATTATTAGATTCTTTCATATTCGTTCTTCAAATAATTTAAATATTTATTTTAAAGTAAACAGGATCCATTGTGAAAATATAAAAGCATTAGAAATTTCATTCAGATAATAACTTTTGGTAAAGAAACACTATATATTCTATTTAACCATTTATTAATTATAAGATAAATAACAAATCTCACATGGTAACAAAATAAAATAAAAAAGAATTTAAAACAAATACTACTAAAAATATATTTTCTTAGTCAAACTAAAAAAAATGAATCCTAAAAATGACCATTGAAAAGGTGTAATTACATAAGAAGAATATTAGTAATAATAGAAAAAAAAGATTGAATGATGAAGAAAGTCCTCCTTTGACCCATCTTTAAGACAGACACATACTCTCCTATAAATACCCTCTGCCCTCTCTCTCTCTCTCCCCCTCATGATAACCGAAACAAAACTCAAACACAGTTTTCTTGAAGAACAGGAACAAGAACAAGAATCTGCACAGTGCCAACGTTGTTATCGCAATATGTCTTGTTTCGTGGCAGTTCCTAATTCCCCCGTCTTCTCTCTCTTCAACAACAACACCAATAACAATAACTCTTCTTCCATGGCAGAACCGCTCATGCTTTCTCTTCCCATTCCCTCGACCACACCCTCTTGCTCCTCTCCTCCTTCCTCTCCCCTGTTGAAGCGGAGAAGACCTGCAAAACTCGACATTCCCGTCGCTTCTCTCGCACTCACGCTCTCGACGGCGCCGGCGCCGTCTCCGGCGATGGACTCGGTCGTCGAGGTCGACGGAAGCGGGTTTTCTGTGTTCTGCAGACGAGGAAGGAGGGCCCACATGGAGGACCGTTACTCCGCTGCCGTTGATCTTCGCGGTGAACCCAAGCAGGTAACCTAGAATCAAGTTTTCTTCAATTTCTTCCTAGATTTTGGTGTTGGGTTTGTCTGGCATTGACCTTAGAATCACTTCAGAAAATCAATAAATTACAGAAAAAATTTAGTGACGGAAATGGTTGTTTTCTCACCGTAAAAATATTTATTGACAAAACTTTTAGAATTACTATAAATTGTCAAAGTAGGATATGTTGGGGAATTAGTTGATAAAAATAAAAAAAACAATTTTATTTGTTAAAATTAATATTACTTTATATATAAATCAATTTTGAGTTAAAAGGTTAGAGAAAGTATATGAAATTCTTTTCTAAATTACTTTATATATAAATCAATTTTGAGTTATAAAGAAACTAATCTCAATCTTTTTTTTATATATTTTTCTCTCCCAAAAGTTTTTATTATAAAAAAATTCATTCAATCATAAACTATGATATTTTTTAATTAAATCTTAGGGTTCTTAAAATTGTTATATTTTATGATAACTCATCAATTATTTTCATTTTTTTTTATAATCATGTTATAGTTATATAACAACGATCAAATTTAATAATAATGAATTTCTTTCAGAAAATTTGGCTATAGCAACTTGTTCAAACAGTATAGAAATTTGTTTTAACCTAAATTTTTGTCGTTAATCGTGAATTTATTTGAAGTGTTTGATATATATACTTCAATGGGCAGAATGGATGCAAGTGCAAGCAACGAGTTTTAACATGGAGTTTTTTTGTTGTTTTGTTTAGGCTTTCTTCGGCATATTCGATGGGCATGGGGGCACAAAAGCTTCGGAATTCGCTGCACATAACTTGGAGAAGAATGTGATGGATGAGGTGGTTAGGAGAGATGAAAGTGACATTGAGGAGGCAGTGAAAAATGGTTACCTCAACACAGATTCTGAATTCTTGAAGGAGGATCATCATGGTGGCTCTTGCTGTGTGACGGCATTGATATGGAATGGCAACCTTGTTGTGTCTAACGTTGGGGATTGTCGTGCTGTGATTAGCAGAGGCGGGGTGGCAGAAGCCCTCACATCTGATCACAGGCCTTCAAGGGAAGATGAAAGGGACAGAATTGAAACTCAGGTATTTGATTAATTAACCATGTCTGAATCCTTATTACAATTTCTCTTCCAAGCATCTAATCACAAGTAGTTAACGAATTCTTTCTTATAAATTCAAAATTTCAACTTTTTAACATGTCTTGAATGATCTAAACCGTGAACAACATCGTCTGAAATATAATTTACCCTCTTTCAAGTTCTTCCTTTGACATTAATTTGTTGATTTAAATAGGGTGGCTATGTTGATGTGTGCCGTGGTGTGTGGAGGATCCAAGGGTCATTGGCTGTTTCTAGGGGAATTGGAGATAGGAACCTGAAACAATGGGTGATAGCAGAACCTGAGACCAAAGTTCTTAAAATTGAACCTCTGCATGACTTGTTGATCTTAGCTTCAGATGGCTTATGGGAAAAGGTATACACAAATATACAAAGGACTTAATTAATGACAAAAAAAGTTAATGGAGTGAATTCATTTTTATAATGCACTGCATGTACTGTACATTACTCGGCTATTAACTGATTAAACGCTGTTTGATCAGGTTAGCAATCAGGAAGCAGTGGATATTGCTGGTCCTTTTTGTGTAGGAAACAACAGACAACAACCTTTGCAGGCTTGCAAGAAGCTCGTAGATTTATCTGTGTCGCGGGGTTCTGTGGATGATATAAGTGTTATGATCATCAAGTTGCAAAACTATGTTTGAAGTCTCATTGCTACAAGAAGAAGGTTTTGGGAGGGTATGAAGGACTCCAGTTAGATCTTCATTCTTAGCCTTCAACACTCAGAAGATGATGAATGTGATCATTAAGGTTACAGGATTGAAGTTGAAGTTATTAACCTGAAAGTAAGAGACTAATCTGTATATATCCGACGAATGGCAGAGTTCGTTGAAGATATTAGCACTAACTTAGTAATTTTTTGGTAGAATGATCTTCGAGCAATGAACATCTTTTTGAGTGTATAAAATGGTAGAATTTGTATCCGATTCTATCCCCAAATTATCTTATGTATATCATATGTCACATCTTTGTACAATTCATGTTTTAACTTGAAGTTTTACTGCATTCTTTCTGAGTACGTAGAGTGCACAGTTGAAAACAATAGTTCAGAGAGCAATTAACAGCAAAACTAAGTGATCCTATTTGTTTACCTAACTATGAATATTGAAGCTGTGTTTATAGGATTTGATGTTTTTTACACTTCTATAATGTAGTTTTTTTTTTTGTGTGTGTGTAATTTATACCTTGATTGGTTTTAAATCACATGATTCCCCATCTCTTGTAAGCATGGTCTTATCTTGTTTATATAAAAATACTTCGGAAACGAGATTAAGTCTATAAGGATTGATAAAAAGATAATGATGAACTATATATAAACTTTTACTATTTAAATTGTTTAAAATAGGATTAAATAAAACAAAAGATTTCATTTTATTCAGTAATTTTAATTCTCCCTTCTCTAGTTTTTTTTTTCCATTGTAAAATGATTATATTATTTTTTTTAATTTCATTTAACTTTGATTATTTATTTGTAGGCAGTAACATTGACTCGATATAGTTCTAGAATCGTAACAAGTGTTAACTTAGTAAATAATTTAGTATATCAAAATCATTCTACACGAAAAGTGTTCTATATTTTTTGTTTTTGGATACCAAAGTCTTCTCATGTTTTCGATTATGAGATTGAAATAGTGGGATTCTGAAATTTACATCACAACGGGCTTGTCATCCCATCTTTTGACTTTTATCATACTTTCCCTCTACCACGTAGGAGTTGACTTTGTAAAGCGTTGAAAAGGCGAAACAATGTGATACACACATATATACAGTTATTGTTTTGTTAGGATACGTTAAACATGCAAACAAAATGATGAGAAAAGAATTGTTCTAAAAAGTGATTCCAAGTAGTGGGAACGCGATTGTTTAGAACCATTTATAAATCATCACCGTTTTTGTAAAGGAATTGATCAAGTTTGGTGGCGATTAGAAGCATAGAAAATGTCCACACCAAATAAAGAATCTTGCGTATGGGTTGCTCAGCATGCACTCACTTTTGTATACCACGATCACTCATTAATATTTGAATAGAAGTGATAAAATATGTAACAATCTGTGAGCTATTTCTATTTGATTTAGTATTTTATTATACTTAAGCAAGTTGCACAAAGGTGAGTTATATTTTTATCCAACTTATTGATAATTTTGAGTAACCATATATATTGAATGAACTCAAACTTTTAAATAAAAAAAAGTTTTCACGACGTTAAATAAGGATGACTAAAAAATCAATGTTCATTTTTATAATTTTGATAAATTTTTTAACATTAATTTCTAGATAATCATCATTAAAAGTGGCGTAGAAAAAACATCTCATTAAAAGTGACGTATTCCTATAATATATTATTATTATATTGCAAAATATGAAACTTATGTATTTCAACGTGTAGAACATAGACGTTTACAACGGTAACAAAAGTATTTTATTGATTGCAAACTTAAATATTTTAAGTAGCATCGTTCAAATTTTAATTGCTGCAACATTAAGACTTTTATGTTTGAAGTCCGACTCCACTATTCTTTCAAACTCAAAAATAGTTGAAGAGTGGACTTACGCGAATAAGGTATGCCGACACACTCTACTTAGTGCACTTTCTAATGATTTGTTCGATATGTACTGTTCCTACAAGGAAGCAAAGGACATTTGAGACTCGTTAATTCTCAAATACACTGTTGAAGATGTCGTTAGACAAAGATTCGTCATAGGGAACTACTACCGTTGGGAAATGATTGAAGACAAGGACATAAAAACCCAAATCAACACTAGTACAAAAATCGCGTACAACGTCGAATATTTTGGGCTTTTAAAGGCGAATTCGCGAATGATGTCATATCACGAGACGTTAAATTTACGTCGAATTTAAAAAATTCTACGTTAAATTAAAATCGAATTTTGTTAATCATTTTTTTTTGTTTTTTCTTAATTAATTATGATCCTTTTTTACAACTCTATGAGACCTGAAAAGCAAAAAAAAAAAACAACAAATTTCAGTGTTTGGTATTTTATAAAGCATGAACTATGAACGTGTAGTGTAGTATCAACAACAAACAATAATAACCAACAATAAACAAGTTCAATTAAACAACAACAAACAAATTCAACCAAACAACAACAACAAACAAGTTCAACAAAAAAAAGCAACAAACAAGTTCAACACATAAGTTTTTCAAAAAGAAAACGAAAACTAACTTTCAAAAGGTGGGTTCATCGGAATAAAGTTTCGTCACCAGTGAGAGAGAAAACAGAATGCGCCTATGAAGGAGAAGAGCACGAAAATAATCAGTTAAAACAAACAAAAATCATATTAAAGTAATTAATTAACATGCATTTGTATCAAATGAAAGAAATATTACATGTGATGCTCATCAAACTTCGTTCGAGAAAAGTTTGAAAAGAGAAGAGGGTATCGCACACTAAGATAAAGTGAATGAATTTTCAATCTCCCGCCCAAATTTTTATTGAATTCAGTAACCTTTTGACGTCGAATTTAAAGGACATTCATTCGATGTTTTATATCCTTTTACGTCGAATTACAATTCTAAACGACGTTTAATAATTGCATTTATTTACAAAAATGTCACCGCTCATTTTTAACGTTGGTTATTCAGTGGTTGGACGTTGAATGTGTGACGTTATACACTGTTTTTGTACTAGTGCAATGAATATCACAAGCTGCTCGAAGACATCAAAGCAGAAAACATTCTACTACCGGAGGAATTTGTTTCAGAACTTTTATTGCCGCCATCCTGGACAAATTATAAACAACAGTTGAAACACAAGCACAAACAAATGTTTCTACCAAAACTCATTACACACATAATAATTGAAGATACCAACAGGAAGGAGTCTGCTACTACAAGGGCCAAAGCTTTATCTGCAAAAGCAAATATGGTAGAAGTAAGATCTACTCCCAAAAGGTACGAACACAAACCTGATCACAAAAGGAAAAATATTTTTCTTAAATCTCGTTCCAATGAATCTAAACCTACCTTCAAGAAGAAAGGAAATTGCTTCGTATGTTGGAAGTCGGTCCATCATGCACCATAGTGCAAGTGTAGAGCGAGAAACGACAATCCTCCTAGGACAAATATAGCCGAAGGAGATGACATTATTGTTGCGATCGTTTCTCAAGTAAATCTGATAACCAATGTCAGAAAGTAGGTGGTAGACTCTAGTGCTACCAGGCATATTTGTGTAAACAAAAGTGTCTTTACCTCTTACACTAGTGTATGGGATGGAGAAGAACACGTCTACCTCGGTGATTCCAGGACCACTCCTGTTCTAGGAAAAGGAAAAGGTCTTCTCAAACTCACATCTGGAAAGACTATAGCCTTGAGTGATGTACTATATGTGTCATCAATCAAAGTTAATTTAATCTCTGTAGCACTATTGGGAAAGGTGGGGGTTAAAGTGTAATTTGAGTCTGACAAGATCATCATGACAAAAAATAATGTTTTCGTGGGGAAGGGATATTGTGATCAAGGAATCTTCATTCTAAATGTTTCAGAAAATATTAATGAATCAAGTTCTTTTACTTATATTGTTAACTCGTATATATGACATGCTAGATTAGGACATGTGAATTCCTCTTATGTTTTGAAATTAAAACGACTAAGATTGATTAATATGCATGATAAACAGAGTAGTAAATGTGATATATGTGTAGAATCTAAATTAAAAAAGAAAACATGTTTTTCTGTAGAACGCCAAACTGAGCTATTAGGGTTAATTCATACTGATCTAGCTAATATGAAACAAACCATGTCTAGAGGAGGTAAAAATTATTTTGTGACCTTTATAGATGATTATTCTAGATACACCAAAGTTTACTTAATCAAACATAAATATGAAGTCTTTGATGTGTTTTTAACCTATAAAGCAGAAGTAGAAAATCAGTTGAATAAGAAAATTAAGAGGATTAGATCAGATAGAGGTGGTGAAAATGTGCTATTTAATGACTTTTGTGTTAAAGAAGGAATTATCCATGAAGTGATCCCACCATATTCACCTGAGTCTAATGAAGTAGTTGAGAGAAAAAATAGAACCCTTAAGGAAATGATGAATATTATGCTTGTTAGTTCTGGTGCACCTGATAACCTTTGGGGAGAAGCCTTGCTTACTGCATGTTTTTTACAAAATAAAATATCCTATAAGAAAATCGGTAAAACTCCTTATGAGTTGTTGAAAAGTTACCAACCTAACCTTAAATATCTAAGAGTATGTGGGTGCCTAGCTAAGGTGATGTTAACCGATCCTAAGAAAAGGAAAATAGGCTCTAAAACCGCCAAATGCATGTTCTTAGGTTATGCTGAACATAATGCTGCCTATAGGTTTCTAGTTATTAAAAGTAACATACTTGAGAGAAATTCTATTATGGAGACGAAAAATGCTGAGTTTTTTGAACATGTGTTTCCCTTAAAGGTTAGTGAGATGTCTCAACCTATTGATGATAATAGTAATAGTGATACCATGAATGAGGATTTGAGAAGAAGTAAAAAATAAAGAAAGAAAACTTCCTTTGGAGATTACTTTTATACTTATCTTGTTGATAATGGTCCAACAAGCTTTGTAGAAGCTATTAGTGTTCCTGATGCAAAACAATGGGATAAAGCCATTAGGACTGAAATTGAATCAATTCAGAAAAACAATACTTGGACTTTAAGAAGAAATATCACCCTAATGGATCCATAGAAAAATATAAGGCAAGATTAGTAGCAAAAGGTTTTACTCAAAAACCCAACATAGATTACTTTGATACTTTTGCACCTGTGACTAGGATTTCCTCTATTCGAGTGTTGTTAGCTCTAGTAGCTATCCATAAACTAGTGATACATCAAATGGATGTTAAAACAACCTTTTTGAATGATTTAGAGGAAGAAATTTATATGACTCAACCTGAAGGGTGTGTTGTACTTGGTCAAAAGGAGAACGTATGTAAACTCTTAAAATCTTTGTATGGGTTGAAACAAGCACCAAAATAATGGCATGAAAAACTTGATAATGTGTTGCTTTGTGATGGTTTTTCACCCAATGATGCTGATAAATGTGTGTACTCTAAATCTGGATTTTGTCATTATATGCTTGTATGTGAATGATGTAAGATCCTTGAAAATATTTGTAAGTTAAAATACTAGAAAAAAAAATGAATAGTAAATTGTGAATAGTAAAAAGTGAATAGTAAAAAGTGAATAGTAAAAAGTGAATAGTAAAAAAAAAAAAATATTTTTGGAAAGGATAAGTGTTCCACGTAGCTTTGAGATCAGAATTTATCAAATTGCAAATAAAAAAAAATTATTTTTGTAATAGTAAAATGAATAAAAAATGAATAGTTAAAATGAATAGTAAAAATGAATAGTAAATTTTTTTGCTATAAATAGCCAAGGGGGGAGGCTGAAAATTTACACCAAAGAACTTAGAAAATTTTTGAGAGAAGAGAGTTGGAAGAATTTCAAATTTTGCAAAGGGGATATTCTGGAAGTTTTCAGAGGGCGAGGGGATTAAGTCTGTAATAGAGGTAAGGGAAGCTAACCTTGAGTATCTCCTTTTGTATTATCTTAAGCCTTGAATATGCTATATGTTGCTTTTGTCTGATCTTAAATCTTGATTATGGAGTATTTTGTTTTTGTATGATTTTGAATTTAAATGAGAGTATGATTTTGTGTTGATATCCGAGTGTGATAGTTGTAAAATGTGATATTGATTATGTTATGTCATTTGTATGTTATTAGTTGTTTATTTTTGTATTTTGGAAGGATTAGAAATTGTCTAACCGGCTCTGCCAGATTCAATTTCTTGTTTCCCCAAACATTCTATTGTTTTCCTTATTTATTTTTATTGTATTTTGGAAGGATTAGAAATTGTCTAACCGGCTTTGCCAGATTCGATTTCTTGTTTCCCCAAACTTTCTATTGCTTCAGTTATTTATTTTATTGCACTTTTGGAAGGATTAGAAATTGTCTAACCGGCTCTGCCAGATTCAATTTCTTGTTTCCCCAAACTTTCTATTGCTTCAGTTATTTATTTTATTGCACTTTTGGAAGGATTAGAAATTGTCTAACCGGCTCTGCCAGATTCAATTTCTTGTTTCCCCAAACTATTTATTGCTTTACTTATTTATTATATTGCATTTTTGGAAGGATTAGAAGTTGTCTAACCGGCTATGCCAGATTCAACTTCTTATTTCCCCATACATGTTATTGTTCTTGTTATTTAATTATATTGTATTTTTGGATGGATTAAAAGTTGTCTAACCGGCTCTGCCAGATTCAACTTCTTGTTTCCCCATGAATTTTTATATTAAGATTATTTTTATGATTGTCAAATATTGTATTCTTCTATGACCATTTATTGTAATGTTTTATTATTGTTAATTGTTTATAATTATCTTGTATGAATTCTATTATGGAGGTTTATTGTGATGAATTTATTGAATGAGTTTGTTGGCTGAAATTGATCTTGTTGGGAGGTTTGGAATAATGGTTCTGTAATAACTTGTATATGGGTATTAAATAGATATACAGATACTGGTTGAGGTTGTTGTGAGAAGAAGTAAAATTAAGCATTTGAAGATTTAGAGCATAAGAAAATAAGGTAGATAAATTAAATAAATAAATTGTTAATTATTGAGGACCTCCCTTTGTTGGTAGGATAGAGGAACCTTAAAAACCTGAGTTGGCACATCCCTGATCATAGAGCAGCCCTGGCCTGGTCCAGTCAGTTGTGACTAGTCATATGTGCTGGCGTCGAAGGTGAGTTTGATGCGTTCAGACATCTGGGTCCTCTCCGGTGACCAATTGGGGTAAAGAAAAATCTATAATAGGATGAAAATAAAATAAAACAAGTTGATTGTAGATGCATAATATTATCATGGTAAAAATTTCATATATATTTTATTTATCATTACATTGAGCCCAGACTTTAATATGTAGTTCTTAAGATATATTGATATATTTTGGTTGATCCATGATCTTTGTTTGGTGAAAATATGTTGAGTTATACTCGTTATGGACAAAATGAGTTTATAATATGAAGCATGATATCTGGCAATATGTTTGATTTATTGATACCAAAACGGGTGATTATGAATTCATGATTAAAGAATGAACATGATTGAGTTAGGTGGATAAGAGGGTATGAATTGTTGGTTTTATGAAATGTTGGGGTGGATATGAGAAATCATTACTTATGAAATGATGTTTACTACCGGGAGTAGTTTGTTCGAGTTATACCATGAGAGTTTGGTATGAGCAAAGTAACACTTGAGGTTTATGAAAGCAGGCAGAAAGTGGTCTGACCATAAGGCTTTGACATAAACATATGATTCGTAAGTTTTATAGAAGCAGGCAGAGAGGGGTCTGACCATAAGGCTTCAGAAAGTAAGATATAGTATATAAGTGAGGCTTAAGGAAGCAGGCAGAGAGCGATCTGACCATAAGGCTTCATGAGTAAGCATGGAACACTTGTAAGATTTATGGAAATGAGAAAGATGATTTTGATAATGATGAATTAATGACATCGGAATAATGATATTTTATCAATCGCAGAAATACATGATTATAATATTTTTATTACAAGTTTAATGATTTTATGATATGGTTGGCTTACCCTTATTTGTTTGTGCTATGATCATATAACTCATGTTATATGTGATTAGATAATGTTGCAGATGTGGTTGATAAAGCTTAGAGATGAGAGAGATGCGGGGAAAACCTTTCAGGGATTTTTGTAAAAAGAATAAATTTGTATTGGGAAGATTATGTTGTGTAAAATTTAAAAGTTGAAATGTCAACGGTGAAGACTATATTGTTTAAAGTTTGTAAGTTTGGTATTGTACTTTGGAGTAATTGAAATAAAGTTTGATTGTTTATATGAGGTATCAAATTAATTTAGTCTCTACTATCAGTAATACCCTTTAAAATTGTTTGGGTGTTACAAATGACATGTTAATCTTTGGTACATGCAATGAGATTGTCGGTAAAACAAAATTGTTTCTTGAATCAAAATTTGAAATGAAAGACATGGGTGAAGCCAATGTGATTTTAGGTATTAGAATCATAAGGAAGGGAGATAGTATATTACTATCTCAAGAACAATACATTGAGAAATTTCTTAAGAAGTTTGAGTTTTATGACCTGAAACCAGTAAGTACCCCTTATGATGCTAATTCTAAATTAATGAAAATTATAGGAGAATCATTATCTCAGCCTTAGTATGCTTAGATAATTGGGAGCTTACCGCACTTGATGAGCTTTTCTAAACATATTGCTTATGCAGTAGGTAGACTGAGTAGGTACACTCAATGTCCAAATCAGGAACATTGGGATACACTTACTAGGCTTATGAGATACTTAAGAGGTTCAATGGATTATGCCATATAGTGGATTTCCCGCTATACTAAGGGTACAATGATGCTAATTGGATCTCTGATACAGATGAGACAAAATCCACTAGTGGTTATGTATTCACACTTGGGGGTGATGCGATTACATGGAGATCACCTAGGCAAACTATTATTGCAAGATCAACAATGGAATCTGAGTTTGTTTCTCTCGAGATGGCTGGTAATGAGGTTGAGTTGTTGAAAAACTTCTTAGCAAACATTCCATTAGGAATGAAGCCAACCCCATAGGTATCAATACATTGTGATTGTCAATCGGCAATAGCTATAGCTAAAAACAAGAATTACAATGGAAAGAATAGACATATTCGATCGAGACACAATTTGGTGAAGCAGCTACTAAAGAGTTGAACTATTTCCATTGATTATGTGAAGTTAGAACGGAATCTAGCAGATCCTCTGACAAAACCCCTGGGAAGACAAATGATATTAGAAACATTGAGGGGAATGAAATTTAAGCCACTTGCAAACAAACAAGTGATGGTAACCCAACCTTTGTGATTAGAGACCCCATGAATAAGGTTCATATGGGTAAAAACAAGTCACTTGTTAGTTCAGATAGCACTAAATTGATTTTAATCAATTATGTCCCATCCTATGGTGTGTGTGAAAGTGCTAGAGACTACATTATTGAGAGGTTAAACTTTGTCATTAAAATTCTATGTGGTGAAAGAATTTTAGTTTAAACAAAGTTTTTAATGATTTTCATATCCCTTATGGGTGGTGTATGATTTGCAGCATACATTTGATGAAATCACCTATATGAGTGTCGAGTGTGGCCGCTTGCATGAGATCTTAGCATGATCTCTAGAGCACTCATGAATACCGGACACGCGCATGGCCTAGTAAGCGCAACACAACAAGGATTATGGGGGTGTATTGTGATTGATAAACCTCTAACACACGTCAAGTGTCTTTGGTTCATATAGTTTGCTATACCAACTACACAGTGTGTTAAGTATCTCAATCTAAGACTAGTTCATATAACTTGCTATACCAACTATAATGCATTACATCCTATGAAACCCAGAATAAAAGTTTTTTTATCTTTCTTTACCGTTTGAACTATTTGAGTCAAAGACTGTTTCTTTCAACTCTATTTTGCAATATGTAGGGATTGTTATAATATATTATTATTATATTGCAAAATATGAAACTCATGTATTTCAATGTTTAGAACATAGACGTTGACAACGATAACAAGAGTATTTTATTGATTGCAAAGTTAATATTTTAAGTAGCAACGTTCAAATTTTAATTGTTGCAACGTCAAGACTTTTATGATTTTTAATTTCATTTATTTAATTGATTTTTCCCTAATTCTATAAATAGAGAGTTTTTCCTCCATTCCAAGACACACAAAAAACCATTATTTCTCATTCTCCTCTTCTTTTAGTTTCATCCTCTTTTCCTCTTCTAAAATTATTCTGGGTTATTCTTATACTCTATTCAGAGTTCCTTGTTATTTCTGAGATCCTCAGAAATTCTGAAAAATTTCTGTTGTATCCTGGGAGACTTGCGCAACACACCGCGAATAAGTCCTTAAGGACAGTGACTCTACACGCCTTAGAATTTTTTTTTTGTGGTTCTATCAGCTTTTTACAACACATATGAGAGAAATAACAATGATTACCTGCTTCAACCATCCATACGCTAACTTTTCATATTTGTTCTTCCCACAACTACATGTGTTATTTTTTTTCTCTCGTTTTAAACTTCTTCTCTCTTGTCGCAAACCTCCGCACATTGCAAAGCTTTGTCGCACATCATGCACTCTGCAACCCACAAGGCTTCGTCGCACCGCGCTGTGCAACCTTTGCATCCTGTGAAGCTCCTCCGCACCATGCCATACAACTTTTTGAAACTCTTCCTCACCATATCGCACCATTATACCTCCATAAGTGACATTTTGCATCATCAAACCTTTGTGATAGGGTCATGTAAAACTTAATGCATGACAGTTAAAATCTAGAGGCATGATCGTTTTTTAATTTTTTTAACGATGATTTAGAATCGTCGTGGATTCTCCAACCTTTTAACACGTCTAATATAATAACGGTTAAAAAAGAGTCTTTAAAAGTCTTATTTAATTATCGTTTAAAACTGTTTTTCGTAGTAGTATTTAATATTTTAAAAAATTAGTTTAAAACTTTGAAAAAAAGATAAGTTTTTTTTCTTAAATATATTTTTAATCTCCTTGACATATATATTTTGATTTTTAAACTTTAGAAATGAATTAATATAGTTCTTAATCCAATGATATTAATATTTTTTATGTATTAAATTACGTTTCAGATTGACATTTAATAAATAGTGTAAATAATTTAATTGTCAGTATAAAACATTATTTCACAACTAAAAAAATTAATGTTTAGGTTAAAAGAACTATATATCTATTTATTTTTAAATAGACAAAAATGTATTTAATTTAAGATGAACAAATTTTAATTTAGAATTAATTAATTCAATATATATATATATATATATATATATATATATATATATTATTTAAGGAGTGGAGAATGATGAAGTGATGATGAGAAATGATATTTGGTATGGTTTGACTTGAGGTTGATAGGAGAAGGAAGTGGTCAAAAAGTTAGAGGGTTTGAATAAGTTGAGAAATGGTATTTATCTCACTTTTTGTGGCACTTTCTTTTGGGTGCAATGCAACTTTTTTGTGTTATAAGGCTGAACACAAAAATTTGTGTGGTGAAAGGTGATCCTTGAGCAAATGATATTTTTAAAGAGACGAATGTACATGCAACCAACACAAACTATCCAATCACAATCAACGTTTGTGATAATCTTAGTGCATGTAGTCTTGTACTATATTGTTTCTGTCTAATCTGAGAGTGCATCATCAACTTGGTTTAATTTTACACACCACCAATCACTCCTCGTCTTATGAATACGTTTCTCACATTTCCTTCGTTCTTTAGTAAAACAATACTAGCACGTTATGTGGAAAGAGATGAGTACATGTGTTGCTTCTCACAAGTGTTAAATCAAATTCTCAATTAGCTTTTTCACCAAAAACTTCTTAAATTAAATATTTATAATTGAATGAAGATAGGTAGATAGTTGATTTAGAAAAAATAAATTATGTATAAGTTGTAGTCACTATAGGTTATTATTGATCTCAATGAAAGAGATTAAAATTGATAGAATACAATATAATATAAGATAACAACAATCAAGTGATAAGTTGTTTGAAAATTCATATTTGAGAAGTTTAATGTTAGTTTTCACTCATTATACTCTTTCGTAATCCTTTTTTTTTTTTACAATATTAGTTAATTTTAATTCAAATTTATTAAAATGGATAGATTTTAAAATAATTACATAAATAAGTAAATCGTATTTCAAAAACATGATATTAAAAAGAAATCATATTTTAAAACCACGACTTGAAAGAGAAGTCGTGGCTTAAAAAAAATTAAAATTTTATTATTTTCAAAGAAGTCATTTTCAAACAAGATTTAAAAGTTTTTTATTTACTTTTAAGGAAGTCGTACTTTACATGTATGATTTTTATTTTACTACAAAAATTTAATTTCTAAATTTATTGTTTTTGATAAATAATTTTAGTAATTTCATTGATTAAATCAAATTTAAATATTAAAATTTTAGAATATATTTTTAAATATTCATGATACACAAAAACATGAAACTCTTTAAAAAACTTATTTCATCATAGTGTTTTTATTGGTAAAAAGAAGAACCAATGTGAGAACCAAAATTTTGATTCGTTTCAAATCTCTATTCAGAAAATATTTTTTCATCAATTTCTAAATCCCAAATCATATTAAAGTGATGAACATGTAACAAAATTTAGGAAAAAAAATAATCAAGATAACACACATAAGATATAAAATCATCCAAATTAAAAAAAATGTTAAATTAAAATTCTAGGTTCATAAGGATTGCAGCACCATATTCATATATAAATCCTTAAATTCATTATAATCCGACCTATATACGAAATAATTTTCTTAAAATCAAGTGTTTACTATTCTCAAATTTTAATTATGTTTTCTTAAAAGAAATTCAATTTATAATCATGTTGGAGTAATGTTATAATCAATTAATATACTAAAAGCATAATACAATATAATTAAATTAATTACTAACTAGTTATTAACTCACGAATAAATAAGATATTCAAATTACAATCTCAATATAATTTCAATCAAATAATAATATTACTAGAGCAAGCGTTTAACTTAATTCATCTATGCTATAATTTGTCTTATCTAATTGTCACGGTACTATTTTTCAAAATTAGAATTAAAAATCCTTTTCTTATTAAAAATATAATGTTGAGTTTCATACGAAACCATGTCAAACAACGAGCTCTTATCATATTTTTAGTATTTAAATTTGAGCTACACGATTGGATATGGCATTTCAGAAGTAGTTAAATTGTAAATCACCTCAGAACCTTCATTTATTAATCAATATTTACAACGCAATCATGATATATTTTTCCTGGGTGATTTTTTTAAACTATAATTTGAAATTCTTAATCCAAAATTAAATCCCTTTGTGTTATTGCGTCACACAATATACAAGTCAAAGTCATGAAGTACTTTGCCTAACACTCTAAACAACAGCCTCATCCAAACAAATTATGCATATTCCCAACATATTCTATCTCGTTTGCTTCTCCTTTGCGCACTCATGTCAAGCCCAAAATCAACGATAATCCAAATTAGCATGAAACGGTTACTTACACAAGTCATTTAATGGAAAAGAGAATGTAATGAAATTCCTTTTCAAACTTTGTTTTTCCTTCGTTTCCCTTTCCTCCTGCGTAACGCTGTTGATCATTGTTTTATATTCTTTTTGGTCAATTCCTTTTCAATGTCACTTGCAAGCACCCACACCACGACAAGTGGCGCAATTACTCTAAGTTTTAAGCCACTCAACTTCAGTTTCATGCACAGACCAAATAAACAAATTCATAAAAGGTGCTAAAAGGGAAAACATCAATGGTGAGTGCTCTATAATGCCATCTACAGAGCTAATAAAAAGATAAAAAAAAATAATGAACGATAAGATGATGTAAGAAAAAAACTAGATGAATAAATTATGTGTTGTGAACCGTAATACGGAGAAGCAAAAGTAGTGTTCCAATAATGTTGTCCAGGAGAAACAGAGAAGAGATACTGTATGATGCATCCTGGTTCAGATCTTAAAAAAGATACGACTAGATTTTGGGACCTCACCTAAAAATTAAAGTATCCACATGCATCAAATTTCTCATAATAAAAATATTTTGAACATTGTATGGCTAAGAGCAACAAGCATAATGGGATGGGCATCTTCTCTACTAGCCTCACTTCCCCACTCATCTTTTACTGTCTTCTCTTCCATTCCCTTTGCCCAAAATAATATTCACCTAAACCACACATCATAGCCACATCTTCTGATTCCTCATATTCTTATCACTCAAACACAGTTATATATATATTTTTAAAACTAATCATAAATCTCCTAACAAAAGTGATGATTCACCTAATTGTGTTCCAAATTTAGTGAATCCAATCTGGTTAAAATACAATGAGTGTCTCGATCTAGTTCCTAAGCTAATTTAGTTGAAATACAATGGTTTTGTCTCTAAGTAATTCCCAACCAACTATAGCTTAAAAGAGTGCTATTGGATAAGCATCTAACAATATTTTTTGATTTTGCATACATGCCATTAATAGCAACGTAATTAAACCACAGAAAGAAGTAAAATGGGAAAAGTTCTTCAAACTCGAATATAAAATGGATAACGATTAAAACACCCACAAAACAAAAACTCTTCCTTCCCTCTCTATCACCGTTTACGTCACTTCTTGCGACCACTTTCGTTAATTATCCACTTCCATTAATTCCACGTAGAACACAAAATAAACAAAAAAAAGGAAAAAAAATGTTTTTGTGCAGGACCAAACACCGAACACCTACTCCACTATATATATATATATATATATACTCTCAATGGCACACTCAAAACGCACACTTTAAAATGGTTTCTCCTTGGGTAAAAGGCAAGTGCATAGGCAAGGGCGCGTTTGGTACCGTCAGCGTCGCGCTTCGAAAGCTTGACGCCCAAACGCAAATTTTCGCGGTGAAGTCTGTGGATATTAAAACGGGTCTCCCGGGTCAGCTCGAAGCGTTGGAGAACGAAATTCGGATCCTCCGACGCATGTCCTCGCCGCACGTGGTAACCTTTCTCGGCGAAGACACCACATGCGAGAAGCGGAACCTTCACATGGAGTACATGCCATGTGGCACTCTCGCTGACCTGGACCCCGACGTGGACGAGTATTTAGTGAGACAATACACGTGGTGCTTGGTGAGCGCTCTGAAGCACGTGCACGGAAACGGCGTCGTGCACTGCGACGTGAAGGGGAAGAACGTCCTTGTTGGAGACGGGGCCAACGGTCGCAACTGCAAGCTCGCCGACTTCGGCTCGGCGATGGAGTTCGACGGGGAAGGTCTCCCGGCGGAATCGCCGCGCGGGAGTCCGCTGTGGATGGCGCCGGAAGTGATACGCCGGGAGTGTCAGGGTCCGGCGTCGGACGTTTGGTCGTTAGGTTGCACGATGATCGAGATGCTCACCGGAAAACCGCCGTGGGAGGGGAACGCCATGGACGCGCTGAGTCGGATTGGATTCTCCGGCGAGGTGCCGGGGTTTCCGCGCCGGTTATCGGAGCTCGGCCGGGATTTTCTGGAGAAGTGTTTGAGGAGGGAGCCGTGGCGGCGGTGGAGCTGCGATCAACTGCTGGAGCATCCGTTTCTGTTACCGTGTGGTGTGATCGTGGAATCGTCGCCTCGGTGTGTTCTCGACCGAGTTGACTCGGAGTTCGCTGAGTTCGACGAGGAAGAAGAACAGGAAGAAGAAGCAATAATAACTGAAAGTGAAAATTCGGCAAGGGATAGAATTGGAAAATTGGCTATGAGCGTAGGGGTAAATTGGGAAGCGCCAGGATGGGTGATGGTGAGGGAATTGGCTTTCGATGCCGAACCGGTGGTGGCTGACAGTTCTGAGAATGTAAGAGAAGGGTCGATTTTGGAAAATTTTGAGAATTCGAGGGAAGAACGGGGAATTCAGGAAAGGACAAATTCGGAATGTGAAAGCTTGAAAAACGAAATGGTAAAATTGGGAATGTGGTGTTTGGGTGGGAGGCGGTGGTTGTTGCAGTACAACCGGCGCAGTGAGTGTGAGTGTGGGTGGGAAAATGTTGATAAGAAAAAAAGAATGATATTGAAAATAAACATTTACAAGTTGTACTTTAAATTATTGAAATCACATTGTTTCTATTTGAAGTATTTAAACATATATTATTTATGAGTAATTTTTGTAAGAAGAGTATATTTGTAACTGAGCACAACGCATGCATGACGCAACCAAGGAAGCATTGTAGAGAGATTTAATTGAGAGTGAGATCGCAAGGGTGGATTTAGCTGCATAATGTACCCCACATGTTGGGGCATTCAGGCAAAGGGACGATGAAGTTGTGATGTTGCGTGAGTATGACACTCCACACTTGCAAACGTGATGCTCTAAAACTACATTACTCAAACAATGTAGATAGAGAAAATTAAATTCCGCATTTTTAACAGGACCTTGGATCAAAGCTTTCTAGCCATGAATTGGGACCAGAGACACTCTTGCTTGTCCACACGTTATCCACAACATGCTCAAACACACCACGAAAATATCAATGACAACAACACTGTTAACAAAATTTCAAATCATCATTGCCATTTAATTAATTTACTAATGTCAAATGGGATGGCCTGGGCCTACCAGCCTACCAGGCCTACCAGGCCCAAGGCCCACCTCTCCCTCCTTCTTCCAGGAATCAAAAACACCAAAAACAATTTTAGAAAGGATCCTTCCATTTTCCCATTTCCACTTCCACCTCGTTCGTTGTGGTGTGTTTCCCTTCTGTTCCTTCCACACACTCTCCTTATTCTTCTCTATCCCCCTCTCCTCCCTCTCTCTCTCTCTCTTCACTGCTTCAGATCTCGCAGCGCACCACTAACACAACATCTCTCACTTTCGAATTCCCTTGGATCCACGCCCGCCATGGCCGCGAACGCCCCCATCGCCATGCGCGAAGTCTTAACGGTCCGCATTCCCCCACTATCCCGTCGTTTTCCCAGCAATGCCTCGTCGCATTCTCCATTTTCTCTTCGTTTTCTGACTCTCCGATACGTTCGTCTTTTTTGCAGTTGGGAAGCGTGGGCATCAACCCGCAGTTTATCACCTTCACGCACGTCACCATGGAATCGGACAAGTACATTTGCATCAGGGAAACCGCGCCGCAGAACAGCGTCGTCATGATCGATATGGCCATGCCCATGCAACCACTCCGACGCCCTATCACCGCTGATTCCGCTCTCATGAACCCTAACGCCAGAATTCTCGCGCTTAAAGGTAATCATTCGCTGTTCCCATTGCTTTACTTGACTCTGCGATGATTCCAATTCGATCAACGAATGTGACGCTTGTTCTCCGTGCAGCTCAAGTTCCTGGCACTAGTCAGGATCATTTGCAAGTGTTTAACATTGAAACGAAAGCGAAGATGAAATCGTATCAAATGAGCCAACAGGTGAGGATTTGTAATATTTGTTAACGATTTTTATTCTCCCACAATCTGTCTGTTGTTATCAGTTTATTGGTTAATTATTCGTGATGTTCTTTATTTTCCTCCATTTCCTTTAGGTTGTGTTTTGGAAGTGGATAACTCCGAAGACATTAGGCGTAGTGACTCAGTCATCTGTCTATCACTGGTCAATTGAAGGTAATGTAATGTACTATTTTACTGCTTGTGTATAAGTTTGACTGCTGGTTATCTTACGCTCTCTTCTTGTTCTATTGATTGACTTTTTTTGGGTGAGAGTCTAATGTTTTTATGGTTTCTCTTATCTAGGTGAGGGTGAGCCAGTGAAGGTGTTTGACCGGACAGCTAATTTGGCGAATAATCAGATCATCAATTACCGTTGTGATCCTACTGAAAAGTGGTTGGTTTTGATTGGAATTGCCCCTGGTTCTTCTGAGGTATGCGTTTTCTTCCTGTTGCAACGTGACCTTGTCCTTAGCAATTCCCCTTGTCTTATTCTTGTATTTGTCTGTCAGCTTACTGTCACTATTAAGCTGCAAAATTTGTCAATTTAATTTCATAGGCTGGTTTTGAGTATGTGAGGAAGACATTACAATAGTTTCTAACATAGTCAGTGAGGTGCTATTCTACAGTTTCGTAAAATTTGATATTTTGATTTTGATTATAATGGATGAGTTAAAAACCCGTTAATGCATTTTGGATTGTTTGAAAATGGATGGAAATTGCAAAATCAAATCTATTCATACCCCATTTAATAAATAATCCAATCTATATATTTAAATTTTTTTAGAAATATATTATATTTAAAAATTCATTTACTCATCTTTCACCCATCAAAGAAAGTTGGTGTTTAAAAACTTGTCTTTTGTATGGAATTCTGTTTTTTCGCCACTTAATTTTCCTCTTAGGTTAAGGTTTAGGTTGCTTAGTTTACTTCTCTTTTTCTATTTTGGTAGAAGTGCTACATTTTAAGTGAAGGTTTGTCATTGCTTATTAAGAATCGTATATGTGGATACTTCAATGGCTCTAGTACTGTAGCATACTGTAGATTGTGGCCTTGTGCTCATGCTTGGTATGAATTATTTTAGATTGAGAGTTTTGTTCAAATATGTTAGCAAAATTCTCTCTCTCTCTCACACACACACATATATATATATTTGTAAATGTAGACAAAAGATACCTTTTGATCAACAGCTGCATAAACACGTTTTGGCTGTTGCATTTTATTAAGAATTGTATTTGTATACTTCAAGTTCAATGGCTATAGTGCTGTAACATACTGTAAATTTTGGCCTTGTTCCAATCCTTATTATGAGTTATTTTTGGTAGACTTGAGGATTTTGTTTAAATATGTTAGGAAAATTCTCATATATATATATATATATATATATATATATATATATATATATATATATATATATATATATATATATATACATTTTAAGGTAGTCGTTTTAACGAGTATCCAAATTAAAAGTTTTTTACAATATTGTTGCATAAACTGTTTGTGTAACTATTTATGTAAATTACATGACTTTTAGGTATCTTCAGTGTTCATGATAAAATTTAACAAGATACATGTACACACAACATTTTATGTGTGGGTGAGATGAATACATACTAATCCTTAGATCTGACATGAATGTTGGGAATAGAACAATTATATGATGTGAGTTTTTCTTAACAAGTCACGACTTTTTCTTAAATCGTGAAGTGGTGTGACTTTTTTAAGTAGTCATGTTACCATTTTAAGTAGTTACATGATTATTGTTTATTTTTAGGAAAGATAACTAGTTGGAAATTCAGCTGATTTGGAAAAAAAATATGTCTGCAATTTCAGTTGGATATTAGGGATAATGGTTGAAATTTGTTTAATATATATTTTTTCTGAAAACATAAGCTCTTTTCCTTGTAAGCTTCGTTCATATTTTTATGCACAAGGGGATTTTTGTTGCTTCTAAATGATTTTAATTATTTTAAAACTATTTTTCAGCAAATTTACCCAAACAAAAACTGATTGTGATTATAACAGTAATATATTATACATATAACTGATCATTGAAATAATTCTATTTCACAACTATCCCAAACATTTCATAAATAACTTTTTTAGTCTTAACCATCAATTTTTGATGCAAATTTACTTGTCTTGTATTATTCTGAGAAATAAGGACTATAAATCTGGCCTATATATATATATATATATATATATATATATATATATATATATATATATATATATATATATATATATATATATATATATATATGATATATATAAATGATTTATAATTACACACTGAAGCTGTCCAAGACACAGGATATTAATACTCCTGATTGTAAATAGTCAATGGTTTAGTCATTTAGTTTTACCTCCATTGTTATTTTTCTGGTCGGTACTAGATGTTATATTAAGGTAAATAAATGACAAAGTTTTCTTGATGAAATAAACAAGTCCGTGATTTTAATTATTCAATTGATGGCTCATATTTATATTTTTCATTTTTTTGTATTATTTTCACTTCTATTTAGTATGTACAATTACATACACTTTAGAAGGTTTTCCTTGCTATGTGTTTACAAGTTAGGTTTAGGTTACTTATGTTTTTCAATATTTTTTGTCAAATATTATCCTCCTTCAACTTTTTTCCATGCCTTATTAATGGCAACATGTTTTACACAAATTAATTTATTTTGAACTTATATTGTGTAATAAACATTTTTTTCTGTTTTTTATTTGAGAGGGGGGATGTTAAACTTACTGAATTACCATCTCTTCATATTTTTTATTGCTAGTGATAAAATCTTCTGAAATTATTATTTGTTGGAGTGATAGTATTTTGATTTGTTGGTTACAGAGGCCACAACTTGTAAAAGGAAATATGCAACTTTTCTCTGTGGATCAACAGCGGAGCCAGGCTCTTGAAGCACATGCAGCCTCATTTGCCACATTTAGAGTAATTTTGTCTTCTTTGTGATTGATTAGTATGTATTTCAGGTGTGTGTCTTGTAGGTTGAATACTGTCTGATTTTTATTTTGAAACATGTAGGTTACTGGCAATGATAAGGATTCAACTCTTATTTGTTTTGCATCCAAGAGCATCAATGCTGGACAGGTTACATCAAAGATGCATGTCATTGAACTTGGCGCCCAGCCAGGTATATGCATGTCTAGATTTTTCCTTTATCAGCCAATAGATACATCCCCACTAATTAGTATAAACAGCTTTTTTTTTTTTTTTTTAAATCTTAAAGAAAAATAATTTTTCAATATCAATTTAACTTGTTAATGAAAGAGGACATTATAGGATATAAAGTGATTAATAAGTTAATAGGAGATAAACAACACGTGATGTAATTATGGAGCTTTAATAGAGTGTCTGCTATTTGTAGTATATGTTCTTGCTACATTCTAATGCCTTTTTTGCTACCTTCTGGTATGTTGTGATAATGGTTATCAGGCAAGCCATCTTTTTCAAAGAAACAAGCCGATCTCTTCTTTCCGCCAGACTTTGCTGATGACTTTCCCGTATCAATGCAGGTATAAGTGTAGACTTTATGGTTTTCTGTTTCCCAATGAACATTATATTGAATACCTGACTTGTTTCACTGTGCAGATTTCAAATAAGTATGGTTTGATATATGTTATCACAAAACTCGGTCTTTTATTTGTCTATGATCTAGAGACTGCCACTGCAGTTTATAGAAATCGAATCAGCCCCGATCCGATATTTTTGACAGCAGAGGCTTCAACATCAGGGGGCTTTTATGCTATAAATAGACGTGGCCAGGTGTTGCTTGCTACTGTGAATGAAGCAACCATTGTACCTTTTGTTAGTGGCCAGGTATTTTTTGCTATGTGAACACCTCTTTTGCTATGCAGACACCTCTTTTGCTATCTACTTCTAATATTTTGCTTGGATTTTTGGCAGTTAAATAATTTGGAACTTGCTGTTAGTCTTGCTAAAAGGGGAAACCTCCCTGGTGCAGAAGAATTGGTAACTTGAGCTGCATATGATGATTTTATACTTTTATCTGTAGTTTTAGAGTTCATGAACTCCTTGTATTTACTTTTAAATTGGCTGAAATATTTTACCTGATGGATACTTAACTAGAAGATTTATCCTTGTATGCCTTTTGTCTCAATAGATTGTAGTTGTCATAAAAGCATTTCAGATGTGTCATCTGGAGTAGAGCAGTTATCAACAAGACAATTAACATAAAAGCTTGAGAAAATGATGGAAAATGATTTTCTTTTGTAGCATTTGCTTGTATATATGTTTTTATTTTTTGACAGAATACCAGAATGAACAGGTAACAGTTTCGTAGTTGTCATAAAAGCATTTCAGATGTGTCATCTGGAGTAGAGCAGTTATCAACAAGACAATTAGCATAAAAGCTTGAGAAAATGATGGAAAATGATTTTCTTTTGTAGCATTTGCTTGTATATATGTTTTTATTTTTTGACAGAATACCGGAATGAACAGGTAACAGTTTGTAAGGTGTAATTACTTGAGGCCTAAGGGAATTTTCATTAAAAGTATGTGCTAAAAAAAATGTTGATGTGAAATATGAACATGGCAACTGTAACTTCTGATTCAAAGATCAGTAACTGGAGTTATTAGGGGATAAATTTTTCCCCAACCATAATTTTTTTCTTCGTAGGTTGTTTGATAGTACAGAGGGAAGAATGAGTTTTCTTTTCAATTTTAAAGTTCATTTATTTTTACCTATTGTTATTGTTTTGTTTGTGTTTTTTCTCTCAGGTTGTTAAGCGTTTTCAAGAATTATTTGCTCAGACCAAGTATAAGGAAGCTGCAGAGCTTGCTGCACAATCACCCCAAGGAGTACTTCGAACTCCTGATACTGTTGCTAAATTTCAGGTCTTTTATGCATGAAAATGCTGTTACATTAATATTTCTTGGTTTTGTTACCAAATTTAGGGTATTCATAATCACATTAATATATCAATATGTTTTTTATCCTGTGTTCTTGAGTTGCGTTTGTTAATTTGCTTTCAGAGTGTACCTGTGCAAGCTGGGCAAACACCACCACTGTTGCAATACTTTGGAACTCTGTTAACCATGGGAAAACTTAATGCTTTTGAGTCACTGGAACTGTCACGCCTTGTTGTAAATCAGAACAAAAAGAATCTTTTGGAAAATTGGCTGGCAGAGGATAAACTTGAATGCAGTGAGGAGCTTGGTGACCTTGTGAAGGTCCTGACAGAAATTTAATGTGTTATTTGTTTTTCATTTGGACATATTTATTAGTTTTATTTTATTGATGGTCTGGGGAAGGAAAATCCAAATTGTCCATTCCTTTTAAAGAAACCCATGATCTGTTCCTTTGCTTTTCCTAATTTTTACGAGGCTTGCATATATGCAGACGGTGGATAATGACCTTGCTTTGAAAATTTATATCAAAGCTAGAGCAACACCAAAAGTTGTTGCAGCTTTTGCAGAGAGGAGGGAATTTGACAAAATCCTGATATATTCAAAGCAGGTAATTTTTTTTTATTAAATTTAGTAGGATCACAAAATTATTGGTGTTGATATTTAATGTTATTGTGTCATCTGTTAGTTTTTTTACCACTACCTTTGTAATGCCATTCTTCTCTGTTTCTTTAATGAAGGTTGGATATACACCTGATTACATGTTCCTTCTTCAAACAATTTTACGAACAGATCCCCAGGTGAGAAGGTTTTGTCTGAACAATCATCTGATTCAATTTTATCTCTGACTTGCTTGACATTCATCATGTACTTATTTATGTTTTGGAAGTCCGAGCATACCTTGCTTAAAGTAGCATCACCTAATGAATGGCAGTTAATGCATCCAAATGGAAATGGTTTCCTTATGCTTATGTTGCTTTAATTTTAAGAATATTTCCACATTGCTCATCCACATTCTAATCTAAGTTTTTTATTTTTTGGGCATCCATATTTTTTCTGGTTTATGTATATAGAATAATTCAAAAGTTCTTTGATTGCAGGGTGCTGTAAATTTTGCTCTGATGATGTCTCAAATGGAAGGAGGATGCCCCATAGACTACAACACAATTACTGATCTATTTCTTCAGGTTTACTTGCAGTTTACCCTTTGGATCTTCATGAAACCTTGTTCTTTGTGTTCTCTTATTATTTATTTTTCAGTTGTAATTTTAGAAGACGGTATCATGTACAATCTTGTTTATATCACTGCACTCATTCTGTACCCTTTTTGAAAATTGAAAATGAAAAATAATAATAATTATGTGAAAACAAATCTTTCTTTAATTTTTAGTTTTGGTAAGGCTTTTGATAACTTCATTGCTTAGGCTAATATAGTTTCCTCTACCTTCAACTAAAAGTGATTTGTTTTTAAACTTTAATGTAGGAACCGATTGCATGCTTTTTTTTTGGTTATATGTGAATTGGAAATCTTGTTTATATATATATATATATATTTCTTCTACTTTTTAGAGGAATTTGATCCGTGAGGCAACGGCCTTTTTGTTGGATGTGCTGAAGCCAGACCTTCCTGAACATGGATATCTTCAAACAAAGGTTCTTTTATTTTATGTGTCATTATCACTGTCCCTGAACTGGATGGTGATATATATGTTTTTTTTTAAATTGAAATCATATTTTTCTATGTATTATACTTAGGTTTTGGAAATTAATCTGGTAACCTTTCCAAATGTTGCTGATGCTATATTGGCCAATGGCATGTTCAGTCATTATGATCGCCCACGTATTGGACAATTATGTGAAAAGGCAGGCCTTTTCATTCGGGCTCTTCAGGTTCGCTACTTCTTAAGTTCTGATGGCAGTATAATGTTCTCTCATTAGCATATCCTGAACCTTGTCTGTGTCTTATGCAGCATTATTCTGAGTTGCCAGACATCAAACGTGTCATTGTGAATACACATGCCATTGAGCCGCAGGTTTTGATTGCAATTGCTCATATGACCCAGTTTATTCATAAAATTATTTGATATTCTTAATTCTTACCATATATGATGTATTTCAGGCTTTAGTTGAGTTTTTTGGTACCCTTTCTCGAGAATGGGCACTAGAGTGTATGAAAGATCTTTTACTTGTCAATCTCAGGGGAAATCTTCAAATAATTGTTCAGGTATTATCTCTGGAGAATGTTGCCGCAAGACTTCTGTCCTATTTTTTTTGCTTGAATTCCATAATTCATTTCTCAGAGTATCTTACTCTAGTACATGATTTGCAGACTGCTAAGGAATATTCTGAGCAGTTGGGTGTTGAAGCATGCATTAAACTATTTGAGCAGTTCAAATCCTATGAGGGACTATACTTTTTCTTGGGTGCATACTTGAGCTCTAGGTATTTCTTTCTTACTGGGGATGGAACGGACTTCATTTCATTATTTGCCCCAGCTTCACTGTTCTAGTTTTTTTTTTTTTTTTTTTTAATTATTGTAACTTTCTTTTGTTGTCTTGGAAAGTGAGGATCCTGATATTCACTTCAAGTATATCGAGGCTGCTGCTAAAACTGGACAAATTAAGGAGGTTGAGCGTGTAACTAGGGAATCAAACTTTTATGACGCTGAGAAGACAAAGAATTTTCTTATGGAGGCCAAGCTTCCAGATGCACGACCATTGATTAATGTCTGTGATCGTTTTGGATTTGTTCCAGATCTCACCCATTATCTCTATACTAACAACATGCTTCGATATATTGAAGGTTATGTTCAAAAGGTAAATTTGTTTACAGGTTTTGTATTTGATTTTGGTAATCCTTGTATAATACGGGTGTCCTCCAAATCTTTGAAAATTTTAGAACGGTGACCTAAACTCTGTACTTCTTGCTCTTAGGTCAATCCTGGAAATGCTCCTCTAGTTGTAGGACAGTTGTTAGATGATGAATGCCCTGAAGATTTTATTAAAGGTCTTATACTTTCCGTTCGTTCTCTTCTGCCAGTTGAGCCTTTAGTTGAAGAATGTGAGAAGAGGTGTGCTGGTTTTCTTTCTACCTTTCATCTCCAATATCAATGTCATTTTGATTTCTAATTTAAATTCCTATGCATAGGAATCGTCTCCGCTTGCTTACTCAATTCTTGGAGCATCTTGTAAGTGAAGGAAGCCAGGATGTGCATGTACATAATGCTCTGGGTAAAATAATTATTGACAGCAACAACAATCCCGAGCATTTTCTCACAACCAATCCATACTATGATTCTCGTGTTGTTGGTAAATATTGTGAAAAGCGGGATCCTACCCTTGCTGTTGTTGCTTATAGGAGAGGGCAATGTGATGACGAGCTTGTTAATGTTACTAATAAAAACTCCTTGTTCAAACTCCAAGCAAGGTGTGAACTTTGACCTGTATCAGGAAAAGTTTTCATTGTATTTCATAATGCTAGTCTGTGACACATGTTATTTTCCAATGTTTGTGTCAGATATGTTGTGGAAAGGATGGACTCTGACCTCTGGGAGAAAGTTCTTAATCCTGAAAACGAGTTTAGAAGGCAGTTGATTGATCAAGTGGTGTCCACTGCTTTGCCTGAAAGCAAGAGTCCTGAGCAAGTTTCAGCTGCGGTGAAAGCTTTTATGACTGCCGATCTTCCACATGAGTTGATCGAGCTTCTTGAAAAGATTGTGCTACAAAATTCTGCTTTTAGTGGAAATTTTAATCTGCAAAATTTGCTGATCCTTACTGCAATCAAGGCAGATCCTTCAAGAGTTATGGATTACATTAATAGGTTGGACAACTTTGATGGACCTGCAGTAGGGGAGGTAGCCGTGGAAGCACAACTATATGAGGAGGCATTTGCTATTTTCAAGAAATTTAATTTGAATGTTCAGGCTGTTAATGTCCTGCTGGATAACCTCCAGACTATTGATCGTGCTGTGGAGTTTGCTTTCCGAGTTGAAGAAGATGCTGTTTGGAGTCAGGTAGCTAAAGCACAACTTAGGGAAGGCTTAGTGAGTGATGCAATCGAGTCATTCATTCGTGCAGATGATTCAACTCATTTCTTAGAGGTTATTAAGGCTGCTGAAGATGCAGATGTATACCATGACCTGGTGAAGTATCTTCTCATGGTTAGGCAGAAGACCAAAGAGCCCAAGGTGGACAGTGAGCTCATTTATGCTTATGCTAAGATTGACCGTCTTGGAGAAATTGAAGAGTTTATACTGATGCCAAATGTTGCCAATTTACCAAATGTTGGAGACCGCTTGTATGATGAGACATTGTATGAAGCTGCAAAAATTATATTTGCTTTTATTTCTAACTGGGCTAAGTTGGCAGTCACATTGGTGAAGCTTAAACAGTTCCAAGGAGCTGTTGATGCAGCCAGGAAAGCAAACAGTTCAAAAACATGGAAGGAAGTCTGTTTTGCCTGTGTTGATGCTGAGGAATTCCGCTTAGCTCAGATTTGTGGTCTCAATGTCATCATTCAGGTGACAATTTTCTAGTTTATATTTTAACATTTGGAAAGAAAAACAATTCATTTCTTTGTCTAACCTTTTTGCTGCTGTCTGGCTACTTACTATCTGCTATATATGAAGGTGGATGATTTGGAGGAGGTTAGCGAGTTTTATCAGAACAGAGGATGCTTCAATGAACTCATATCTCTAATGGAAAGTGGGTTAGGATTGGAGCGTGCACATATGGGTATCTTTACTGAGTTGGGAGTTCTATATGCAAGATATCGACCCGAGAAGCTAATGGAACACATTAAGTTGTTCTCAACCCGGCTTAACATTCCAAAGCTTATTCGGGCATGTGATGAACAGCAGCACTGGAAAGAACTCACTTACTTATTCATTCAATATGATGAGTTTGATAATGCTGCAACCACTGTCATGAATCACTCTCCAGAAGCATGGGACCACATGCAATTCAAAGATGTTATAGTTAAAGTTGCAAGTGTAGAGCTCTACTATAAGGCTGTTCACTTCTACTTACAAGAGCATCCAGATGTAATAAATGATATGTTAAATGTGATTGCTCTTCGTGTGGACCACACTCGTGTAGTAGATATACTACGGAAGGTCTGCAATTTTTCTACCCTATTTACAGTTTCAATCTTATTTGGTGAGGTAAGTTACTGGTTTCAAATGTCATTCTGTAACAATATTGTTTGTTGCTTGGTTTTTTTATTTTTAGGCTGGCCACCTTAGATTAGTTAAGCCGTACATGGTTGCAGTTCAAAGCACCAATGTATCTGCTGTCAATGAAGCTCTGAATGAAATTTATGTCGAGGAAGAGGACTATGACAGACTTCGAGAATCAATAGATCTGCATGACAACTTTGATCAGATAGGTCTTGCGCAGAAGGTGAATCTCCTTATTTTTGGTCTTATTTTGACAATTAGCAAAAGATGAGATTATAATGTTACTGGTAAATTTACAATTTTCGAATTATTATTGATTGAGATCAACGATGAGCATATGCAGATTGAGAAGCATGAACTTCTTGAAATGAGGCGTGTTGCTGCATACATTTACAAGAAAGCAGGAAGATGGAAGCAATCGATTGCTTTGTCAAAGAAAGACAATCTTTACAAGGACTGCATGGAAACATGCTCTCAATCTGGTGATCGTGAACTCTCAGAAGATTTGCTTATCTACTTTATTGAGAAGGTGTTTATTTGTTGTCCTTTTCCTTAAAATATCCAGCTCTGGTATTATACAATTAGATACAAACTAAGCCCCATTTGGTGGCATAGTGCGGTTTGACCCCTGCTTCAGTTAGAAATTAATTTTGCTGCTCCCTTTTTCGTTTCCTGCACCAGTTCTTTTCTCTTAATAAAGGGAATATAATGATTTTCAGGGAAAGAAAGAGTGTTTTGCATCATGCCTCTTTGTCTGTTATGATATTATCCGGCCAGATGTTGCTCTTGAGCTAGCTTGGATGAACAACATGATTGATTTTGCTTTCCCATATCTCTTACAGGTATGCTTTTGTTTGTGGCTCTGGTATAATGATTTTCATCAACAGACGAAGTTAACCATTTTTTTTTTCTTGTAGTTTATTAGAGAGTATACAAGCAAGGTGGATGAGCTTATCAGGGACAAAATTGAAGCTCAAAAGGAGGAGAAAGCTAAGGAAAAGGAGGAGAAGGAAGTGATTGCTCAGCAGGTAAGCCTTTTTGGAATCTCCTTTTACAAGCAATCATATTGTTTGTTTGATTATTAACTTAACAGTGTTCTCGATGATCTCCAGAATATGTATGCCCAGTTGCTACCGCTTGCTTTGCCGGCACCTCCGATGCCAGGAATGAGTGGAGGCTATACCCCTTCCCCTCCTCCAATGCCTGGAATGGGTGGAGGCTATACTCCCTCTCCTCCCCCACCACCCATGGGTGGAATGGGGATGCCACCAATGCCTCCTTTTGGCATGCCTCCAATGGGCGGCGGCTACTAACTCCCAATCAACAACAAACAAGAGAATTTCGCGATTTTTTTTACTGGTGAAGCTAGATTGTTTAGAATATCTCATTTTTGCATTCAAGGTAACTACTTTCATTGGGTTAAAGAATTTCGCGTGGTGGCACCAAGCATCAACCTTCAAGTGTAGCCTAGCCCAGCCTGATACTACTGTCCAATGATTGCGGCTTTCTTCAATGAAACTTTTCTGAGCTACTTGTTTCTTTTGGATTGTCTCCTTTTGAGGCATTGACTTGGTTGCGACCTGTATAGTTTATTTTTTTTAATCATTATTTGTTTTCGTAGTTGTCAAGTCATAAATGTTTATTGATTAGGACTTAAAGTTCCTGTTCTTAGTATATAGACTTTCATATAATATTTAAAATTATCCATTACTGTATGTTGATTTAATTCTTTCAGGGATATAAATTAGCCCATAATTTTTTTATTATCCATTCAATAAATTTTGAATGTTCTAAACTAATCCAATTTAGTTTCAGCTCCTTTTTTGGATAGCCATTGCTATTGATTAGTTGCAGCACATAAACAAAGTGTATATTATAGATTCTTACATTGAAACTTTGTTGCAATCAACTGAGGGAGAATATCGAATCCATTAAGATAACCGATAACCGATTTGCA
This sequence comes from Vigna nakashimae, assembly GCA_034642375.1. Lineage (NCBI taxonomy): Eukaryota > Viridiplantae > Streptophyta > Magnoliopsida > Fabales > Fabaceae > Vigna > Vigna nakashimae. The sequence goes on along the minus strand of CM067762.1, from coordinate 16,464,247 downwards.
TACTATACGTTGACGTCACTTTTCACCAAAATGCGGATAATCAACTAATGACTAAAGATATACTATTAGTGAAAGTGGAAAACTGAAAATGCAATAGGTTACTTATTATGGAAACCGACATGTAGCTAAAACTTGAAATAATCCTTTAAAAGGAACGCTACCATCTAACTTACCTCCAGCAAAAATGAGTTTAAAAATTCCATTGAAGTTAATTGATGTGATATAGGTGGAAAAAATGCATGCACACAAATTATTGGCTACTTTTGCATTTGAGTATGGGAATTCAGACATTGGTTATAATTATATGTTTGCTTCTGCAATCCTTTGAACCTGACCTGTCGGGTTGGATCTCCAAGAAAAGAAAATAGGTCCAAGGAAGAAGTGGCTATGGAGCAAGGTAAGACTGAAGGAGAGATAACACACTTTAACTGAATGCATATTATTTTATAACCTCAAATGACTCTCAAACACATTAACACCCCAACATTCTCATCCTTAGGATAATGGGTTCACATTCTCAAGGCATAATCATAAATTCACAACAATTTCTTTATAACAAACTTCGACTTTTTATCATCTTTTAAACTTTATAATAATAATATGCTATTAGTTCTTTTTATTCCGCAATCTCTAAATTAAAACAGTTTTATCGTGTGATATACAAAACCGCACAATCTCTATATAATAACAATTGTTAACCCCTAAACTAAAAAAAATTAATTTAATTCTTAATTTTGTTTTTATAAATATATTTATTTTTCATATTCTTTTCAGTTATTATCTTAATGCAATTTCATACACTGTCAATTTAAGCTAAATTAGATAATGAAATTTTTAAAATAAGGTTGACATATTCTTACCTTAGTAACCAATATCTAAGATTGAGTTACACACTAACCTACCTGATTTGGGGTTAAATTAGACTTTAAAATAATTTCATACACTCAGTCAAGTTTTTTTGGAACAATTATATCACCCTGTTAAACCGCTCATATGTAATACGAAACTTGAAACGTTGATACGAGAGAATCTCTTGAAGAATCATATTAATGAGAAATAAGATCAAATTAGACCAGCATTTCAAGAATTTAAGATGGGAATACTGGTATCAAGCATTAGGCAAATGATCATTACCCATATTATTCAAAAGTTAAAATGGTCACAAATGTACATCCTGAATTGTCTTCACATGAATGGGTGATGCTCATAATTCACTGGTGAATTTGACAAGCATGCATATGCGCCTACGTAATAACTGTTTAACAAAGCAAATCATACCTTCTTCAATCTAATATACCACTCTTAAAATTGTGTATACTTAAATAATAAAATCTAGCCGCCGAGATATCATTTTTTAAGTATATGATCAAATTTTGAAATTGTATATCCCTCTTTATTTAATGTTGTTAATTTAATATACCATCAATAATCTGGGTTAAATTAAACACTCACACGAATATTTAATATATTTTTATACATAACTTTAAAACACCCATTACTATTTATTCTGCACGTACCCACAGCAATTTAACAATTTTCAATCAACCCATTATATTACTCTTCATTTTACACAACACTCAAGCAAACGAACTTTTAAAGGTTGATAAAATGTTACACTGGCATTAAAGACATCAGAAGTGATTAACCGATGCATAAAAAACTATACATGAAAATCAATAGTTTCCCCCGGCTCCTGACTTTCAATGAAAGATAGATTATTTTGAAGGTTAGTGAAGGAAATCTTTCATTGGATCATCATGATGTACTTTCTTCATTCTGTATGCCTCCATATCTTCTTCAGTAACCTCATCGTTCCATCTGACATTATACTTGCGTTTCCTCTCATCTTTCTCTTCCCTCTTCCTTAGATCTTCCTGTTAAACAACGTTTGTATATATAAATGTCAGAATAACTACATCTCAAAAGATTGAATGCTCCAGAAAAATACATTTTACACTACAAATGGACATCCATAATGTAAAGCCATATTTGTTACGAGAAATTATGTACAAAATTTAGTTTAAATCAAACGTGACGTATCCTTGGTAATTAAGGTCGACAGACTTGTTGGCAAAAAAATATAATTAATTCCAGTCGGTACAATTAAGATGAAGAATGACACTAACAAATACCCAGTACCCACACAATAGAATGAGATTTACCTTCTTGAGTGCATCAGCAAGCAATTTCTCATCTAGAACTAAACCATCTGGGACATCAGTACCCCACGTAGCAAGCTTTTTCTCATCCACAGGTGCAGGATCGTCTATAGGTTCATTAAAATGATAGTGATTAATAAAGACATGCTAAATACAATTAAACAAAATTGACAAACAAACAAAAAGTAAAAACAGATATAGGAAAGGAACGAGATAGAGGTAGAGAAACAACATAGATGTGATGTTTGTCAGTGAACGAACCTGTAGCAGCCTCCTTACGGGCAATATTTGCTTTCATAAGATCACTTGCAGCTTCAGCAGCCTCAATACCAGCAGCACCAGTGCAATAGCTATTTCGTATTGTCTGCTTGCAGCACTTATAGCCCCACTGGTGATCCTTCCACCATGAGCCCCACACAGTTGTATGGTTGTTAATGAAAATATCTTCTTCATACTTGCTCCTGGGGACTGCTGCTTCCTGTTGGAAACATCAGATAAATAACAATTAAATCTAGTCTCAAGTAACCATAAAGCAGAAACATTAAGGTCCAAAATAAAAGTCATGGTAAAACCCAAAACGTTAACAGATCATGAAAAAGTCCCACTACCAAGGATATTTAAGATTTATAAGCAAATTACAATGGTGCTCTGTACAGATTTAGAATACAATTCTCACCTGGCCTTTAATTATTCTACCAGCACGATCATACTCAACTTGCATTTCGGTTTGGCCTAGCAGAAGTGCTCTTGGAGGCTTGTTCTCATCAGCAGCATTGCCATACTTCTCAATAATTGTTTTCTTTGTTTGATGTTTCAGCTCCTCACTCCGGATAAGGAAACTCTTATGGACTAATTCAGCTTGTGATGGGGCCGCTTGCATGTGAACATCTTGTCCCTTTTCAAATGCTTCCCAAGCATGGATGTTCAACTCCTTAAATTCCAAAGCTTGCCCACTATTTCTATATTGGTTATCACCCTACAGTACAAAAGCAGGTTCAGTCTAAATACAAGATTACAGATAGCAGTAGAAACAAGTTAAAGTGTTACAAATTTTCATTCAAGAGACAAGTTACCCCATAAAACTTTTCATTTGGATCAGCATCTGGAAGTGGATCCTCTCGCATGGATCTGGTCTTGGGATCATAATGTGCTGAATTAACATCAAGATTAAGAAGATATTTTGCAGTATCCTCCCGAATACGTAAATTCCTGTGGGAAAAAAATATTTCAGCTCCAATTCATCTAAAATAAATAATGAAATAGATAACTTTAAATATAAGACAAATTAAACTGGCCAGATGTATTAAAATGACGGTAACATAAAAATTACCTCACAGTTCCTGTGCTCCCACCACCTGTTGTACGCACACGCTTCTCAACCTTTGCAAAGTCCATTTGCTTGCTCTCATCAACCTTTGCTTCATCTACCCTTAGATCATCTTCATCTTCATCTTCATCCTCATCACTTGCAGCATCCTCACCATTTTGGTTGCTCTTCTCCAATTTCTTAAGCTGTTGTTCTTTCAGGTACTTCTTTCGTGCTTCATCTCTAGCTTCATACCTCTCAATGACTCGAGCATAAGTAGATGCGTCATAACCATTCCACCTGTCCCGTTTTCCATCATAGTCAAGCTCAAAAGTTTCTATCTTTTCATCAGGGGCAATGTGAGTGTTTGTCCATTTTGCTCCCACTTTTCGTGGTCTTTCCATACATGACTTCACATCATGTGTCATAGCTCCACAACTGTAACAAGAAGATTGGAGTGGTCCATAAATAAATTCAGAGACAAGCCTGGTTGTCAAATAGTTTACGGGATTTGAAAGATAATATTTAAAAAACATGTCTTAATAACAAAACATATCAAATAACATATTCACTTACTCATAAGTAATGAAGTTATAAGGTAAAAACATAAATAACTAAGTCATCAGTTATGCTATATACAGTCCAACTTGCAGCCATTATCATGAAGTTTAAATAACACTACAAAAACTAAATAAAGGACTCAGACTTCGAAAACCTAAAATACACATTGACTGATTATGCGAGTGTCTACCTAAACACATTACTTTCAGGAAAAAATTGACAAGCAAGTAAACATCATATTTATTTATTGTCTTATAACCAATAACTAGTAAATGTTTAATCAAGAGTTTACAAGTTGTTTCTCAGACAAGAAGTATACATTAAACACAAACAAATGCTCAGATATTTGACAGATAAAGATCACTTACTTTTCGCATGCGCCTTTTCTATATTTGTCTGCCTGATGAATTTTAGCACCTCTGTCGTACCATGATTTGGTGTAATTGGGATCAGATTTCCATTTTCTTTGATGTTTCAAACTCTACAAGCATAAAAATGGGACGAAAGAAAATGTTAATTTTTATACATCAAACACCCCAAATTCCTACCGATCTCAATAACTCTAAAAAGTGGAAACACTTACAGGTCTCTCGGCATTAAGATACCAAGGCGCAGATGACATATACTGGGGAATATGAGGGTTGATTTCCTTCCCATCCTCATCAAGTTCAGCTGGCGCAAGCCCCGCTTTTCGTGCCTCCTCCAACTCAATCTGTTTCCGATGGTCCTCCCTGGATTTAAATGCCACTGAAATCCATGCCAAAAAAGTTAAAAGAAAAACATTGATGTATGAGATAAAATGAGACAAACATGATCATGTTTAAAATTCAATTAAAATTAAAAAGTGAAAATTGACAAATGGTGCAAACGATCTCAAACCAATTAACCTAAGAGCTATGAAGCCACACTACTTCAATTTTTCTACACATATCCGAATCCAATTCTGATACTTGCCAACAATACTAAACTAGTCTGAAGAAAAAAAAAATGCCTCACGCTCTCTAAACCTTGCCAAAATTCCATCTAGTTTCTATCATCTATTAATTCAAATCATGACGAGTAGCTATTAATAGATTTGAATTGTAATTTGATGGGGACCTGGACATGCACGAACGAAACAACAGCCAGTCCCGAAAGAAATAAAAATTACAAAAAACAAAGAGCACTGTCGAATAAAAAAATTGAAGTCGCCCATAAAAATGAGCAGGTTTAGGAAAAAATAAATAAGAGAAGGATTTAAAGGGTGGGGGCTGACAACAGAAACCCTAGAAAATGAAAATCTGAGAATTGGAAGGGAGAAAGCAGTACCTGAAGCGGTAGCCATGGTGTGAAGTACGCAGAGACAAATTGTAGATCGAAGACAAAAACGAAGAAGAGGATCGAGATGGAATCGCAGTGATTTTGATTTTGCTACTTAAATTTGCTATCCTCCTTCTATTTTTTATATCTCCTATTTTTCGGAGCTTACGATCCTTCTATCTTTTATGTTTAGCCGCCTTCGTTCCAAAGCACATTAAAACAGATGTTAAAAAACAAATGGGCTTATCTACAAATCCGTGATTACTTTTTACACTCCCGTTTGTTTTACACTTTCCCTATCTTTTTTATCCAAAACTAATAAGACTTTTTATTAAATTATAATAAATAGTATATATTTTATTTTTTATATATATAATAAAAAAAATTTCTCGAAATAGAAACAGATTCTACAAAATAATTTTATTTTATTTTATTCAGTTCCACAATTGTTAGATCTTGTTTTATAACTTATCTTTTATTTTTATATTTTATTCAGACATATGTTGATTAAGATAATTTCAGTCAATAATTATAATGTTAATAAATAAATTGAAAAAATAATAAATTTATAAATATTTTATTATATTAAAAAATATTTTAATATAAATTTTGACTTGAACAATGTTAGTTAACAAATAACTTGAAAAATTATTTGTTAGTAGCATATAAAATTATATATATATATATATATATATATATATATATATATATATATATATATATATATATATATATTATGTCTTTTATTACTTTTTTTACCTTTATGATAAAATTCTTAAATATTTTCAAAAAGTATAACAAGTTTTTTCAGAAAGATACTATTTGATACTGAATTTTTTTTGAAGCAGAGAGAAATGTTCATGATCTTAACTTTATCTTATATCAATAAATAAATTACATAAAATTTATATTACAATCTTATTATTATGTTTTGATATTTATCGATATATAAATATAAATATATTAAATTATGCAATAAAACTATATTAAAAGAACTACTAACATATATTTATTACCTATTAATATATTTTTCAACATATAATATTATACTTAAATATAATAAATGTTTTCGTTTAGATTTTTCATGTTAGTTTGAACTAGATAATTCAGTCGATAAAGTAAATAAAAGAAAACAAAAATCCAGTTTTTTATTTTGTATATATATTTTTTTGTTAGATCGACCCACTTAAATTCAAAGAGGGTCCCACGTTTTATTGGGAAGTTCAACTTCTGACGTGGCCTTATCCAAACACTATGACACCTCAGAACCACACATGTGCCAACTACCTTATTTCTCCATCTTCACCACATGTTTTTCCACCCATGCGTGGGGACTTATAATATTATATATATATATATATATATATATATATATATATATATATATATATATATTAATAAAAATAAGTTATAACTTTTGTTATTATGTAAGAATTTTAAAGTTTATTTAGCTAGGCATTTAAGATAATGAAATTTAAATTTAATATATTTTATAAAATGTCAATAATCAAATGAAGTGTCAGAGAATTTAAGTAGGACAAATAGATATAAGAATATTAATTAATACATAAAGAAAAAAATCAAAAAATTCATTATTTTAAAGTTTTAGATAAGAATTGATATGATTTTTTTTATATGTTTGAATCAAATTTTATTATTATTGAATTTCTCCTTCAAAAACCTTATCAGTAATATCTTAGAGTCCATAATTTATCTATGTAAATATACAAAATCTTTGAAAGATTCATGGATATTTAATTGAAAAACTTTGTTCTGAAAAATAGAATATCAACTACTATATTTTTAGGGTTTAGAATGAGATTCCTAGTGTGTGTATATATATATATATATATATATATATATATATATTCCAAAATACACTTTTTTGAAGAAAAGATTATTTGTTTGTAAAGTATTAAATTGATCTTTCAAATGTGAAAGTAAAAATAATTGATTAGTACATCTTCCTTTGGCATAATAAACTATTTTTTTATAGATTATAAAACACTATGAAATTATTGCGAAAAAGTAGACAAGTTAACCACCCAAATAAAGGCAACAATCATATAGAAAAGAAGTGATGCTTTATCTTTAAAAATGGATAACAAAACTTATCACTATTAATTCTAAATTGTTGGGGGTAACAGATATGAAATACTTTTAAAGACTTTATTACTGCCATCATTTATCCTTACTTCCCTGTTAAAATTTTTAAATAAGCAAGATAAGGTTAATTTAATATATAAATAAGTGAAAATTTTAATTTTGTAAGTGTGGCATCCTAAATATATAATAACTACAATTATATGACCTAAGTGTTCACATTTTAATAAAGAGAACAGTAAAATAGTAGTTCAGTAGCTGATATTACAGTTATCCACAAAAGAACAGAACTTAAAACTTAAATAGTTTAGAGTACTTCAAAATAACACTAACTTAAATTTAGAAATCCTAAAAATAATATACTGCATTATGAGCATCCTCCAACTCTTGCTCCAAGGGAACCTCCTCATGAACATCTGCTCTCATCCAAGTGGATGATCATTGCAAAGGAAAACATACATAAGCAGCACACAACAAAGAAGCAAGGGTGAGCTAGATAAACAAGTGGTAATCATATAGTTCAATCAATAAATATCATCGTGCTTAGCTACATATAAAGAACAATCAAGGCATACCACTTTAAATCATGACTCAACCACTCACACGACTCATCTGGACTAGTATATAACTGTCGAACTATTGGTCGTCTTTGCACTTGCATAGTTCAACTGGCACTCCCTAACACTATGCAATGTAAATCCCCTATCTGTCTATGTCTAAACTCTAAGACTATAGACGAGAACCTTCCTCTACTCTCTTACCACTTACACTGCTCTCCTCTATTTGAGCATGAACAGTGTTTCGAGTGTAGGGATAGACATACCAGTTCAAAGCTTCATACAATTATACAAAACAACCACAATACCCCACACATCACTTTCAATTATCTCACCTGAGATGTCCACTTCATACTCAATTACATAATTGTAGTTCACATTCATATGCTTTACAACCACTCAACAAACCCATACATACATCCTGGCATCACGGGTTCAGATGTCTGAACGCATCAAACTCACCTTCGGCGCTAACACATATGACTAGTCACAACGTACTGGACCAGGCTAGGGCTGCTCTATGATTAGGGATGTGCCAACTCAAGTTTTTAAGTCCCCTCTATCTTACCAACAAAGAAAGGCTTTTAACAAGTTATGATTTAATTATCTAAGTTATAAAAACTGTCCTACAATGTTCTAGACATCTAATACCCAATTATATATATCACCCACAGTAACGTTAAACAGTACCTGCTCATATACATGCTATCACAGAGCCCTTACTCCCAAACCCTCCAACCAGAACAATTTCATCCAAAACAGATTAATTTCAACACAGACACTTACAAACATAATTGGCACATGTACCAGTTCAACACCAAAGAATAAATTATTTAAGCACAATTCTATAGTCTCAGTTATAATTATCCAATAAAAACTAACACAGTAGAACAACTTCACAAGAACAGTTAAACATTCAACCTGCATAAATTTGTATAAAATAAATTAATACAAAAATAATTAACTCCTCTTACTTGGAAAACTTCACAGTTTATTTGACAGGATGATCTAAATAGTGTTCCTCACAGTAAAATTCAAAGACACCCTATAAATCACCCAATATTGATAAAATTAGCTTTTTAGGCTAGAAATTACCACAAATTTGAAGTAGAACACTTCTAGTGGCATGCATTCAATAAAATAGCAATGCCCTAGGTGCTAGAAACGGTGGAGAAAAGGAGAAAGTGACTTACCGGTTGGAACAAGAACCTGTTCAGTCCGTTACGGAGCCTTGACGCGGTGAACGTTTGAGAACCACCTATTCAAAAATTGAAAGGTTGAACGGGTGATATTTAAGAGAGAAGGCAAAACAATATTTAAAAGATAAGTTTTTAGAAAAAAAAGAAAAAAGTTAACAAAATGAAAAACTGACTTAAAAGAAAGACCTTACAATAAAATTAAATTAAATTTAAAACACAGGACTCAAATAAATAAGTGGAAAATAATGAATTATTTTATATAAACAAGGGATTCATTTATCCACATGAATACTTAGTTGGTCATTGATTAAGTTGATTAATATAATTTATCTGTTCATGGATGAAAAATAAGTATAAACCAGTTACCTATATTATGAAAAAATAAAATGATTGAGAATCAGAATCAGAATAAGGAAATACCTTTTTTTCTGAGAGAATCAGTTGCTAACTACTTACTAGTTTTGGTGCGACCTAAAAAGGAAATAGTAAACATATATGAAAAGAGAAAGTACAAACAAAGATGCAAATTAGTTCAGTTTCAGATTCATTCATTCATTGATGAAGTAACACGTGTAAAGGAGGTGATACGGTTATGCACATGGACAGAGCCAAAATAGTGGCACAACCAAAAAGCACAAGAAAGAGAGAGGTATAAAGGGTCCAAGACCAACACACACAACATCCTTTCTCATTCTCACTTTCCAATTCCGAACCCCATTATCCATATCACACCAAAATCAACACAGGACATGCCCATCCCTTTTCTTCTACCTATCCATTAATCCATTCACATCCACACACACGGTAATACCTTTCAAACACACTTTTTTTTTTTTGCTTTTGCAGAATCATCAAAAGGAGAATTCTCCAGAGATATGGGAACGGGGACATCGAAGGATGAGGAAGAAGGGGGAAAGGAAGAGAGTGACGGGCTCCACCAAGCGGGTGGCCAACTCTACGTCTCTCTAAAGATGGAGAATCGCAAGCTCACTGGGGACCTTGTTCCTCACGTTTTTGGCTCTCTTCCTCTCGTCGGCTCTTGGGATCCTTCCAAAGCTGTAAGTTTTGTCCCTTCCCATATCTCATTTTCCCCCTTTCTTCTGGGTATGTCTTCTTTTTCCTTGTTTCTCATTCCTTTTTGGTTTTCGTGTTAGCTATTCATGGAGCGGGAATCGGTATCAATGTGGGAACTTAGTTTTGTTGTCCCTCCTAATCACGGTAATACCTTTTGCTCTGTCTTTTGTTTCTGTCTCAGTTTCCCAGTTTAATCTTAGTTTAGTGGTCATTCAGTAAAATCAATTTTTAACTATAAACCAATCACAAATTAGTGTGATTCTGTAGAAGTTGACAAAGAGCAATTTAGTGTGACCTCATGGGAAATCCCATGATTTCAAATTTTCTTAAAATATGCTTGGTAGAGCTTGAAGAATTCAGCTAGGTGGTTTTGGTAGGAGGAGGGGCCAAAACGATTTTCCAGTGATTTACTGAAAATGTAGAGGGAAGCCATATGTAGGAGTTGTTTAAGAGAAACCTGGTAAAGGGAAAGGAACTGTTCAACTTGAAATAAAGTGTGAAGAGGTTCTGAGCCACCAAAAGTCACTAGTTGCAGTTTTTGGGGGTGGAATGAAGGAGGAAGGGTGAGTGTGTGAAGAAGGTTGAATGACACAAGGAGGAGTGAAAATGATGCATGTGGGAGTGGTGAAACGGGGCAATGGTAGTATTAACATTGTAAGAAGGAGGTGGAGGAGGTAGGGCTTGAGTAAGCATAAGGGGATATGGCATATAGTAAATGGGGTTGGTGGTGAGAGGTAAGGGTAGGCCAATGTTTGGGAGAGAACATAATGATAAAGTGTTTGTAGTGATGATGGTGAAGTGGGGGTCGTAGAATGGTAGTAGAGAACGCGGAAACGTTGTTGGTGAGGGAGGTAATGGAAGCTTGGAGAATTTCGTGACGGTTGTCTAAGGTTGGTTAGAAGCAAGGAATGGTCACCTTTAGCCTCCAAACTAGCTTGTAAGGAAGCAAGCATCTCATGGATGGTTTTGAGAGGATCATCATGATCCTTGGATGAAGGTTTGGGATGCATGCTGATAAAAATCAAAACACCAAAGTTGTTAGGCTGACTGCTACTATTATCTAAGAAGGTTGGGGGGAAAATAATAAAGAAAGTAGAAAGACAAATTTTTCAGTGCTCTAAAGTCTTACATATATTACTCGGTAGGATTGCAGTAAAATTGGCCAACAAATATAGCTCATTAAGGATGTTTCCTTTACTGGGTAGGATTTCAGTTAAAATGTTTGGCTCTTAGCAATGACTTTGTTTCGATCACAATCTGGTATTAAGGTGTCTTAGCAATATTGGGAAATGAATTGATTTTGGTTATGAAAGTGTGTTGTGCTTGATTGTGTCAATAGTGAAATTAAAAGGGTGTTGGTTTTTGAATTATGTGTGCGTTTGAGAGTTTAGCTTGGTTGTTCTACATATCAGGATAATGCTTTTTTCCTTTCCTTGCTTTGTTTGCTTTGACTTACATGTGCAGTTCTAAGTTTTTTTATTTTATTTTTTTGCATTCAAAATAATTTGTCTCTTGCTTTATGAATATGTCTGTGTGCATGGATCTGGGATGTAGGAAGGTGCTGGAAATTGCTGGGAGAAGGGAAAAGTTAGATAGTGAGGGACTAAAAAAATTAAGTGTTTTTAGGGTTTGTTTGAACAAACTTTTTCATAAGCACTTTTAGGAGAGAAAAGTAAGAAAAAATTTGAAATTAACTTCTCCATAAATAAAAAATTAGCTTATGCATTTTTCTACAATCTCTGTCATGTCATTTCTCTAAATTTTTATTTTAAATTTATGTAACTAATTTTAACTATGGAGAACTTTGTTTTACTTTTTTCTTATTTTTCTCTTGTATAAGTACTTGTGGAACAACTAGTGCAAACATATCTTTTAAAATATTAAAATAAAAATTGTGTAAGTGTGTGCAATGAGATGCACCTCACCGGTTATTGGCAACTAGGAAGCAACAAAGACTAATGCAAAAAAAAATGAATATAAAAGAACTATTTTAAAGTAAAAGATAAAAGGTAACCAAAAAAATCAGTATATTATATGGACTAAAATTTTAAAATGTAATTAACCCTTTGTCTCTTTCTTTTCCTTATCTCATTCACTTAACAAAAGTATGTTTAATAAAATAGTACATAATGCCTTAAGATTCAGAGGTTATAGGGAAAAAAAAGGAAGCATAATGTGACTCTTACCAATGGCTTTGTTGCCTTTACCATAAGAAGGAATCCAGTATTAAGGTGTCCTGGCTATTCTGTGGAATGAAAGGAATTAGGTTATGGAAATGTGTTGTGCATGATTGTGACATTACTGAAATTGAAGGGATGTTTAGACTTTTGAATTCTATGTGGGTTTCAGAAACTTTGGATTTCAAATTCCTATTGAAGCCTAAGGACAGCAATGTACCATGCTTTGTTGAGGAGGGTCCAAGCCACCTGCTTGTTGGGGGAGCATTGCAAGAGGATGCCAGACTTGCATTGTTTAGGCTTGATAACGGTGAAGTTCTTGAGTATCAAGTGTTTGTCAAAGCAGACAGGGTTTCTCCATTTGACCTTGCTGCTAGTTGGAGGGCTTATCAGGATAATTTCCGTCCTTCATCTGTGAGATGGATTCCTGATGTCAGCATAAATTCAGCACCTCAACCAGGTGGTGAGGTAAGCTGAAAAAAAGAATCCTTCTTGGCACTTTCATTTTACTTTGTAATCTCCTGTCTCACATAATGTTAATCTAGTTCTGAGGTTTTAGATAGTATGCACATGTGGGATATCTTGCACTTAAAACCTCACCTTTTTCTAAACAGTGTTTTTCAAATAGTGCCAAAATATTGGTCAATTTTATGTTCCAGTTTATTTTTCATTTGATTGTTTAATATGTGATGTAATGTAATAAGGAGATTTCTTTAATAGCAACTTTGTTTGCAGTATTTTTCTAATCTATTGGGGATCCTACGTGCAATGTTTATTGTCAAGCTTCAAGTGATTTAGGCTTACTTTATTTTTTGGTCCAGAATGGTTCTTCTGTGGGTTTGGAACTTGATCTTGAGCATTATGTAGTCCCAACTCCAGAAACTTCTGCAAACACAGCCCATGTATATGCAGCTAACTTGACAGAGAATCCAAGGTCAATGGTTAGTGGGTCTGGCAGCAATTCATATCCCATCAAGGTTTTTCTTTCAAAGCTGCATTCTTTGATTACGTTATACTTTCTAAATGAACTACTAGTTTTTACAGCTTATTTCTGTGAGGATAACTGACTAATAAAAAACTTTAATCAGTTTATTGTTATCCTTTTAACAAATTTTTTTAAGTGCTTATTTTCAACCTGTTCACTTTTTTACCATGAATCTTCAATTTTTCTTTTTTTGTAATGCCTGCAATTGGATGTACGATAGAATTTAATTGGTTCAAGATTGAACATGCGTTCTGTGCTCCTTAAATTTGATTATCAGATGGATGCTTGACATTAAAATAATGTGTAAATTTGGTTCTTTCTCGTGAACCTTTTTTCTGTATTTGTAGTGGATATGTAACTGTATTTGTGTAAGATTAATTCTTTTAAGATTGAAAATGAAACCTCTTCTGTTTGTCGACATCTATGACTAGCAGGCAGATGATGATTTCTACAGAGTGTTAATTTGACTCTCTCTCTTTGACACACACACACAGACACACATATATACAATTTAGATATTCCTGATTATATAGAATCATCTTCTTGTTTACGTAATTATAACATTTACATTGACTCTTGCTCCTGCAACACGTAATTCATTACATCTAATAGGTTATGCTGATGTTCCAATCAGGAGATGGAGGTTATCGTTCCTGATTCATCTAAGACGTTTCAAAGTTCTGGAATGGTTGAATCCAAGTCAGTTGGAACATTTTCGCCTCTGCAAAGGCAAGAGAGTCAGAGGGGACTTTTTGTTGATAGAGGTGTTGGATCTCCTAGACTTGTAAAATCTTCTAGTTCAAATATTTTCTCTGCTGATACTAAGGTGTGTATAAATGATTTCCATTTCTTGTTTATTGTTCAAACTTATTGCATGTCAAGTAACTTGTCATGTTGTGAGGTTGTTCACAAATAATCGTTTCTTCTCCTTTGCCTTTTTATTGATAGAATTCAATGCCAGCTGCTGCTGGAGCGGTTGCTGCTGCAGCTGTTGCTGATCAGATGATGGGTCCCAAGGAAGATAGACATTTGGCAATTATCCTGGTATTATTCTGGCATGATGAGTATTTAGTTACAGATTCTAATCTTGGTAATTAGTTTCTCTTTTGTCATGGGACGATTTTGTTTCCTGGTTTCTATTATGTTACGAGATATTTAGTTTCCTATGATTATTTCTATCTTGTATAGTTCCCTATAGTAGTTTCTATCTTGTTTTGTTTCCTTTTATAATTTATTTTCCCATTATCCTTTTCATTATGCATTCTATTTAAGCCTTTGACTTGTAAATGTTTAGGAGCAATCTGAATAATATTTATTTGTTTTATATCAAATTTTTTCTTGAATTCTTCATTAATCTGCTGCATTAATTTCTCATTAATATCCATAGTTTTAGTAATTCTTGGTCACTGTTTTTTATTGTGCAATGTGGAGTTCTAGTTGTAAGTTACTTTAGAATATACGCCAAAAGCTTGAATTTAGAAATTACTTTTATGTAGGTGGGTCTGCCCGCCAGAGGTAAAACTTTCACAGCAGCTAAACTTACAAGATATCTTCGTTGGTTAGGTCATAATACCAAACACTTCAATGTTGGGAAGGTTGTTCACATTCTTAGCACAATTCATTTATTTGATCAGTATATTTTCACTTAGTAATAAACTGGAAATACATTAATTCTCATGTATGAACTTTGAATATTAACACTTGTTTTTTGATGTCACAGTATCGTCGCCTTAAGCATGGAGTTAATCAGGTAATGTTTATCTGTGAAATAACTTTTTCCTTCTCATTTAATGATTATCTGCATAGCTACGTATATCGAATAGCAAAAAGTTATCATGATTGCAGAAAAATGTCTCACTTATATAGTTGTTGCTTTATTTGTTTCCCTCATTGTATGTAGTACTATATACTGATGCGTGATACTGATCATCATAAGAATATCTGGTTCATGGTAATGCAGAAAGTATAGGGTGAAGAAAGTGTGGTAAAATTCTGATACCATATGATAAGAACCTTAGTAGAATTGCTTCATATAAGCTAGTGATTGTAGTTGGAGAGCTCAAGGCACTATAAACCTCTCACAAGAATCTCTTCTCTTGTGGGACTCAAGTTCACCTTGGAATAGGCTTCGAGTTTAAAAAGTGAAAAGAAGGTAATTAAGTGGATAATTTGCTAAAACTTTGATGGTTAGTGATTGTGTCTTTTTAACTAGAGCAATGCTCCATACATACACACATACCACTCCTCTCAGTTATGAGATAACCCTAGGCAGGGTTTTGGTTTGACACACCTACAACTTCTGTATTTATTATCACTTCCATTGCTGTCCCTCTGGCACATATTGATTTGTATTTGTGAGTTTTAAATATAGGCAGGAATGTGAATATGAAAATAAGCATAATTTGGAAAGAACTGGCCCACTTGGTTCTATAGAAGAAATTGGAAGCATGCTCAATATCATTCAATTGAATAGTTGACCCAGCTCCACCACCAATAATATAGTGTAGGAATGTGACATTTTGTGCCTAAATGGGTATGTTTGCAGCATTACTCGTTTGACAGTGGGTCAGAAAGGAAATCTAGTTTGAATAACTAGGGATTTCACACTGAAGAGAAGTCTACAGTTGTTGATGCTCAGGGACTTCATGATGATTTTAATGGGGTGCTGGTTTTCATGATTTGCGAATTTTATACCTTAGGGAAATAATTATGAGTGTGGTGTCAAATTCTGTACTGATGTAGCATTTCACATTCAGACAGAGCAAAATGGAAATAACGATCTGTTCTATATGTCTCCTCTGTTCCATCCCTTTTTTATGGAACCAAAATGTAGCACCTTTTAAAACCCACGCCTCAATGTCCTATTTTGTAAATTCACCAAAAATTTTGAACAAAATTCATGTATAGATTCTGTTCAGGTGTAAGGTGTCAACTATTTTTCATTTTTTTAAACTACTGTTTGACCTTTCATTGGTAGATAGTAGACATTGGCTTCAATTAGTTAGTAAGCAATTCAGTTTATTTATCCTTAAAACAGGTATTCACGAGGATCCACTTCTTAATGAATCCAAGTCACTTGACCTAAAAGCTTATTAGGCTGTACGAGACAAAAAAGTTTTTATAACACACCCTTTCAAATGAAATCCCTGTGGGGTTGAAATATGGAACTAGTATATTGTTACAATTTCCTTGTGCTGAACTTGAATATTTGCATAATGAAATTCCTACATAAGATGGAAGGTTGAAAGTATAGTATTCTAAACAGTTACAGAATCTGTTATATTGAGCTAACACTCCAAGAATGAATTTTATAATCCTACCATCGTCGATGTTCAAATATAATGTCTTGTAGTTGAAAAGTTTCCACATAATGAGACAATAGAATTGCACTGAACAGAAGAATCAATTTTTAGGACTTTGGTACATAGTCCACTTGATAGGAGAGCCTTAAATGTGGGTCTCCAAACATGATTCCCTTTCTAAATGATATGTTCTGGAAATCATAATGTTGCACCAGTAGCCTCAGATTTCCTTGGGCAATCTTAATCATGTCATTCTTCTCTGCAGTCTGCTGATTTCTTTCGAGCTGATAATCCTGAAGGCATGGAGGCCCGCAATGAGGTAGTTTTTATCTATTTCTTATAATTATATAATATTAGTAGATTAGCTGCAGGTCTGTGATAACTGACCTAATAAAACCTATAGCATGCATGCCAGGCCATAATAATTTATTATTACTAATTATTTAAAATTCTATGATGATTTTGCTGCTATATTTTGTTGAATCTTTCCATGGGACTATTATTTCATGAACTCATTTAACAAACTTTTGTTATTGGGCCTTCCAAGGAAGCCAAACTGACTGTTTTTTGTTTCCTGAATCATCCATGCCACTGTTTCTGAATAAAAGTAATATTTATCATGTTCGAATACTCTACATGACGTACAGCATAGCACAAGACCTCAAAAAGGACGGGAAAATTCATATTTCATGTGTTCCCTTGTTAAAGCAGTTTTTCTCCGCAAAAAATGTTAATACTGTCATCCGATTTATTTTGAAGAAGTCTGTTAATATAAAGTAAACCCACCCAGCTAATCCAGAATAAATTAAACAAAAGAAAAATTCATACTAGCAGGCATCAACGTTTTTAGACCGTGTTAACTTTCAATATAGTGTTACTTCAAATATTTGATTTATAATGTTTCTCATAAAGTTGACACCACGTTGACCCTTTCTCGGTGCACATAGTTTTAATATATCACGTGCCATTAGGTAGCAGCACTGGCATTTGAAGATATGTTCTCTTGGATGCAAGAAGGCGGCCAGGTAAGTTCATTTTTGTTGTATATTTTTGTTATTTTAATGTGTTATTTCTTTCTCTTTTTTTTTTGTTAAGTTTTAATTTGGATTTAGGTTGGGATATTTGATGCTACAAACAGTAGCAAGGAACGAAGAGATATGCTGATGAAATTGGCTAAAGGAAGATGCAAGGTAGTCATGATGGAACTGAAATAAGCATACAATATGAATAATATATTTAATTTTGAACTGTTCTGATCATAGTTGTGTTTTCATTGTAGATAATCTTCCTTGAAACAATATGCAATGATGTAAATATAATTGAAAGGAATATCCGTCTGAAAATTCAGCAAAGTCCTGATTATGCAGAAGAGTAAAGTTCATTTAAAACCAGTGATATTTTGATGGCTATATGGATACATATGCAATTAACTTTCTTATGCAGGCCAGATTTTGAGGCTGGATTGCAAGACTTTAAAAACCGTCTTGCCAATTATGAAAAGGTATGTGTATATCATACCATGTTCTTTTAATGACTGTTCAAGCTGAGCTTTTTCCTTAAATAATGTTGATTCCATGCACCAGGCATATGAAACTGTAAATGAAGGATCTTACATAAAAATGATTGATATGGTCAGTGGACATGGTGGACAAATACAAGTAAGCTTTCATTGAACATAATCCTTTTACGTAGTTGATTGGTAAGTTGGCTAGTCAGAGATTTCTTGTATGGTAGTAATATTCTATGATGTGATTAGCATGTGTTGATAATTGTAGAAGATGCAAAAATGTTAAAAAATGTGCAGTTCAGCAGCATAGTGAATGTGTTCTTTCCGTTTCCATCATGGTGTTCCATCTACAATGGACATAACTGGTTTGGGAACCAGCTCTCTTCAGTCAGTGACTTAGGTCACGTTAGTAATTTTTACCAGACTCTAATAGAAACTAGGTGTAAATTGTAGTTGCAGTGACATCTTAATTCCAGTATCTTGGAAATGTAAATTGTTTAGTTTCACACGTAACATTAAATCATTATAGTATTTTGTTTATTTCTCTTTGTCTTATTTATTTATTCCATGGTTGACTGAAAGCACAAAATTCAAGATGTATTTGTGCTGTGAAGAATGAGTATTTGAAAGGAGTATTGCTATCGTATGAAAGTGTTATGGTGTACAATAAGTCACTAAAAAGCATCTGAACTAGCATAGTAGAAGACCGACAAGCTAGGAAGAGTTTTAGTGCTTTAAATTATGTTGATGGGTGGGTGAACTCGTGAACACTGACAGAGTGGCTAAGCACTGAACTCAGACCTTTTTTCTTGTCTTAGAATTCATGGGTCTTCTTACTTTTGTGAACACTAGCTAAGATTGAAGTATAGTACCTGTGTGCATGTCCTTGAGTTTTGCTCTACCAATTTAGTTTCAATTGTGGCTTTGATTTGTTAATTGTTGATAACATCTGTCTTTTGGTCTAGGTGAACAATATCAGTGGTTACCTTCCTGGACGAATTGTCTTTTTCTTGGTAAGCTTTGTTAAATGTAGTTAAATACCAAAATTACTGTCGAATATTTGCATACATGCACAAACAAAATAAACAATTAAGTTGATTAATATACTTACTTTACCCAATATTGGCAAAATGTAAGTGGCATATCACTCTGAACTTTTATCCTTTGAAATTAAAATTAGCCAGCATTATGTGATTTAAATACTTTGTTTGACTTATGTGATTAAATGCATAATTGAGCTTTCACCATTGGTCTTGTGAAAAGTCAGTGTTCTTTTAGGGTACAATGCTTTTTCTTGGCAGGGTTTGACTTTATCGTTTATAGGTCAGATGCAAGAACAGAATCTTCTAAAAATCAAGAGAACATTTTTATGATACTTTCATTACAAGTCCTCAAATGCTAAGTTTTTTTAGCTGAATTCAAATCCTGAAGAATTCTACTCTATCTGAAAGAACAAAGTGGCTTTTGTAGACTGTGGACAAGATGGATAGCTCTTAATTACTAGCAGATTACGTTTCTTCAATTTTGTGTTAGGAATAATGCTGACGACATGATGCAGGAAAGTGATATATTAAATTTAGTAGGCCGGGGTTTGGAATTCTTGACCAGATAAAGGGTAAAATATTATCGAGTTGAACCATTGTATTGTATGCTTACATAAGAGAGGTTTACGATAATTAATAGGTAGCTAATATAGTGTCCAAGTTGATTCATGTTAACTTTATGGAAACATGAGCTAATTAACTATTTTTTTATATTTAATCATAAATGCATGTTATTATCCCTGGAAAATATTACTGAGGATATTTCACTGCTCAGTCTAAATTTGACTTAAATGGACATGCTTGTCTTGGTGTCATAGTTATAAAATGAAAATCGTTTGTATAGAAGATTAATGATTGGAAAAAGTTATGTATTTCATAAAACTAATATCTACAAAGTAATGCATAGACTCTGTATCAATGCTACTTTCTTATGAATAACCAGAACTTTTCTTCTATTTAATTTTCATACATTTTTATGAACCTCAATTTATATGAGGCAGGTAAATACACATCTTACTCCACGCCCAATATTACTTACTCGACATGGGGAAAGTCAGGATAATGTGAGAGGCAGAATTGGAGGAGATACTGCAATAAGGTATTTTCTTAGTTTTGGTCTTTAAGTTGCTACTCAATGTAAATTTAAAATTGAGGGTGATATTAGACGTAGAAAAGGAAGAAATATGAATATAAATCAGTACACGAACAATCTGACCACTGTTTTGATTTATTAACAACTACATTGTAGAAAGTGGGGTTTTATTATTTGAAATTTAAGATTCCCTGTGTTCTTTTTCTTCAATCTCCCCCTCACCCCTTTCAATTGTAGAAATATGGCTTGTTGACTTCTAGTATAATGTCACATTGGTTTCTGAGGGAAGACAAAGGGTTGTTAGATAATAAATTCAAGGACTTCCATACAAGTTTGAAATGGTAAAATATTTCTCATGTTTGAATGTTGGCTCAGTAAGTAAGTAGTCTCTTTTTTATGTGATATCTGGCATTTCTTAGAATCATTTTTAATATTTGGCTAAATTCCTAGAGCTCTGCAATTTGTTATTACAGTGAGGCGGGGGAACTTTATTCAAAGAAACTTGCCAAATTTGTTGGAAAGCGTCTCAAATCAGAACGGGCTGCTTCTGTAAGCTTTATCAACTGTATAGATTCATTCAATCTCTCATTTTCCTTGAAATTCAAGGCCCAAACAAAGTTTATGCTTGAAGCTATTATCTTTCGACACATATATGGCTAAGTCCTTGTCTGCTAAATCTGCATATAGCATTTTTGTTGAACTGTGTTCTAGTGCCGATGATTATACATCATTTATGCGAATCTGCTAAACAGCATCTATAATATAAGCAAGTGTTAAAGTGATGGATGGTTTATGATTTTTGTAACTGGTTGTGTAGATATGGACTAGTACACTACAACGAACAATTCTGACAGCAAGTCCAATTGTTGGGTTTCCCAAGGTAAATGTCAATCTTAAGCTTATTGTTGTGTACTACAATGTTTTTACAAGAAATAAGTTCACAAATTTACACAT
This sequence comes from Vigna nakashimae, assembly GCA_034642375.1. NCBI lineage: Eukaryota > Viridiplantae > Streptophyta > Magnoliopsida > Fabales > Fabaceae > Vigna > Vigna nakashimae. The sequence goes on along the minus strand of CM067762.1, from coordinate 16,442,928 downwards.
TATGACCTACTATCTATATGTTAGATACAATGGCGTGCACTTGATGAGATAAATGCAGGGGTGTGTGATGGTATGACATATGCTGAAATAAAGAAAAACATGCCAGAGGAATATGAGTACGTTGCAAACTTGGACTTTCTTTATCAGATATCAAATAAGCACTATGAGAAAATTCTTTTTGGTTTTGGGGTTAGAAGATAATCAAGTCATGGTTACTATCCAACCCCTCTTCTTTTCATATTGCAGGTCTCGCAAGATGGACAAGCTTAGGTATCGTTATCCTCGTGGCGAGTCTTACTTGGATGTTATTCAAAGGTTCATTTTATTTTATGAACATTATTTAGCTCCTTGCTTCAACTTTCCTGATACAAATAACTCCACTTTTACTAATAATACAGGTTAGAACCTGTAATTATAGAGCTTGAGCGACAGCGAGCACCTGTTGTTGTGGTATCTCACCAGGTTGTACTCAAGACATTAAGCTAAATCCCTGCTTCTGTGGTTGTCTTGTTCTAATCAGTGAGGTTTTCCCATACTCTTCTCATTGCAGGCAGTTTTGAGGGCACTCTATGCATATTTTGCTGACAGGCCTTTGAATGAAATTCCGCATATTGAGGTTACCTGAACTTGTGCATATATGTTTACCAGATTGTTGCATACGAAACATGGAGTTCGATGATGCTTTGTTCTAATTGTCTTGATAAGAAAATGAGAAAACATGAACACAGTATCATTAATCTTGATGTTATTACTATTCTGCAATCAGATTTGGTGTTTTATCTTGGTAATACTTTAAATGAAATGATGCATGGACACTTCTGTGCTACAACATGTCTAGAAAGAGTGAATCATTTCTAACAATGTGTAAAATCTCAAGTACTAAATCGAAGAAGAGTTTAGAAAGCATAAACTACAGTTTCTAGTTAATTAATGAAATGAATATTGCTTTATATTTAGTTTTTGCTTAGAAATTTTGGTGTTCATCATCATGTCAGTTGGTGAGTGATGATGAAAATGGTGAAGATATCTAAAGTGAGATTTGTAATTTCCAGGTTCCTCTTCATACCATAATTGAGATACAAATGGGAGTGACGGGTGTCCAAGAAAAAAGATACAAACTAATGGACTGAAATGAGTTGAAGAAAAGTTTCTTTCTTTTACTATACTTTAACTCTGTTGTTAGAACCAATTATCCATTCTTATCATTTCAATTTATTGGCAAAATGTAATATTGCCCTGAATGGACTACATTGTTCTAAATTACCATATTGAAGGCAAGGTATGCTCTTCAAATTCAATGTTGTTTCACTTCAACTGTAAATGACATACCTTTCACAAATATTATATTCAGTTAATACACACGCCATACTATTATAAGTTTTGTGTGATAATTCTTTATTTTATTTTTTTTGTAAATATCACTGGCGGTGGAAAAAATGAAATGAATTTTGGTAAGTTTTACTATAAGAAAACTCATATCTCTATATTCATCAAGTAATCAATATAAATACATATTATATTACATTTTTATGTTATCCAAAATAAGATAAAATTACAGTCACTCAAAATATTTATCATCGTGGATATGACTATAATTATGTCAACTAAGATATATCTTTTAACCAATAATAAAATAGTAATAATATTACTAGTTAAAGTAATGTATATATAAATTAAAAATAATAATTTAAAAATACTATGTAAAATTAGCTTATAAATGTAAAAGTTTATTTCATTTTTTTAATTTCTTATTCTAAAAGTGTTCCGTTTGAAACTTCTCCATCTTAACTTTTAGTCTTTTAATACGGTATTTTTCCCCGTTTTTGCATATCATTCACTCCTCTTTTGATATGAATTTGTCTACTCTAAACTAAGTAAATGTAAAGTGGACAATATGATTTTGTTGTTAATTTTAATTAAAGTACTTTGCAATTTTTAAATGGTTTTAAGTCTATGGTTGATAAGACTTTATTTTTATATATTTAGTCGCTTTACATGGATTAAATATAGTAGGAATATGGGTTACATCATTTTATCACAAGTCTTTAAATCATATATTTATGATATTTTTTAGGTTAACATATGTTGTATTTTGTTAATGTAGATGTTTTTATAGACGTATTTATCTTTTTGTTATTTATAGAATTGTTATCAATTTCTACTTTTAAGTCCTTAGTAACTTTTAACATATATTGTAATTATAATACTTTTATTAGGGAAGACGTATGAACTTGTGTTTAAAGATATTTGTATCTAGAGGTGTTATATAATAAATTTTCATATTCTTTAGTTCTTATTTTCATTCAATTTAAAAAATAATTATTTTATTACATAATATTTTATTTTCTTTCAATAATTGGATATTTACTTAGATTTTCAATCTCTTTCTCTTTCAACATTAGCAAGAAAAAAAAGTAAATGTTGTAATTATCATAAAATTTCAATTGTATGTATTAACAAAAAAAATGTTATAATTGTCACAGTATATATAATAGTTTATTTTCTTATGTAATTATTTAAGATTTATACAATTTTTTGTATTGTTATTTAAAATGCTCTATTGTAGTAAAATCCTTTTCTTTAGGAAAATGTTTTCACATCTACTATTACACAGAAGAAAGAAACGGGACGAAAACACAAAAAAGAAAAAATGAAAATGATATTTTGTCTTGTTTAATTATAGTTTAAATGATGAAAAGCAAAATTAATTTTGTGTTTCAAATACATCAAAATATGCCATTCTCTTTTTCTTCTCAAAATGGTGAAAAACAGGTAGTATGAATTTATGAAGAATAGTTTTCTTTCATTTTATTAAATAACCAAGCAAAAACATTTTTTGCCTTCTCACCTTTTCACTTGCTAAAATATAATTGATAAACAAAATAAAAAATAAAATAAAATGACAAAATACTAGTACACTTCTTCTTATTTCCATTATTTTGTTTTTAATTTTGACATCAAATAAATTCTTACACCCACTATTTTACTCTTTAATTTTTTTTTATAAATATAAAAATTAGTTTTTTTTAATAAGAAAAATATTTTTATAAATAGATTATCAAGTGATACACCTAATGTAAAAAAAAAACATAACCAATAAATATCCTTTCCACTCTCTTAATCATTATAAGTTTAGTTAAATGCAAAAAACATTATTTTATTTTGTTTCTTATCTATTTTTATTTAATTAGATGTCGTTAATTTTACTCATTATATTTTATTTCACCTATCATATTTCCATTCTCTCCAACTTTGCCATATCTGTTATGTATGAAGGTCCTGTAGAGAGACAAAGACATGATTATTACCTACATATTGACTTCTCTGTTGTCTGCTCTCATCAATGAATTCTTCGACTCATTCCCACCCCCCTGTCAGAACACAACCTCACACCTAACCCACCCTTCTCACCACCATACTCAAAATTTTATCTATATAAATCTTATCAATGCATTCAAAATATAATTTTTAATTTTATTTACTAATATAAAAAAAACTTTTATACAGGTTAAAATAATTTTACTGAATTTAGAATGGTATATAACAGGAATATGATGGTCAACCTTAATAGCTCAACTAGTAGATCTATGGTAAACCTTAATCACCAAACTAGATCAAGTCATAAATAACTCAAAAATCACTATACAACATCATGTAAGAATAGGTGACACAAAATGATGGCAAGAATAGTGAAGAAGAAGAAGCAGATATGTGATTCACAGAAAAAAAGGAGACAGAAAAGAAAAAGTAGAAAAATAAAGATTAAGAATCTGGGAATCTCCGTAAAATACAGACAAAAATAATTACTTTTTATATTAATTATAATTAAAAATCATATAAAAAGTTTTCTTATTTATTATTAAAATATTATTATATTTATTTTTTATATCAATTATAGCTAGAGTTGTTATATAAAATTTCTTTTTTATTATAAAAATATCATTACGTCCACGTTCTATATAAATAGTCTTTATAAAAACTCTTTCTTTTCACTAGTGATTTCTTGATAATTACTTTACAAATCATTATGTGTATCATATTAAGAACATTTTTTCGATGTCAAAATAATTTAAACACAGTATATAAATTTTAAATTAAAAAATAAACGTAATAGTTAATCATAATATTCTTATATCAACGAATTTTGTATCATTTATTAATTTTTAACTCATTCTCTTATTATGTAAGAATCAGATTGAAAGAGCAAGAAGGCATTAATATTAACAATGCAGTACATATTATAAAAACGAAACTAAAAGCTGGTATGAATAGAAATAAGAAAAAAGAAGTGAAGTTAAAAGGGAAAAGGTGCAATAATTTTGAAGTGCATGGGAAGAGGCCATAGGTCCCTCTTTACATGATACAATAATTACACGGTGGCAGTTTGGGGTACGTCAGAGTTCACGAGCCTTTGTGAATGAATATGAACATTCACACACACAGCATGGCATGTCTAAAATGGTGGTCGGAAGCATGCAGCAGAAAATGCTGGAATCTATGCAAAGAAATCTACTGTTGTTGTCTTTGTCATTTAGCTTCGGTTATAGGGTGGTCAAGGTGTGCCAAAATAAAGCGTAGAGAAAAATGCCTCTCACTTCCATTCACATGGGACCCTTCAACACTCTTTCTCTTTTTTAAACAATAATGCCTACTACCCCTACCCCAATTCTACGACAAAACACCCCCCCTATGTTTCCATCAAATTTTCTTAATTTCATCATTCGTATTCCAAATAATTCCAGACTCATATAAATAACACAACATACCATATTATTTTCTTTTCCTAATCAATAGTTCATTCATTTTTGTTTCATTAAATAGGATTGAGAATCACATTTTCAAACACTTTCACAATTAGCTTTTGTTTAACGTGTTAATTTATTCTTTCTTTTTTCTTCTCAAAGTGCAATTACTTCTTTTCTCTATAGTCCAAGTCTAAGCAACTCTCTAAATCCAAGCGATAATTACCGGTTAAAGACGTCTTAATGTTCAAATCATTTTAGTAATAGCTTATTACAATTAAGTTTTAAATACTCAATAAATGCAACAATCTTTCTTCTTACCTTCTTCTTCTGTATTTATAAGTTTCGTATTGAGGTTCTGAATAGGACTGATTCAATTACAGCCTAATATCGTCTAAGCATGTTTTTACTTTCTTAATATGTGAATAAGAAATTTAAGCCAAACAGTTGAGATGGTCGTATATCTCACCCATTTAGTATATTAGGTTATAATTTTTTCCTATATTGTTTTCTATTGATCAATAAGAATGTATTTGTAGGGTATAATTTTATTTCTAATTGTAAGAAGGGTTAAAAGAAACTCATTAGCATAGATAAATTAATTTTAATTTTACATCAAATTTAATAATTAAAAACGTATTTAAGCGATGAAATTTTGTTTCTAAGAAAAAAAATGGTTGAAGGAAGGTTAGCTTTCCTTGGTGTACTTTGGGTTTGTGCAAAAAAACCTCAAGAATCTTGACTCGGAATTATATGCTCTGGCTCTGCCTTGGGATCCCCTAAATTCGCCACATTAGTGAAATTACGTATGGTACATTCTATCACACCAAAAACTCATTAAAATACTAACACATTTTCATCAGCAATAGATGAGTTTTTACAAGGATAATTCATGAAGGACTAAAAAAATAGCACCACCGAAACCATAGTCTACAAAAACCTGTGCTCTATAAACTATTCAGAAGAGTACACTGCTCCACATGAATATAATAAACTTCAACCACCCTCTTTCTGCTGCCGTCGCCTTCACGAGTCCTTCATTTCTGCACCTTTTTCTCATCACATCACTCTCTCCTCCTCGGATATAGGGATTCTTTCTTTGACTTCAACGAAACCCCTTTCTACTTCAATCTATACAAACTAATGCATTACAACACACTAATTTCTTGCTAACCACTACACGCAAGTGTATCATATGCCTCAGGCAACACCCCTAATTTATTCCATCATACAAAACTAACTTCACTCTCACGTAATCACTTTCACATGACACAAACAAAACATAGCAACCATACACCAACTACGCCCCAATCTACTCTATTATGTACATTTTTCTATCTAGTACTGTCATATTAATTAAGGTTGCATAAAATTCATTCTGCAGATGTGTTGTTTCAAAATCTGAACGGTCTCTTCTCAGTTACATTGTTTTTTTCGTTAGAGTTAAATTTGAGATGTAATTAACATGATCGAGTTTCATAACAAGTATATGATTGTTTTTATAAGATTTTATAACTTCCTCAAAATTATCTCCGAAATATTCATAATCTGATATGGTTTTGGAACAAATGTATCTGAAATAAATGCGCACAAAAAACAAACACACACCAGGAATCTAAGCCACCCACCCTCCTAATAAAGCCCTTCAAGTCTACAACTTTGAGCCAAAACCAAACACCCTTTTGGCCACTCTTCACAATGCCAACCCAAGCTGACTCGCCCAACACGTTGACCCAAATGTTTCAGAACATCTTCTCAGACAACAGTAACATCATGCTTGCAGCCATCATTTCCCTTCTCCTTGTCATCCTCTTTGTCCTCCTTCTACACCTCTATGCCAGATGGTTCCTTGCTCAGGCACAGGCTCAGGCACACGCCCGCCGTCGACGCCGCCGCCGCCGAACCACGGTGACCGTCTCCGACGTCCTTGGCCCTGCTAGGTTCCACCAGTTCCACAGCTTCAACATAGAAGACTCCTCACCCCTCTCAACCAAAGGCCTGGATTCTTCCACCATTAGAGCAATTCCTCTCTTCATCTATGAGCATAACAACAAGGCAAAAGAAGATGAAGAACTTGAATGTGTGATTTGTTTGAGTGCCTTTGAGGGTGGTGAAGTGGGAAGGTGTTTGCCAAAGTGTGGCCATGGTTTTCATGTGGAGTGCATTGACATGTGGTTAAGTTCACACTCCAATTGTCCTATTTGTAGAGCCCCCATTGTAGTAAATGTTGTTGAGAGCGATTCTTCTCAGGTTGTGTCTTCAAGAGATCATGGTGCTGAATATGGTGGTTCTGATTTTGAGATTGTGGTTGATGCTGGTTCCGATGAGACCAGAGAGAGTGATCACGGGAATGGTAATGGTAACGGAGGAGCAAGAACAAGTGTTTCTGTGTCAGAAACCTCTTCCTCGTTTTTGGGGTGCTCTTTGGAGAGAATGCTTGGCAAGGTTTTCCCTTCGGCTAATTAATGTAAATTAATTCATTACATGCTTGAGATGTATACTCTACACGATTTACCATGAAATGAGCATCATCAACTACGGTTCTGTACAGGTTTCTCTGTTTCATCCCTCTCAGAAATTATTCTAAACCTTGAAGCTGTTAAAAGTTTCTTTTTCCGTGTTCTTCTTTTTCCTGCATTTCACTGTGTTATACTATTAGATAGGTTGTTGAATGTCATTAAAGCATGTTAAGAACACTGTCCTCATATCACATTTACTAACAAAAAAGAATCAAATTATAAAAGGCTTAGTTCATGTTTGGATTATTGTCCAAATTGCTGCAACATACATCCCAGTGCACACTTAAAGCATAAATTAGGATTGGGTTTCTTCTGAAAATGTAAATATGGAGCCTCAGAATATCTAGTGTTTTAAATGCTGCAAAAACCACTTCTTGTTGGTTCTTATTGAAGGTGTTGTAGAAGAAATTCCAACAGGAAACAACATTTGTACTTTAATTTAGATTAGTTCTATGTAATACAATAGAAACACTTGTATAAAATTGATTTGATCTTATTGTTGCTTAAACCATATTGATAACTTGTATAACGAACACTCGTTGCTTAACTAAGTTATTTACTCAATTTTAATTTCCATTGGGCTGGTACTACCTGCATGCTTACATCACAGGCCAGTTAACTTTCACTGCTTAAGAAATCTTTTGCTTAGACCAAATCCATGACAATCTATGAGCATCACTTTATGCTGGATTGTATTTAAAGAGCAATGGAGCTAGGAAGTAGCAACCACACTCTATTGCTTCTTTTGAACATAGTAGAGTAGGAAAGCAACAAGGGTAGGTGCATAAACCAAAGGAAAAGGACAAAAATACAGTACTTAATAACGAAGCACTTAACTGTGCTGTATTGGGCAGTCACACTTCACGATATATATACCTTTTATCAGCAATTGATTGTCCTCAAGAGTTGAGATGTGTTGTTTTCTGTCACGATCCTCTAGTCCAAAAATTGTGGCTCGGTTGCAGGAAACCAATGTGGTGGGTCCATCATGCAGTCTTATAATGTTATTCAACGATTTAAACCAAATTAGTTCAGATAATTAGTGATAACAACCTTGTCATTGTGTTTTAAGCAAAGAGATTGATGAATAATGTAAAGCACTGTTACTTACTCATTTCTATACAGACAACTGTGTGACTGTACAGGCTTTGATGATTTGTTGTCACTGTTCTGTTTGTTTGAATAGTTGTGCATGAAGGCAAGGGTGGAGTGGGTCAAACAAACTGTGCAAGTGAACCCATTAAAAATGATGTGTGCTTCATCCTATTTAATGCAGAGCTTGGCCTGACCCAGAGAAAAATGTTTAGTCAATACTGCATACAGAAAACAGAACTTGGCTGTATAGATTCACAGTTGGCTTCTTCTGCCCATGCTTTTCCCCTTTGATAGCCACGTGCTTTTCATATTGAAATATACGTTTTAGTATACTTTTAATTTTACAACATGATTGTGTTTTAATTTTAACTTTTCTTTCATTTCATTCTTCCAAAATGTGAAGTTGTTACTATTAGTTCAATTTTATAGAGAGAAAAATCAAGTTTAAATTATTTATACGTTGTTATTCTTAAGCACTAATACATATAACACACTATGTAATATTATATAATGTAACCTCTTGATTAAAAAAATAAAATCTTCAATATACTGTAATACAATATTATTATAACATAACATGATATATCTCTACTGGGATACGTCTTTTTTTCTTAGACTCTTATAATAAAATAAAACTTAAATAAGAACAAAATATATATGTTTCTCTGAAATCTAAACGTAACATATGCATAATTTGAAAATAAACTTTTAAAGAAACTAATGTAAGAAATTTTTCTTACAATTAATAGATTTATAAATTATTTCCTGTATAGTTTTTTTTTCCTGTGTTTTTTCTTCATAAATTAGGTAAATGGTGCATGACAAGTCATACATGTGCTTACATACCTTTTACACAAATTTACAACATTCACATTCGGACTTTCTCTTGTGACCTTTGTCTCCAAACTTTGCAAAAGAGAGAAAAATGATAACTGTAACACATCAATTGTTAGCTAAATAGATAAGTAAAATAAAAGACATCGTTTTGTAACACAACCTACATTTTAGTTTTTTTAATGCTACATTCAAGTATAACGATAAGCAACTTTGGGCTGGGCCTAACATTTTGTTTTACCATAACCATTAATTAAACTTATGGTATTGCTTCACGCAGTCCCATAGTTATTACCTGCACTCCACGCTAGTGAGAAAAACTAAATTACCCTTCATCATTGCACCACACCACGCTGCCATCATCAACTTTGCTCAAGATGAAGGAGAGAGGGAGAACGTTGCAGAAAAAAATAAAATAAAACAAAAAAAGTTAAAAAAATGAATTTTATATATTTTGGAAAGTTTATTCCAAGAGTTAAAATCAATTTATATATAAGCTAATTTTTACAAATTATCTTATAAATTTTCTCAATTTTTATTTTATAGTTTGTTTATAAACTAATTTTAACTTGTGATAAAAGTCGTTCTGTTTTTAAAAAAATTTAAACTACTTTTTTTTTTATTAAAACGACTTTATCCAAATATTCTAATAATAAAATTCAGAAGTGGATTTTTTTATTCAAACAAAAAAATGAAGGAAACAAACGGGTATATTTCAAATGTTTGTATCACCACACTATTATAAACTATGCATATTGCTATCGTTTATTTTTCTTTAAAATTGTGAATGAAAATCATCACTTCGAACTGAAAACAAACACTACTTAAGTATTAATTGAGAATTAGGATCATCATTTATTGATAGATGAGTACAATTAGATAACTTAGTTGTTTTCTGATTGTTTTTACTAGATGGTATTTTAACAATCAGAGTTATATTATTTTTGTCATTATTAATGCTCTGTAAAAAAAATAAAGGATTGTAGCACTCTTTTTTATTTCTACCTTAACAATTGTGTGGAAGTAATGATTTCAATCATAAAAAAATATTTCGGAGAGCATAATTCTTGAAACACCTTATCACCTTATTAATTAAAACATTATATATTTGATAAAGGATAGACAAACAATAAAGATAATATGTAAGACTTTCATGACAAAATTTCACGTTAAACTTTAAAAATATAATTAATTTATAATCAATTATGAGAGTTTATATAACATAAAAATTATACAGCTAAATAATAATTATTCTCTTTTAAGAAGACTATTAATAATTCTAATGCTTCACAATTTTTTTATCTATAATATCTTCTACGTATAATATATTATCATAAAAAAAATCAGAATACAACCAACAACATTAATACAACCAACAACATTGTAATATATATATATATATATATAATTTCAATCTCTCTTATAAATTATATTATCATCCTATTTCATTTACTATATTATTAATTAACTTACTTATTCCAAACAATACATAACTCAAACAATTATTAGTCTAATGGATCAACTATTAACTCAAACAATTTATTAATACTTTTAAGAAAAAGCCTACACAAAACTTATCCTAGTGACATATATATTAAATCATAACCCATTAGTTCTCAAGATTTGGACATTTAACTGTCAGAATAAATATGCATTGAGTAGATTCAAAGATTTTCTACATTTATCATGTAAGTACATTTTTGGCAATTACCATCCGAGCTCTACTACACCCTTAAAATATGAGGACTTATGTCCTCGTCACCATGACAAGGTTAATCATTATAGCCAGTTAGAATGATTTTCTTTCACACCAAATCCTAGTAGAGGAACTCCCTTATAACTCTCACAACTAGATATTTTTCTCTATCTGAGTTGAATACTAACATATAAGTCTTACATCACATTGTTTGCATTTAAACCATCTATTATTATCAATTAATCAACATATATGCATAATTATATGATCTAAAACATGTTAATTCATCAAGTACAAATATTAGCTCCCAACAAAAACTATCTAGTGCCTAATGCTTTAGGCCCCTAAAACTATTATCAATCTGTTTATCTAGACAACTTTATCTCTTTCCTTAGTTCAAAAGAAACCTATGATAAAGCAATTAAACAATTCAGCTATAACTATTAATTCCACATATAGCCAATTTCCATTCAATTATAACACTAAATAACATCAATTCAATTCAAAATACCAAGGTAAACATAAGAAATTACCAACCATTTCACTTTCTCATCACAATCCATTCATCAAATAGAATTCAAATTATATAATTAAACTAGTTTCCCTAAAAAGTTGTTCCTACGATTATAATTCTCACAGATGCTCTAACTACACAAAGAAAATCCCTATCAAAGATCAAAACACATCTTCATGACAGCAAACAAATATAAGTTTACCTTGAGACTTTAATTCACACATCGACCATAGAGTCATATGCAATTCAAAATAGTACACTAACTCAAAAAGTGAACTTACTCTTTTGAATTCTAATCCGTTAATGTGTAAAGCTCTTTGCAAGATTTCACCTTGAGAGACATGTGTTGATTTAGTCCTTATTACCACTAATCATGAAAAGCAATTAAATTTGTATACTTGTAACTTGGAAGACATAATTAATTCACTTAAAAGTATATGAATTGAAATAAAATTTAAAGCAAAAAAAAATATTTTTTAAAACTAATTATTTGATAAAATCCTCTTCAAGACTATTAAATAATTATTTTCTAAATAAATTATTGTTGTTAAATCTTATTATTATTGTATATCGATATTATTATTATTAAATCATATTATTATCATATATCAATGTTGTTATTGTTATTATTGTTATTATTATTATTGTTATTATTGTTATTATTGTTATTATTATTATTATTATTATTATTATTATTATTATTATTGTTGTTGTTGTTGTTGTTGTTGTTGTTGTTGTTGTTGTTGTTGAATATAGTAAAAATTATGTATAGAATTAATCTTCTTTGTGTTGAATATACACATAGGATCCTCTATTTATAATAGAAGAAATATGGACTAAGTCTAAAATACAAATAAGAAATAATAACAAACTAATTAAAGATAAAAGATAAATATAAAATAAAGATAATATATCTAACACTTTTCCTCAAGCCTGTGCATACAAATCATATGTACTAAACTTGTTACTAATATAATCCATTAAGACTTAGTAAAAATATCAACTCTACACTGGAGTGACACCAAATTCGTAATTATTTACAAGACGATATAAAAGACAAAATATCAATCCAAAAGACCCTCATTGAGCAATAAATATGAGAAGTTGATCCATGTAAATCTCTTTTTACAAACCGTTGTTGATGAATGCATTGTTGACATCCAGTGGATAAAGAAGTCATTGTTGGAAAGCCAACATTGCTATAAATATAAATTAACAAAAACCATCTTTTCCATGGGAGAAAAAACATATATGGATAGGTCAAACACAATGGTGACAAAAGGGAGGTTAGAAGAGACAAGAGTGGAAGAAGCCATGGATGAATAAGAGAGAAAACATAAAAATCCAATATTCTCCAATCAAGACACTTGAAAAAGGAAAAAAAGCAACCTCAATGCTCTGAATAGCTTTCTGAGAGTAGACGGAACATGCGATAATGCACGATGAACTTGAAATAGGAAAACCAACTACCTCGACGCTCTAAATTGATACTAGATATGCCACCATGCACGACGAAAAAGGAGTAAATCAACAACTTCAAAGGCGTTGATAGCGTGTAGGAGCTCTGATAAAGGCATAGTTCATGACATGATGGTCGCCAGACCGAGACGATCAAAACCATGTGATCATTAATAATTTTTTTTTTCTTTATGTTGAATATAGTGAAAACTATGTATCCAATTAATCTCTCTTATGTTGAATATACACATAGGGTCATTTATTTATAATAGAAGAAATAATAACAAACTAACTAAAAAGATAATATATCTAACATGAGGTGAACTTTAAGCCTAACTCAATCCCACAAAACCAACTTGTAAGGTGAGACTTGGATTCACTTATATACTATAAATTAATCTTATCTCTAATCGAGGTGGGACTTCCAATTATTATTATTATTATTATAATTGTATTTATTATTTTTTATTATATATTATTATAGTTTTTATTATTATTTGTATTACTATTATTATAAATTTGAACGTCAATTTTGTAATATTCAGAGATTTTTAATGTAAGTAATATCTTTTATATATAAATCTTTGAATTGCACATCATAAAATCAACAACTTTATCTTCTTCAACATGTTAACAACAATAATTAAAAAAAAATGTGCATGTTTTCCTTTCTGTTTAACGGCGTTATCTATATATTTATGTGATAAACAACAAATTACGTTGAATACATATAAATCTCCTCCAGTTAACTTTTTAAAAGATAAACATAATTAATCATTTGTTATGTAAGAAAACAGTTAAAAACGAGGAAATATGCATTTGTGAAGTATAAAGAACAAACATGATTTTGTGATAAAAACAAAAATTAAAATCTCACTATAATTTAATTTAATGAGTAAAAACATAATTAGCCTTTTCTAAAATATCTTTAAAGTTTGACCAAAAAGCTGCAAATGTATTAAAAACTTTAGTAGTGTTTTGAATTTGAATGTGTGTTTTAGCGTGTAAATTTATTTATTTAGTGTTGTAAGTTCCAGATCGACTGGAGGCTAATCTATAATATATAAGTGAGGTGTAAACTTTATCTTACATGCCAGTTTTTGTGGAGTTAAGTTATGCTTAAACCTATTTTTTAATATGTTGGAAGTCCCATATCGACTCTCGGATGTGTTGGAAGTCCCACGTCGGCTCTCGAATGTGTTGGAAGTCTCATATCGACTAAAGATAAAACCAATTTATAATATATAAGTGAGGTGTAAATCTCACCTTATAAGCCGATTTTATGATTTTGAATTAAACTTAAAACCCAGTTTCTAATATTTATTACAAAAAGATTGAAAAGTAAGTTTTATCAAATTTTTTTATATTTATTTTAGTTTATTTTTTACTTATTTATTATTCATTATTTTTTTCTCCGTTCTGGCTTTTTTCTACCAAACCCCACGCTTTAATAGGTCCACATATATATATATATATATATATATATATATATATATATATATATATATATATATATATATATATATATATATATATATATATATATATATATATATATATATATATATATATATATATATATATATATATTATATTCTTCCATAAAGGGAGATTTCATCAAGAAAATAAAATAAGAGAGTATTTCCTACTTCACAGCCACTCACGACGATAAATATATTTACTAACTATTATGGAAATTAAATCGTGTCCCTACTACCTCACATAAGATACGGGGTTTCTTTAATGAGAAAAAAAGAGTTAGGTTTGAAGAGATATTTATCAAAAATAACTTTTATAAAAAAGAAAACTATTTCTTTATAATTAAGTTAACATTATTTTAGCAACAAAATTTGTACATTTTTTTTATATAGTTTCCTTCTAATTTTAGTTTTAACTTACGAGTATAAATTAATTTGAACATGTTAAAAAATTAATTTACATTTTATATTTTAAAAAACTTCATATGAAACAAGTCCTATAGTTCAATTAAACTACCTCACTGTCATATTTTTATCACGTCATATATTATTATATTTACACTTCTCCTTCTTTTAATAAGTATTAAGTAGGATTAAAACATCAGCAAGCAAACATCATTTCATGGTTTACCAACACTATGTTTTTATAATCTCAACTAATCTCCACATTATATGTGTATATATATATATATATATATATATATATATATATATATATATATATAATAGTAATTGATTAAAAAAGTAATAGCATTTGATTATATATCATATATAAATTAATAAAAATAATAATATCCACTTGATAAATTCTGTCTGAGAAATATTAGATATAGAGGGTAAAAGGAGCCACACCCAAAGATGAAAGTTGATTCTGAAAGATGTCGACAACATTAGAAACATAAATGTAAGAATAAATGAGGGAAAACATTATTATTTGTTGAGATTTTGTCTGAGATGGAGAGAGGCCCTGCAGAGAGGGCAACTAGGGTGTGCAGTGAGCCACAAGTCTAAGCACTGAGAATGAAAGACATGTTCACATTGAATCAACACTTTCAACTTTTCATTACCTTGGAAAAGACTCAAACATATGCAGCATTCTTCTTTCTCAAAACCAACTATGCTTGCTGAAGACGGTACCATGATGTTGTTTGTTAGCTCAATTCCAACCCATTGAAGATCAGGTAGGGGAGAGACCACTGTGGTTGCCGTGGACCTTCCATGATGTGAGAAACAACGGCGACAGAAGTGGATGCACAAGAAGAGCGAAGGAACAAAGATGAAAACAGCGAAAAACAGGAGCAATAAGAATAAGCTTTGTCCATAAGAGTGAAAAAAGGTTGAAGCATTGTCGTCAATGTGCAATTGAATTAAGTGTTGTTGTTGCGAGGCCATGTTTGGTCAGAGGCTGAGGTGTGTGTGAGAGAGAACAGTGAAATAAGATGAAGGGTGAGAGAGTTTGGGTAGAAAGTTAGATTGGAAATTAATAGTGTAAGATGAAAGGAGGAGGTAGTGGTTGGCCTGTGAGTCCTCTGTAAGGTGGTTGTGAGCATTTGTGAACATATCTGTCTTATGAGGTAGGAAAATACCATTTCTATTCTACCTTAAAAAAATGAAACATAATTAAATAACACATACTCTTTTTTTTTTAGGTTTTCCCACTTCAAAATAATTATATATATATATATATATATATATATATATATATATATATATATATATAAAATTAAGCTTTTAACGTCTAGAATTTATGTAATCCAAAACAATATTAACGTAAAAAATATTAATGATATTTTTGTATATAAAATGAGCAATTAGACATCTTACCACCTTACACTTTAGACGTTATTTTTATCAGTGCGTCGATATATGACTTCAAGCTATCGAGCTCATGCTATCGAACTATCGAGCTCCTCTTATTGGACTGTCGAGCTCGGGTTCTTATTTTGTTGACATTAGACTATCAAGCTCTTGTGCAAAATTTAACCCTAGATGTCGAATAGGCCACACAACTAACGTAAAATCCACTTTAGGCGTCTACTAGAGGAGGTCAAAGTCTAATTTATTTTAAACATTTAAAAAAGGCAGCTGGAAAATAAATCTTCTCGAAAAGTTTGACGTTGGATAGTCAAGTGACTAGCATCATATCGCATTAGGCGTTGAACTCTCAGATGGACCAATGTCTAATGTTGCTTAAATTATTAAAAAACCAAATTCAAAAGATCTTTTAGTGTACACATATGACATTAGAAAGTCTAGGGTCAACGTCATATCACGTTAGACGTTGGATGGTAGACGTTGGATGGTCAGGAAGACAACCTCTAATTGTGTTAAGAGTGATTCTCCCTACACCTCACTGAGTTCAGCCTACACATCCTTTCTATTTTATATTTCCAACTGTACCCTTGTCTCGTCAGAGAATATTTTAGTTTTAAAAGAAGCTGAGTCCATTGAATAATAAAAAGCACCAGCCCTTCCTCCTCTGCCGCATCTCAGATTTGCAAAACCCTACACCTCCTTTCTCCTCCTTTCCTCTTCTTTGACGCATTTCATATCTAAAAGCCTACACCTCTTTTTTTCTCCTCTCTTCTAGTGCTCTTCCTCCTCCCTCCTCTCTCATTTTTTACCATTCTTAGTTGTTGAGTGGTCGTTCCCTCCTCCCTGGTTTGGTGACTGTGTTGTTGGTGTCATGGTAACAAAAAATTTAGTGCAAAAGTGATTTTTCAGTAGCCATTAGACTTTGATCCCCTAAGGCGTCTGAAGCCATATGTTGTATTATGAATTTAAAAAACAGCACGAGAGATCATTTTTCTTCTATTGTTTTTTCGTGCTCTCTATTCTCTGGCCTCCCAGTGACTTCTGGGACCACCACCAAAGGTAAATTTTCAATCATTTAACATAAATGCATGTTTGAATGTTGTTTTGGATATAATTTTATAATGTTTCACCGATTATTTTTGTGTAACTTTTGTGTTTTGAACACCTTTAAGCACAATGTGGATTTTCTTTTCTCCTCTCACCAATGACAACTGCTCCACAACGACGACGACACTACTCTTCAACTTTGTTCAAGCTTTTTTGTTGGATACAAGATTATTTTTTTTGTTTTCAATATACATTGTATATATAATGAAATTGTGTTATTTTTATAATGTTTCAATAATTTATCACCTACAATGGATGATATAATGAAGAAAACTTGATATAGTAGTAGACAACATGTCTTCTTGACTGGTGCCTGCAATAGCAATTGAATCTATTTCAAGACGTTGATTTTAGTTTTAATACTAGTTTTGATTAGTGTATAGTTTTTTGAATTTGTGTTTGAAACATTTAAAATTATACTGGGCATTTTTTGTTTTTCATGTTTGAAAATATTATTAGAACAAAAAAATATTTTTTTTATAAAGGCAACAACTAACATATGTTAATATACTAAGAGACGTCAAAAACGTTAAATGTTGTTCATTTAGTTAAAAGTGACATCAATTGAACATTAGTCTGTTGTGCGTAGTTAATTAATTTCACACTTTCCTATGACTGAGATCTTTTGATGTCTGTTTTGAAATTCCCATATTAATTTGATATCTTTGACTAAGATGTTAAAACATTTTGTGACATTAAATATAGAAAATAATGCATATCAAAAAATCATTTTTGTAATAATTATATATATTCATACCATTTTTTTTTATAAAATAAACTCTTATCTCCTTTCCCGTTCCTCTATTGCTCGGTAGTCTCATCTCTTTTTCCTAGCTCTCTCAATTTTACATGGCTTTAAATAAAATTAGATGTAGTTTATTTAACAACACGACCTTGTTTATTTAATAATTGGGTTTTAAAAGAGTGTATGTTTTATGAAAAGTTTGAATGCAGTTCATGCTTTTTACATTATCGTGGAATATTATATGAAATGCATCATTTAAATATTAACCATTTCCAGGACCTGATGGTTTTATTGAAATTTAAAATAAAATCAAATATATTATCAGATAAAATTATAAAAGAGTTGCATTGGTGAGAGAATTATCCAGTACCTGGAGAGTAAAAGTATCGTTTGTTTTTTTCAATTATATATATAAGTCGAATGCTATGTATGGGCATATATATTATTAGAAAATTGGTGAATGATGATGCGGCATGGGGATTGATTAATTTGTTGTGGTTGGCTGAGCAACTACTTACTAATGTTAATGGACTGCATTGCATATTTATTGATCAACATTTCTTTCTCTTTTTAATGCTATTATTAAATGCTAATATTTTATAAATTCTTTCTATCATAATTTTATTATATATAGATATGAGAACCAACAAATATATTAAATAATGCAATTTAACCAAACTCATTAATATTATTTTTTTTAAATTACTAAATAATATTCAAATATTTATTGGAACAATTACCTTACATTAACTAATATCAGATATTGATAATATCAAATATATCATAAATATTCTTTTATATTATATATATATATATATATATATATATATATAATATAGAATATATACTTGATTAAGTTATATATCAAATATTAGATTTAATCATTCTCATAGTTCTTGTTTATATTAGATTTCTTAAATTTTTTTTTCAATTTACTCTTAAAAGTAAAGAAATCGGAGCAATTAAATCACGGTTATTAAATTAGGTTAGCAAGTTAAAATTGAGTTCAGTTGTAACATCCCAAAAATTCATCCTTTAAAAATTTTTAAAACTTAAATATAATAATAATACATTTACGGTAACATCCCGTAACCTCATACTTAAATCTATACATAAGTTTTAAGCTCAAACGTAACTGCAAAGATAACATTGAATCCTTCTAATTCGTTCTTCCATCTCTTCCTTCATTTGCACAGGATCACGCGACAATCCTTCAACTGCTCCCGTATAACAAAAACGTCATACGATCATCGCCAAAATTATGGTTTTTTCGATACATGCACAAAAACAAAGTAAGGGTGAGCTAACATGCAACACATCATTTATAAAACGTGCATAATTATTTCAATACAAATGTCATATAATAATTAAATCGGACATCCTCATACCATCGTACCACAATCCCTATTGGACACTCATCCCACAGTACCCAATAATCAACACAATACACAATAGACTCTCATCCGTGTGATACATTGATGAGTAACTCAACGGAAGGTTCTCCACTTGTGATACCATCCTTAGTCCCCTCACTATGTCCAAAATCGGCACATAGACTAGGACATCCTACTACAGTACCCTCAACATCAATATATATATATATACAGATACCATATCATTACTAAATCGAACGCTAAAACAACGAACTTATATTATGTTGAATACTGTTTACATGAACGTTAAGATTGATCACTTAGGCTCGACACTAAACATCAAACGCTATTATACCGGATACCATTAGGTCGAATACCAAAAGATCAAACGCTAAGTAAGATCAAGCACTTAGACTTCACATTAAGACAGCGCACTCTACTAGAACAATTACTATTATTTCGAACACTATTCGAACGAACGTTCGAAGATCAAATCTCGCCGAACACTGCCTCTGACGAACACTATCTGAGGGTGACATCATCGAGACGGGACGTTCCCTACGAACGACCACTAACTATTAATGATCCTTACCTGAGACAAGCATCGTCCGACCCGAGCACTACCTATGAATGATCACTTCCTGAATCATGCATCATCACGACTGATCACTACTTATTAATCGACCGCTACCTCAGCAAATATCAAGGTCGGTCACTCTCCATAAATGATTGCAACCTCAGAACAACATCACCAATAAAGATCATTCTCTAAGAACGATCGCTACGAGACAGAACACTATAATAACGAACGTTTGAGTCTGGGTTAAACGCCTAAGGTACTGACTGAACTAAATCAAACTAAACCCCAGGGTACCAAATTAAGACCGAACACTAACTACCTGAGAACAACTATCATCAAGATCAACAGTTACCTAATTACGCTCGCTACCTGAAAATAAATAACACCAAGACCGAACGTCACTAATAAGAACGCTCGCTACTACCTATAGATCCAACAAGTTTTACTTCCCGTCTCTCTCGAAGAATTATTCCAAATCCAGCTTATCTGCACTACCATCTCTCCCGTACCAGTACGATCATCACGGTTGGAAACCACAGCCACAACAAGCAAGGTGAATAACCAGAAGCATCACATCATAAACCCATTACATATAAACTATAACATTTCCATAATAAATCGACACCCATGACCTTGCAGACTAGTCTTTCATAAACTAATGTCGTTTACTTGTAATTCGTCGTTGATAATGCTAAATTTTACCATATTTTAAGCATCAATTTAGTAGCAAAATCAACTCCTTTCTAACTTATAACTTGCTTAATCCTCTTGTTTTGTCTTGTTTTCTAAATAATTGTGTTTTTGGCTACTTTGATGTACTTTCATCAATAATCCCTTATTTTGTAGCTAAAACTATGCTTGGAAGGGTCTCCAATAATGTAGAGAGCTGAACCAACCACTAGAAGCAAGCAGATCTGCGGAAAAAGTGAAAATTATGCAGTGCTGAAAAGTCAGGCCCGGCCCCCCTGTTGAGGGGCGCCCGGGCGCGAGCTGCACCAGGGTCAGTTTCTGCACAGAAGCCAGTTTTGTGTGCTGGCCGCGCCCGGGCGTGAAAAAGGGGCGCCCGGGCGCGACTTTTTGCGAGAAGCTCGCGCCCGGGCGTGAGAAATGGGGCGCCCGGGCGTGAGAAATGGGGCGCCCGGGCGCGACTTTGCTGATGTGTCAGATCCAGCTTATTTAACCCAGAAACGCAAAGGGGTTGGGATCTTTGGCTGCCCAAACACGATTTCTCTCAATTGGAGCTCTTGGAGGCGAGCTAGGAGCTGTGGAAACAGTCCTTCTTCAACCTTGGGTCTTCCTCCTTCTTCAATTTCCACCATTGTTGTAAGCTTGAGCTCTCCATTCATGGAGAGCTAGTTTCATTATTGTTGGGGGATTGATGTAGCCACTGAAATCTTATGTAAACCACTATGTTTTGAATGAATTTATGCCTCTTTCATTGATTGTTAGTGTTTAATTCCTTTTCTTAATGCTTGTTGTGAAATTGTTACCCATTACATGATTTTAGGGTTTGCTTGATATTGGAAAATGTTGGGTAAATCTGGACTTGGATTAAACACCTAAAGGAAATAGTATCTAGGGATAGAGCTAGGACCTTTGGTTGTCTTAAGATCTCAATTCTTAATGCAGAAATAATTGTTAGGTTTTCCAAGGGATTGGAGCCTAATAAGGAAGTCTAGGCTCTCTCTACCAAGGAATTGGGTTTGAGTAATTTAGTAGATTGACATTGGCATATTAATGAAGAGGAAGTGATTTTCTATACATAAGAGTGAAGTAGGTGGAAATCATACCCCCAACAATACCATTCCTTATCATTTCTAATCTTTCCATTTCCAAGTGTTTGAGTATCTAAGATCACTTTTATTAATTGTTTCATGTTTACTTTATTTCCACAAAAACACAAATTATGAAGCATTCTTTAGTCTAAGTTAGTTGGAAATTATACGATTGTTTGGTGACACGAGTCTCTTGGGAAACGATATCCGGTCTTACCGGTTTTATTACTTAGAACGATTTGGTACACTTGCCAAAGAGTTAACAAGTTTTTGGCGCCGTTGCCGGGGACTCGGTGTTAATACTATACTTTTGTGTGTTTTTAACCAACTTAGGCTTTATTCTTATATTCCTTTTACTGTGAATAATTTTTGTTCTCTTTTATTTTTGGATAACTTGGTGCTCTAGTATTGTTGTCTCTAGTGTATGCAGGGCACAATCCGTACTAGGAGAACAACATCATCTGAACCTCTCCTTTTAGACCCCGAAGTTGAGAAAACTGCCCGTAGAAACAATAGTAGAAGGAGAAGGCAAAACAGGGCTGCTAGAGAAACTTCTCTCATTCAAGAGATTCCTAAGCAACCATTCATACCTGTTTTTGATCAGGAAGGAGAAGATATGGCCGCCAATCCAAATGGTCATGGTGATGGCCAAGCTAGACGCACCTTGGAGGACTATTCTACATTCTCAGGGCCTCTTCACTTCAACAGCATTTCTAGGCCAAGAGTTAATGCCGCCAACATGGAGATAAGGCCTGCTCTCATCCATTTGGTGCAGAACAATCAGTTCCATGGCCTTTCTCATGAGAATCCGTACAATCATTTGGCCACCTTCCTTGAGATATGTAATACTGTGAAGATTCATGATGTTCCTGATGAAGCTATAAGGCTGAGCCTGTTTTCATTCTCGTTGGGAGGAAACGCTAAGGTGTGGTTGAATTCTTTTCCTGAGAATAACTTCACGACATGGGAGGACGTGGTTGCCAAGTTCCTCAACAAATACTTCCCACAGTCAAAAGTAAATAAAGGAAAGCAGGAAATCTCATCTTTTCAGCAAGATGGTAGTGAAACTTTGAGCCAAGCTTGGGATAGGTTCAAGGGGTTACTAAGAAAGACGCCCACTCATGGGTTTGATGAGCCTACCGTCCTGAATATGTTTTTGGGAGGCCTTAAATCCCAAACTAAATTAATGTTGGATGCCTCAGCTGGAGGAAACATCAGATGGAAGACACCTGAAGAAGCACATGAGCTGATAGAGAATATGGCTTCTAATGACAATGAAGTGCAAAATGAAAGGGCTCAACTCCAACAAAAAGGTGTTTTTCAACTACAATCTCAGGACGCCTTGTTAGCTCAAAACGAAATAATGACCCAACAGCTCGAAGCTCACATGAACAAGCTCTCTCAACTTCCTAAAGAGCTCCAGAATGTTTCGCAAGCTCAACATCAAGGTTGTGAGCTATGTGGTGGAGATCATATAAATGGTCAGTGTGCCATGCAAGCCAATTTCCAAGAGGTGAATTATATGGGTAATCAAGACAACCAAGGTAACTACAACCAAGGATGGAGACCTCACCCAAGCATGGGCCAAGGACAAGCTGGACCATCAAACATACAACCTCAACAACAATATCAACCACATCCCTCTCTATCAGACAGGACCTCTAAATTGGAGGATACTCTTCAACAATTCATGCAAGTATCCATCTCCAATCATAAAAGCACAGAAGCATCCATAAGGAATTTGGAGATACAAATTGGCCAACTGGCCAAGAAGCTAGAAGAAAAGCCTGATAAGAGTTTTGGAGCCAATACTGAAGCCAACCCAAAGGAGGAATGCAAGGCAATCACCATAAGAAGTGGCAAGTTGCTAGTGAGTGGGGAGAAAAAGAACTCAGAGGAGCGTGAAGAAAGAAAAGATGAAAATGAGACAAAGCTTGAAAATAGAAGAGAAGAAGAGGATGAGAGAAGAAAAACAAAAGAAAAAGAAGTTGAGAAGCCTCTTCCCTATCCACAAATATACTCAAGAAAGGATAAAGAAAAGCAGTTCGGGCGGTTCATGGATATCTTCAAGCAATTGGAGATCAAAATACCCTTGACCGAAGCACTGCAACAAATTCCCGCCTATGCAAAGTACATGAAGCAATTCCTCAACAAGAAAAAGAGGTATTTAGATGAGGAAAAAATTGAAGTGCAGGGAAATTGTAGCGCCATCATGCAGAAGATCCTCCCTCCAAAATTTAAAGATCCGGGGAGTTTCACCATTCCGTGCACCATTGGAGACCATGATATAGGGAAGGCTCTTATTGATTTAGGGGCTAGCATCAACATGATGCCTCTCTCTATGCTTAAAAAGATTGGTGGTCTTGAAGCCAAGCCAACAAGAATGATGCTTCAGTTGGCGGATAGATCTATCAAATATCCATTTGGTGTAGTTGAAGATGTGATAATAAAAGTTGATAAGCTCCAATTCCCGGTGGACTTTGTAGTGATGGACATGGAGGAAGATGCGGAGATACCACTCATTCTTGGAAGACCGTTCATGAAGACAGCTAAGGTTGTCATTCATATGGAAGAGGGAATATTGAAATTAAAGGACCAAGATAGAGAAATAACGTTCAATGTCTTCGAAGCTGAGCAACAAAGTCGAGAAAAACAGGCTAGTCTTAAAGCCACAGATGAACTTTTGTCAATGACTAGTCTAACAGGGCAAGCTGCCAAGCTGGTCAAGAAGAGCCTTAATTGTTTCTCCCCAAAAGTGAAAGAAGAAGAAGAAGATAGGGAAGATGAAAAAGTTCACCAAGGCTCTATTGTGGAAAGTGATGAACCCAAACCTGGCAAACCAGTTAAGCTTAAGAGCAGGGTCTGGGTTATCAAGTCTATCAAAGCAAATGGAGTTCTCGAAATTGAGGCTCCATATTCAAGAAGAGTCAAGTTGGTGACAAGAAAGCTGCTTAGAACATGTTGGTGTCATGAAATGAAGAAGCACACCAACATCAAAAACCAAACTTAAATGCTTCATCTGTCAAGCTAAGGACGTTAAACAAGCGCTTACTGGGAGGCAACCCAGCTTTCTAACCCTCTCTCTATGTGTGATTTTGTTATTTGAGTGTGTTTTTATTGTTTGATTTTGCTTTAGAATGTTTTGATTTGATTTGGTTATTTTGGAGCATGTTAGTTTCAATTGTAGTTTTTGTGTTGTTAATGGTTAACTAGTGTAATGTTGAGTTTTATTGTGCATTGATATGTTT
Source organism: Vigna nakashimae (assembly GCA_034642375.1). Lineage (NCBI taxonomy): Eukaryota > Viridiplantae > Streptophyta > Magnoliopsida > Fabales > Fabaceae > Vigna > Vigna nakashimae. The sequence continues at coordinate 16,417,949 of CM067762.1, read as the reverse complement.
TAGAATTGTTCAATCTGTTTTTATGTGTTCTAGTGTGATTGAGTATGTTCTGAATGGTTATGTTGAGTTTAGGTATGTTTAAAGTGTAAAATTTGAAGCCTTGAGTTGTAGAATTAGAAAGCTTTGGAAGTGTGCACCTAAATTGGCATTCTTGCACTCAATTTCAATCCTTATGGATTTGATCAAGTTTGTATAGTGAAAACATGTTAATCTGGGCTGAATTGAGCATCAAGAAGTGCCAAATTCCAAAAATCGTAGGTGTAGTTGTGAAATTATGCAAATCTGCAATCTGGTATGGCGCTCCAGCGCCCTCTACTCAGGGGCGCTCCAGCGCGCTCAGCACGAATCCAGTTTTCTGGCATTCTGACCCATAGCTAGCTCCAGCGCCCTCTGCTTAGGGGCGCTCCAGCTAGCTCCAACCAGATCAGATTTTTCAGCAACTCTATTTTTCTCTTCTGCTTCAAATTTTTCATGCTCCAGGCAGTGTTTTGTGTTTTTTCTTGCATAATTAGTGTGCGTTTGACCTTGTGAACTCATGATCATGTGATCTAATGATTGTTTGTTACAAATACATACATTGTGAGCTCACATTTGCAAACTTTATTTTCAATCTTTTGTGCAGAAATGACTTCTTCATCCAACTCCAAGAGAATAAAAACAAACGCCGCCACAAAGTAGAGATGTCAATAGAGGAATATGCGACCCAAGTAGCATGGCTTGGGGACCAACCCAATTTATTGGGGGAGGTGGTGTAGAAAATGAAGGATTCTGACAATGAGCTACAAATCATGAGTCACAGGACCTTTTATTTTGCTTTCTTTTACTTTGGTTACTAGTTAGCTTTTGTTTTTCAATTTTAGTTAAGTTGTTTTAGTTATCTGGCTTGATAGACTGTGCTGAACCATGATGCTTATGCTTAAATATGAAATGATTTTTGAGATGGTTCAAGTTAGTTCAAATTGTGGTTGCTTTCTTCATGAAAATTATGAGAATGCTCTATGTTTAATTGAGATCAATATTTATGGCAGTTGCTTCATGATGTTGTGGAACCTTGAGTTAATCTTGTGAGATGTTGTGCCTTATATTTTTCTTGTAAATGCTATCACGTTAGATCACAATTGACTTTGCCTGAGTTTCTCTGAACTGAATCATTTGCTTGCTTGTTGGACATGATCAAGGTCATCTTACTCTTCTACCTCTTTTACATGTTCTTAGCCAAATTAGCCAATACTAACCCCCTCAACCTTAATGAAAGATGTCTTCCCTCTTTGAACCTCAAGTCTATTGAAAATTCCTTGATTTCCCTACCTTGAGCTTAATAGAGCAATCATTTGTACTACAGAAGAATGGTTTAAGTTTAGGGGAGTTTGTTTAGTATGGGTGTATTGAGAAAAATAGAAAAGTAACGAAAAAGAAGAAAGAAGAAGAAGAGGAAGAAAAATGAATTCTTTGAAAAAGAATTGGGAAATGAGTTGAGAAGTGGTTTATCCAATTGTGAAGCAAAGTGAGAGACTAATGTTATATCATGAAGTAAATTGTTTTATCTCTTAAGCTCAAGGTGCTTTGGTATCTAGAAAAACCATGTTTCTTTCTTAGCCCTACCACAATACAAGCCAATCGAAGTCCTTGTGATGCTAATTTGCTTGTGAATGTGTTTAATTTGGTTGAAACGAAGGGCAAAATTGATGTGTGTGACATTGTGATAGTAGAGTGATAGATACACATCCTTATACACCAGAGCATTAAAGTGAAACACTATCTTGAGTGATGATTGGTTCTACATAATTCAGTAAAGCATTCTGCCATGATTGTTGATCTCTGATAAACTGTGACATTTGATTGATTCAATGTATTGTGAGCACCACAGTGGAAGACTGATTTGTTATACATTTCCAGTTGTTTCAAGTTAAGCAAGTATTGTGAATTCGGTTGTGCTTTTGAAAATTTTGTTGTGTTAAAGGCATATACCTTTTGCTTGAGGACAAGCAAGGTTCTAAGTTTGGGGGTATTTGATAATGCTAAATTTTACCATATTTTAAGCATCAATTTAGTAGCAAAATCAACTCCTTTCTAACTTATAACTTGCTTAATCCTCTTGTTTTGTCTTGTTTTCTAAATAATTGTGTTTTTGGCTACTTTGATGTACTTTCATCAATAATCCCTTATTTTGTAGCTGATAAGTGCAAAAAAGTAGTTAATTTTCATATGGAATTTGAGCACTTATGTTTTGAATTGAGTACATTTGTATCAATTTTCCCCAATCTAAGAAAGATGAAATGTAATCACATGTTTTTGAGTTATTGAGTAAAAGGAAATCATTTGATCCCTAGTTTGTATACATTTCAGGTAAACTAAGAGAGAAGAGCAAATTCTGCAATATTTCGCCCAAGCTAGAATGATTTCGCTTAAGCTAGAATTGTCCAGGAAGCCATTACCTTAAAAGTCATTCTCGCTTAAGCGAGAATAATTTAGCTTAAGCGAGAATTCGGGCAGTTTATATACTTACGAAGCAGAAAGAAAGCGGGAACGGAGGGCTACGGAGAAAGAGTACCCAAAGAGTTTTTCTTCCATTTTAGCTTTAGGATCTTCTTCTTCATCTCTTAGAATGTCAATGGCTACCATGAGTGGCTGATCTCTTCTCTTGGGATTGAATGTAATCGATTCGAACTCGGATGTAATCTGGTGATATTTATATATAGCATTTCTGTTTTTATTCAACATTGGTATTTTTGTTCTACTCTTAATGCTTGACTCTACCTGATCAATAGTTTCATGAATGTGGATTTTAGACTTGACTGGGAAGTATTTCTAAAACCCTGATTTGAGCAAGAATACTTGATATTCTGTGATGCTAGGGATAGATTTCAGTTTATCAATTGCTTATAACACTTGAATATAATGCTGGACAGTTTGTTGGATATGTGAGGAATCAATATTCAAGGAACTGATCTTATGAATTTTATATGTGAGGAATCGATATAAATGACTTTTGTGTGTTGCATCAATATTGGTAATTTCAGTTGCTATATGTTTGTATTCATCCAGATTGCAGACGAGTGAGATAGATGAATTCAATCCCAACTTCTCATATTAACATTCATTAAGTTATTTGTTGTTATTATTTTACTTTCACGCAACGTAGTTTTATTTATCAACATCCATCATGAATCAGATTGAACATCCTTGTATATATACTGTTTGAGATAACAATTTTTCTATTTAATCGAAATTGTTCCTCGTGGGTTCGACACTCTTACTTAAAAAATCATTATACTACAGTTGACTATTGGTACGCTTGCCAAAAGTTTAACAGTAGCTAAAACTATGCTTGGAAGGGTCTCCAATAATGTAGAGAGCTGAACCAACCACTAGAAGCAAGCAGATCTGCGGAAAAAGTGAAAATTATGCAGTGCTGAAAAGTCAGGCCCGGGCCCCCCTTGCTGAGGGGCGCCCGGGCGCGAGCTGCACCAGGGTCAGTTTCTGCACAGAAGCCAGTTTTGTGTGCTGGCCGCGCCCGGGCGTGAAAAAGGGGCGCCCGGGCGCGACTTTTTGCGAGAAGCTCGCGCCCGGGCGTGAGAAATGGGGCGCCCGGGCGCGACTTTGCTGATGTGTCAGATCCAGCTTATTTAACCCAGAAACGCAAAAGGGTTGGGATCTTTGGCTGCCCAAACACGATTTCTCTCAATTGGAGCTCTTGGAGGCGAGCTAGGAGCTGTGGAAACAGTCCTTCTTCAACCTTGGGTCTTCCTCCTTCTTCAATTTCCACCATTGTTGTAAGCTTGAGCTCTCCATTCATGGAGAGCTAGTTTCATTATTGTTGGGGGATTGATGTAGCCACTGAAATCTTATGTAAACCACTATGTTTTGAATGAATTTATGCCTCTTTCATTGATTGTTAGTGTTTAATTCCTTTTCTTAATGCTTGTTGTGAAATTGTTACCCATTACATGATTTTAGGGTTTGCTTGATATTGGAAAATGTTGGGTAAATCTGGACTTGGATTAAACACCTAAAGGAAATAGTATCTAGGGATAGAGCTAGGACCTTTGGTTGTCTTAAGATCTCAATTCTTAATGCAGAAATAATTGTTAGGTTTTCCAAGGGATTGGAGCCTAATAAGGAAGTCTAGGCTCTCTCTACCAAGGAATTGGGTTTGAGTAATTTAGTAGATTGACATTGGCATATTAATGAAGAGGAAGTGATTTTCTATACATAAGAGTGAAGTAGGTGGAAATCATACCCCCAACAATACAATTCCTTATCATTTCTAATCTTTCCATTTCCAAGTGTTTGAGTATCTAAGATCACTTTTATTAATTGTTTCATGTTTACTTTATTTGCACAAAAACACAAATTATGAAGCATTCTTTAGTCTAAGTTAGTTGGAAATTATACGATTGTTTGGTGACACGAGTCTCTTGGGAAACGATATCCGGTCTTACCGGTTTTATTACTTAGAACGATTTGGTACACTTGCCAAAGAGTTAACAGTCGTCATAACCTGCTCTCAATAACAGGCGACCCGAGCCGTCTTCCATCGCGACTTCAGACCTATCTCCCCGACTCCTCAAGGACTAACGAGTAAAAACATCGATACTACGCGTAACGATGCACTATACTCAACACGAGCCGAAGTCATTGGGCGAGACATTCACCTCCTCGCGCAGAAGAAGGTGACAATCGAATCTCAGTCTCACGCGAGACTAGCAAAAATGCTCAAAAGACAGACGAATTTACAAGTAAATAACATAGTGTATGCACTACCTCCAACAGAATAAACGTGCTCAATCACGAATTCATACATATTCTCAATAACATGTATAAATAAACCAATATTAGATCAAGGAAATAACCAACAATTCTCAATAATTGTTTTAAAATACTACCAAAGAAATTACGGATTCATACATATTCGCCGAACGCTATTTGGACGGACACTATTCTATCTCGACGGATGCTATGAGATCCAACATTATTGTAGAATACTATTTGAATGAACACTATTCACAGAACACTGTTAAACGAACGCTAATGAAAAGACGCTATTTTCTAATCACCAAGCCGAACACTATTAGGACGAACGTTAAAGACCAAGCATAAGGCCGAACGCTACAAAACGAGCATCCTATTAGACTTGAACATTATTTGACCGAGCGCCAAAACCTACCGTCATTAAACACTATTCGGCCGAACGCTACAAACCGAGCACCATATTGAATTCAACACTATCAAGCCGAACGCTAAAACCGAACGTCATATTGAATCGACTACTGTTTGGACGAACGCTCAACGATTGAAACCTAAGAATACTAACTCAAGGCCGAACGCTCATAATTGCAACAATACCAAGGCTGAACGCTCACATCACAACCATACCAAGGCCGAACGCTCAAGATGGAAACCTAAGAATACTAACTCCTGGCCGAACGCTCACAATCACAACAATACCAAGGCCGAACGCTCACATCACGACCATAACAAGGCCGAACGTTCAAGATGGAAACCTAAGAATACTAACTCCTGGCCGAACGCTCCCAATCACAACAATACCAAGGTCGAACACTCACATCACGACCATACCAAGGCCGAACGTTCAAGATGGAAACCTAATAATACTAACTTAAAGCCGAACGCGCAAGATTGCTACCCAAGAATTCCAAGTTAAGAACGAACGTTTATATTCACTAATAATATATCAATACCGAACACTCAAAATCAAACACTATTAATCCGGACACCATTAGGACGAACGTTTTGATTCTTGGTCGAACCCCTTGTTCACTTTGCCGAACACCTAAAGTACTGGATGATCGTCTAGAATCCTGGCTGAATTATTACAACTTAATTGAACAGCAATAAATAAAAGCCTAACCGAACGGTAGCAAAATCAAGACATAACCGATCACTAGAAACTAACGACCGAACGCTCATTAATCACTAATACCCTAAAACCGATCGTTCAAGATCCAAAACTTAAGAATAAGCAACTTAAAACCGAACGCTCACTTATACCCAAAAACCGAACGTTCCAGATTCAAACCTAAGAAGGTTAACTTATGACCGAGACGCTATAATCACTAATACATCAAACCAACCGTTTAAGATTCAAACTTAGAATATCAATTTAAGGCCGAACGCTCACAATCACTTATTCACCAAGACCGAACGATTAAGATTCAAACCTAAGAATCCAAATTAAGACCGAACGCTCACAAGCTAAACCTGAGAATACCTCATCAAAATCAAACGCTTACTATTACTAATACAGAACCAAGACCGAACGCTAAGGATCACCAACTGAGACTACCAAATTAAAACTGATCATCGAACGCTCACTAAACAAGCTCAGAACGAACGATAACGCTCGTTACTGGAGGATACAAGACCGAACGGTTATTTGGCCGACCACTATTGTCAAGCACTGTTAGGACGAACGTCTAATATGTTTCTAATTTTCACCCAAGGACGAACGCTAACGCTGGGTACATCTGAATATAAAACCGAACGCGCATAGAATTTTGGTCGACCACTAATTGGTCGAGCCATTTGGCCGAACGCGCGTTCTGCAGAATTCTGCAGAATCGCACCCGATTTCCAGAAACCCCAATTTCATCCCGTTCTTCCCAGATTTGCATCAAAACCCATATTATTTCAACAATCAAAGAATTAAATCTAGCTCCCTTTACCTTCTACCCATCATACAATATGATATATCCCAAGTTAAACCCCTTACCTGGTTTTCTCCAAGCACAACCCTAAACAAGAGACCCTCTCCTTTGCTATGCTTCAGTAATCATGCACTTCCAATAATTGCATTCTAATAATGCAAAAGGTGGGTGACCACTGTGCCCCCACCATTTCTCTAAAATATGAGGTTCTTACAGTTGTTGGATTCATTAATTACGTGGCATATTTATAGTATATGGAATATGTAAGATTAAAAAATTAAAGAAATATATTTTTGAAAATTGAATTTTGCAATGACGAAATTAGGATTCTTGAATTGAGAATGAAATTTTTGAAAATCAAATTTGGGTTCTTGAAATTGGGAACGAGATTTCAAAAAAAACAAATTGGAAACAAGATTTATGTAATTCTGGTTGTTGTGATTTGGGGTTTTTTTTTATGTTTCTAGACTTTCTCTTTGCAGGTTCATGAAGAACGCAAAGGGATTTGGGTTTCCATGATTTTGGATGTGCGAATTAGGGTTCATGGTTTCGCTTTCTGGTGTGCTTTGCTTAGAGTTGTCAAAATAGGTAACAACCCGCGAGCCAACCCGGTCCACCACGGGTTTGAGCCGGGTTGGGTTAGAAAAACTTGTATTATTTTTATGCGGGTCAGATTTCAACCCGGCTCGTTTAAACCCGGCTCATGCGGGTTGAACTCGTGGTGGGTCGGGTTGGCCCACCAACCCACCTATCTAATTTTATTTTATTAAAATTTAATTTTAATTTTATAAAAAATATTTATTATTTTGTTTTTGCTTGAAAAAATTATTTAAGTTCCTTATTTTCAAAATTAATTAAACATGCATGTTAGGAGTGAAATTTGTTTAGATGTGTACTATAAAAAGTTTGTGATTTTTTTTATTTTAAAAAAATTGTAATTAAGTGAGCCAGTGAGCCAATCCAGTTACCTACCAACCTGTGGTGGGTCGAGTCGGGTTCGAATTTTTCTGGCTCGCTAACAAATGAGCCGGGTTGGGTTGAATCACTAAGTGACCAACCTATGGTGGGTCGGGTGGCCCGTTTTGACAACTCTAGCTTTGCTTGCTGGTGTGTGTTGCAATGAAGTGCGAGTTGCTCGCGGTGGAGAATAGATGAGGCTCACAGAAGTGCTTATGTTCACGATGGCTAGAGTTTTGGACTTTAGGGTTCATCATGGTTGTTGCTAGTGGTTCGATCTTGTGCAATGATGGATAGACTCACGATTACGGTGTTGTGATTGAGTTTTTTATCTGAGCTTTTGTTTTCTAGATTGGGGTTCACGATGATGATGATCACGATTAAGAGTTGTTGTTGTTTTTGGGTTTTCTAGATGTTAAATATGGTTTCTCTGTAGGTTTTCATCGCGGCATGAGGTGATTGATGCAATGAAAGTAGGGTAGAACTCAATTTCTTGTTGGTTCGAGGAAGAAGATGGTTTTGCAATAGTGGTGGTTGTGGTAGCGCATGGAGGCTAGTGGTGACATTTTTTTGTTACTACCATGGACTGCCAGGGTTTCTGATTTGGGAAAATGTTGAAGATGATGATGTTGAAGATGATGATGTAGCAGAATGTGGTGACAACTCAGCTTAATGTGATGACTCTACATCTACCACATAATTTAATAAGTCCACCTCACTGACAACTCATATCAAATTTTAATTTTGTTAACTCAATTTAACGGCATGAACCCAATTGCTACGACTTTTCACTTTTAGGGACCCAATTGAGAAAAAAAGTAAGAAAGGAAGCGGATTGAGAAAATCCAACATAAATAGGGACTACGATAATTATTAAAACTTAAGGTTATTATCATGTTCAATTATAAAAATTATAGTAAGTTTTATTATATTTTATTTTATAACAAATTTTCTAAGGGCCTATAAACTCTATAAATACATTTCATTCTTTTAGGAAATGACAATGACATTTTTATACTCAGTACTATACTCATAGATTTTAAAACTCTTATTGACTAGAATATTAGAAAGTCTTTTGTAGATGAATTTTCTTCTTGTAAGCAACAGCGGATTCAATTTTTGCAAGAACATTTAAGCCATCACGTAGATCTTGCCACCTGTCAAAAGATCTATGTTTCATATCCTAGTAAGAACATTTGACGTCCACGGTAGGACCCGACTCTTCCTACGATATCAAATAAAAAATTAATTATCATGATTGATATTCTTCTTTTATATTATTACCATTGTTTAATTATAAAAAGAAAATAACAAAATAATTGAATTTAACTACATGTTTTTATACTCTATTATCATTTTGATTTAAACCCTCATTTGTTCCTTGTATTTGTGTGTCAATCTCAAGTGGGTCATCGTTTTTTTTGTCTCAATCGGGTCTATAAACTTGTAAAAATAAAATGAGCCAATTAAGTCATCTCCGTTAAGTTACTGTAAAAATGAAATGACTTTGTAAGTGTGACGACGGTGCACAGATGTATATACATCTTATATTACGTGTAACTTTTTATTAAGTGTTGTACAACTATATTATTTAATAGATTAGGAATTTCTTCGTATCAAGATATTAGGATTGGGATTTTGATTCTGCACTTTCATTGACGGCCTATGAAAGATCCTCGACCTTGCGTTCGAAGTAAATCCTCCACATGGCCATGAAGAGATGGAGAAACGTGCAACCCTTGGTGAAGAAGACCTGAAAATCGCGATCCCTGATGAAAGAGACTATGAAGAGGAGGAAGCCAATGGCGACGAAGAGAAGGCCGAATAAGGAATCGGAGGTCTTGAAGGTCGGAGAAGAACCCATTTACAGTACCAACCCCATCCATACACTGAATCTCCTTCAAAACTACAAGAGAACTCCTTTCAAGAGAATTTTCCATTATTCTGATAACTTTTTCTTGTAATTACTGAACAAAGCACGTCTAAGAAAAGATCTGAAACAGCCAATAGTAGCTGTTACAATTTTGTTCCATGGGCATGTGTTGCTGCATATTTGAATTCTGTCAAGGTTGACATGGACTTGGTTGAAAGTTCAAAGGGGAGAAAGATTGCACGGTCTCTCCTGACCTGGTTGAATTATCGTCAAATCGTAGGGATATTTGGTTTGATTCTGATATGGCTGGTGGGGGAAGAAACCGCTCAGAGTGGAATGTACGTATCCATAGGTTCAGTGGTAGCGACCTGTGGCAAAACATGGAAAAGAAATTAGCGCAGAGAGTAAAATTTCAATCCACAGTGACAGAGATCTATAAACAAGATTAATTAAGCAAATAATTAAGCAAATTTGGAAATAGACATATGCTTGGACGAAAGAACCAGTTTGGCTTCCGATAATTATCCAAGGAGAACTAAAGAGTAGCGGATAGTTAAATTTTACTTCACAGCAGTTACACAGATCCATAAACAAGATTACACAATCTACAGAAAGATAATACATTTTGTTTTCCTTCTGTTCCATGGACGAAATTAAACGAGCATTCAGATTCTTTAGTATTTTTTAAGTATAAATGACGTATCAGACTCTTGCATAAGAAAGACTCATTTTCTTGAAACCCTTTGAACTTTGCTTCTTTGTTCATTTCAACCTCTCTGTGCCTCTCATTCTGTTTTCTGCATTTCAGATCCGCATTCATCTTATCGGACTCCTTGGCCCTGTTCAACTGGTTTTGATTTGACTGATTTACATTCATACTATAAAATCCATTGATACAAAAATGTGAAATATTGTAAAGCACTTATGATTTCCAGATCTCTTTTTGAAGTAATCACTTATGGTTTCCATATCTCTTTTAAAAAGCATGCAGAAGTCGATATCGAAATCCATAGTTAGAAGAAGCTTCTGAAGATTCAGGAAAGTGAAGAGTTGTATGCTTCTCAACCTGTCGTTACTCTTCCATAGTCACTTTCTGAAAGATTTATGAAAATATTTTAGTCATAATTTCACGTAATATAAGATATGTATATACATGTGTCCACCACGTCATCACACTTAGACGACATCATTGATAACTTAACAGAGAGCTTAATTGACTCATTTTTACAAGTTTATGAACCCGATTGAGATCGAAAAAAAAAAAGATGACCCACTTGAGATTGACACACAAATACAAGGACCAAACCAAGGTTCAAACCTATTATTTTCCTTCAAAATTTTATATTATGTATAAAGTTCTATTATATTTTTCACATGCTATCATTGTTTTTATAAGATGATTTTATTAAAGCAACATAAGTTAAGTTGTTAGTATTTTGGATCACATATATATAAATTAAATATGTAGGATCATTATCTCTTTAATTAAGATTATAAAGTGGGTATTGTAACATCCCTTCTCGGAGTGTCATCGATTTTTTTTTTCTTTTTACTTATTAATAAAAATGTTGATTTCCATTTATACATTAATCCCATAAATTTCTAAAACATCACTATAAATCATCAGATAAACTTTAAATAAAACTCACATTGTCAATAATTATCAACTCCAGAATCATTTGCATTCCTATTTGAGCTCTTGTATAACAACACGAGTTATACGATCATCGCACAAATACAAACACAAACACAAACAAGTAGGGTGAGCTAACATGTAACATATCATTCATAAAACATGCATAAATATATTACTATACATAATAATAATCATATTATCATTCAATAATTATACTAGACTTAAGCATCGCAACATACAATAATCATATTATACTTAATTATCACATTATACACTAATCATCCTAAACATAATCATCTCATCATACAATAATCATACCAGACACACTCATCTGGATGAGACATTGATGCGAAATCACAGGAGGTTGTGCACTTGTGGTGGCCTCCACTGCTCTTTACAGATATACTTTCAATACAATACACCATGTTATCCACAAGGTTAGCTCGTTAACACATATGTCCAAAACTAGCACATAGACGAGGACCTCTTATGCCTCTCACCATATAATTCATCCTTCTCTACTTAAGACTGGATGATTATTAAAGTATCAGGATAACCTCCAACATCAGGACTCCTAACATTAACGTGAACACTAACTAATTACAACTACAAAGTCTCTCCGTGAGACCCTTGACCAACCTCATATCATGTTCATATTTGTAAGATCCTTGAAAATATTTGTAAGTTAAAATACTAGATAAAAAAAAAATGAATAGTAAATTGTGAATAGTAAAAAGTGAATAGTAAAAAAAAAATATATATATTTTTGGAAAGGATAAGTGTTCCACGTAGCTTTGAGATCAGAATTTATCAAATTGCAAATAAAAAAATTATTTTTGTAATAGTAAAATGAATAAAAAAAAATGAATAGTTAAAATGAATAGTAAAAATGAATAGTAAATTTTTTTGCTATAAATAGCCAAGGGGGGAGGCTGAAAATTTACACCAAAGAACTTAGAAAATTTTTGAGAGAAGAGAGTTGGAAGAATTTCAAATTTTGCAAAGGGGATATTCTGGAAGTTTTCAGAGGGCGAGGGGATTAAGTCTGTAATAGAGGTAAGGGAAGCTAACCTTGAGTATCTCCTTTTGTATTATCTTAAGCCTTGAATATGCTATATTTTGCTTTTGTCTGATCTTAAATCTTGATTATGGAGTATTTTGTTTCTGTATGATTTTGAATTTAAATGAGAGTATGCTTTTGTGTTGATATCCGAGTATGATAGTTGTAAAACGTGATATTGATTATGTTATGTCATTTGTATGTTATTAGTTGTTTATTTTTGTATTTTGGAAGGATTAGAAATTGTCTAACCGGCTCTGCCAGATTCAATTTCTTGTTTCCCCAAACATTCTATTGTTTTCCTTATTTATTTTTATTGTATTTTGGAAGGATTAGAAATTGTCTAACCGGCTCTGCCAGATTCAATTTCTTGTTTCCCCAAACTTTCTATTGCTTCAGTTATTTATTTTATTGCACTTTTGGAAGGATTAGAAGTTGTCTAACCGGCTCTGCCAGATTCAGCTTCTTGTTTCCCCAAACTATTTATTGCTTTACTTATTTATTTTATTTGCATTTTTGGAAGGATTAGAAGTTGTCTAACCGGCTCTGCCAGATTCAACTTCTTATTTCCCCAGACATGTGTTGCTCTTGTTACTTAATTATATTGTATTTTTGGATGGATTAGAAGTTGTCTAACCGGCTCTGCCAGATTCAACTTCTTGTTTCCCATGAATTTTTATATTAAGATTATTCTTATGATTGTCAAATATTGTATTCTTCTATGACCATTTATAGTAATATCTTATTATGGTTAATTGTTTATAATTATCTTGTATGAATTCTATCATGAATGAGTTTCTTGGCTGAAATTGATCTTGTTGGAAGGTCTGGAGTAAGGATTCTGTAATAACTTGGAAATGAGTATTAAATAGATATAGTGATACTATTTGAGGTTGTTGTAAGAGGAAGTAAAAATATTAAAATTAGGCATTTTAGATTTAGAGCATAAGAGAACAAGGTAGATAATTTAAATAAATAAATTGTTAATTATTGAAGGCCTCCCTTTGTTGGTAGGATAGAGGAACCTTAAAAACCTGAGTTGGCACATCCCTGATCATAGAGCAGCCCTGGCCTGGTCCAGTCAGTTGTGACTAGTCATATGTGTTGGCGTCGAAGGTGAGTTTGATGCGTTCAGACATCTGGGTCCTCTCCGGTGACCAATTGGGGTAAAGAAAGATCTCTAATAGGATGAAATTAAAATAAAATAAGTTAATTGGAGATGTATAAAGTTATCATGGTAAAAAAAAAAAAAAAACTTCATATATATTTTATTTATCGTTACATTGAGCTCAGACTTTAATACGTAGTGGCTAAGATATGATGAAATGTTTTGTTGATCTATGAATATTTGATTGGTGAAAATATGTTGAGTTATACTCGTTATGGTCAAAAATGAGTTTATAATATGAAGTATGATAGCTGGCGATATGTTTAATTTATTGACACCAAAATAAGTTATTGTCAAATTATGATTAGAGAATGAACATGATTGAGTTATGTGGAGAAAATGTTATGAATTGTTGATTTGATGAAATGTTGGAGTGGATAAGAGAGTATGAAATATTGATGTGATGAAATGTTGGAGTGGATATAACAAATTATTGCTTATGAAATGATGTTTCCTACGGGAAGTAAAATGTTCGGTTATACCATGAGAGCTTGGTATGAGCAAAGTAACACCTGAGGTTAATGAAAGCAGGCAGCAAGTGGTCTGACCATAAGGCTTTGACATAAATATGTGGTTTATAAGTTTTATAGAAGCAGGCAGAGAGCGGTCTGACCATAAGGCTTCAGAGAGTAAGACATAGTATACAGGTGAGGCTTAAGGAAGCAGGCAGAGAGCGGTCTGACCATAAGGCTTCGTGAGTAAGCATAGTATAAATTGTAAGGTTTATGAAATTGAGGAAGATGATTTTGATAATGATGAATTAATGACATCGGGGTAATGATATTCGAGTAATTGTAGAAATAAATGATTGAACTATTCTTATTATAAGTTTAATGATTGATTGGATATGGTTGGCTTACCCTTATTTGTTTGTGCTATGATCATATAACTCATGTTATATGTGATTAGATAATGTTGCAGATGTGGTTGATAAAGCTTAGAGATGAGAGAGATGCGGGGAAAACCTTTCAGGGATTTTTGTAAAAAGAATAAATTTGTATTGGGAAGATTATGTTGTGTAAAATTTAAAAGTTGAAATGTCAACGGTGAAGACTATATTGTTTAAAGTTTGTAAGTTTGGTATTGTACTTTGGAGTAATTGAAATAAAGTTTGATTGTTTATATGAGGTATCAAATTAATTTAGTCTCTACTATCAGTAATACCCTTTAAAATGTTTGGGTGTTACAATATTCATCAACTCATTCATCATGCAATACATATTTGATCCAAATTCATGCTCATAGCTTAAAATAAAATAATTTTCAAGTCAATGTTACAATCAGACATACAAATCAATAAATACAATTACTCAAAATTTCACCAATAGTATTAACAATTTAAACAATTAGAGTATTACGTGGGATGATTATTCTAAAGATCTAACCTATCAAAGTAAATAGCATGTTTAGAACCTATTGTAAAAGTTTCACGTCGATCCAACGGTTAATGAAGTAAAAATCTTAATTTTTATGTAGATGACTCAAAAAAAGAGTTTAGGATGGAATTGAGTTTTCTAATAAACCCGAAAATAATTTCTTTAAATATAAACATCCAAATCAAAATTCGAGTGGTCAAAATGAATCAATATATTATATGAACTACATATTAAAGTTGCAAGTTAATCTAATGGTTAACTAAGTAGAAATTGAAGTTTTGTCGAGATAACTTAAGAATAGAATTTGATCGTTTTCAGATCTACCCAAAATGAAAGGTTAATACCTTTAATCACAAACGTCCAATTAAGAATCATATATAAGCATTTCAGCTTAATCTAACGATAAACTGGGGATTGAGATTTTATCAAAGTAACTTAGCGACAGAAATAAATTAAATTGGTGCTTAGTTTTTATTCTGTTAGGGTTGCCCTATTTATCATGATTAGGTAGACAATTTTTCGACCTTTCATTGTTTTATATATTTGAAAATTCTTTTAGAAAAACTAAGTAGAAATTTGTTAAGAGGGTTTGAACTCCTATCCCTAAGCTCAACATATGTAGTCAACATATGTAACTATGAGTTACCACAATTCATTTCATTGTTTAATTTAATATTTTTCTTTTATATAAACTCATTAATCACATGTTTACTCATAAAGAAATTTATTACTACTAATAATAAAAATTATTACTATTCATTAAAGTAAATATTCTCATGGGCCTTGTATCTCTCCAACAACAAAAAATTTTGACCCCCAAAATTAGAATATCTACACATATATTACTCTGTCCAAAAGACTATTATCTTTTAACCAAAATTGTGAGAAGTCTCTCTCTAAGTGTGTAATTCATTTTGGCATTTGTGTTTCCTTCTCTCAATCTTTCATTTTGGTTCTTCTTTCCTTTAAGCTCTCGTTTAGTCCATGTTCTTTCACTTTTACCTTCGTTCCTTGTTCTTGTTATACTTGTTTACTTATTTTGTTATTGCCTTATGTTATTTCATCACTCTCCACTCTTTTCTTCTCTTCTTGCTCTTGTTATTATTTTATTTTATTATTATAATCATTTTTTTCCTACACTAATAATGGGAAATATCGGTTAGAAAATTATTGTTAACCTCCCTTTGTTTGAAGATATGATAGAAGAATTTGGGTATAGAAATGCCACAAAAGGAACAAACAATATTTTAACTTAAGCAAATTACGGACATAGACTTGTTGGAGTTAAATCTAGTAAGATCCTTTGCGATGACCGAGATACACATCTAATCTACACTTCGAAACTAGACTATGAACAAAATTGAATTAAAAGAAAACTAGTTATATAAACGCTCTTGACACGAACATAATAACTCCTTCACTTTTATCTATTAGAAAAATGAATAAAATTTAAAAAATTTGAAGGTTGAAGACAACCTGGGATATAAATGGTGAGAAACGAAAATGGGAGAAAGAGAAACCAAGTTCTAATTCCATAAAATCGAAAAATTTACTGATTGTCATTGTCTGTCAGTAATGACTTTTGATGTTTTTCGACGATATTACTAGTGAATATATCGTCGATAAGTAATCAAGTACATTATCGATGACTATAGACTTATCGATAAGTACTTTTTCTATACTATGTTAATAAATTCACCGTAATGTGTTTTATCGACGGATTATCTATCAATGGTAATAATTTGTCAATAATATACTTTTTTTTGGTATTTAATATATATCTTTTATTTGAATTACGGAATACTTTTAGTTCATGGGAAACTTAGTTAAGGAATATATGTATAGATATCTTTATATATATATATATATATATATATATATATATATATATATATATATATATATATATATATATATATATAATATAAGTTTATATACAATGTGTATTCTATTTACAAAGATTTTACTTCTCCGAATGACTGTAAACTTAGATATAATTACAAATTAGGGGCGTTATAAAATCATTTGTTATTTAGATTTGAAATAAGAAAATCACAAGTTTCGATGAAGAAATCCAATTTCGGTTAACAATTAGGTTAACAATTTGACGTAGGCAATTAGGTTAACAATTTCAAAGTACTTCGAGAAACCCAAGAAGTGGAAAGGAATATTATTCAAGCTAGAACTCATCAATTCAATAGTTTTTCTATGTTGAATTCATACATCAGATATTAAATTGCATACTTTAACTAAAAGCGTTGAGTGTCTCAAATGGATACATTTGATAGAATTGATTTCTATTGTGGAAATTACTTAAAAATTTAGTTACAGGTCTAAGTTCCACGTTTCATACATATAAGAAAATTAAACACTTTACACTATTTAGGGTGTGGAGTCAAGTATCGCAATTTTTTCTCCTAGGTCATTCGAGTAGTAGAATTTTAAGTCCTGTTTTCGTCTTTACTTTTACTGTTTAAAGGAGTATCAGTAAAAAATTCTCCGATATTTAAATTAATAAACAGTTCATACATATGTATAGTATTTTATGAGTTTGAGATTAATGCAACCTTAATTTCAACCCAATCTCAATTCATTACCTCTCATTATCGTTTAACTTAATTCTTGCAAAAGAAAACTTTATCTATCGAATAAGTTCGGATGACTTTGATGAGTCGTTCGATGTTATCTATCGGAGTCTAACAATATCTCTCTGCGGTTTAGCTGTTTCCGATTCTCTAGCACCATCCGATGTTCTTGGTACGCATTATCACATGCCGTCCAGCCCTACTGTACACTATTCATCTTATATACCTTTACTCAAGAGAAAAATCCTTGTTCTGTACTTGAATTCCTAATAAAATATATATATATATATATATATATATATATATATATATATATATATAATATAGATATATAATTTAAGTGCTATGTCACCAAGTTTTGCTTTTATCGCTTTTATGGAAGATAGAGGAAAATGCAACTTTTATCGCTTTTATGGAAGATAGAGGGAAATGCAAATAAAGAACGCAACATATTACTTTATCTAAGATACAGTCATCACGAAACTAATTTTAAAAGACAGACAGTGGAATGAAGAATCTATCTTCAAATTTCGAAGAAAGTTTTAAAGAAATAAAAGTGCACAAAGAAAAAGTTGAGTACAATGGAATCACACTTCACAATCCATAATGAAGTGGCATAGCGAAATTTCAACTGCATTTTTTACTTAAATTAGTGCGATCGCTTTTTACCTTTACCAATTTATTTTCTCATCAAGAGTAAACTTACCACCTAATAAATTTATATATATAAAGGAATAAGTTACTTAATAACTCATAAATTACTTTGACTAATATACTAATGTTTAATTAGTATACTAAAATATTTTATTTTAAAAGTTTTTAATTTACAAATTATAAATTACTTTAATTAAATTCTAATTTTTAGTTTATTTGATTTTTATTAAAATTTTATTATATCTATTATTTTTAATTTCATTTTATTTAATATCGTATATTTCAATCTTATAGATACAGTTCATTATTTCATTATTTAAAATGTTTGTTGGGTTAGATTTTAAGTTTCGGTATCCATTTCAAATTGAAAAAAAAAATTAACTTTACAAATTAAAATAATAAATATTTCATTAATGATACTATGTGAAAATTATAAAAAAAATTAATACTTATTAGATCTTTTCTTTTAAATAAAATGATTTGTTTATAATATATATATATATATATATATATATATATATATATATATATACATATAAACCTCTTTAAAAAAGTAAAGCGCTAAAGATTTAATAGGAATTTGAACATTTCTTAAAAAAATATGAAATGTCAACAATTACGTAATATATTTTTATTTAAAAGTATAAATTTCACTTATATAATAAAATGAGTTAGTTTATCAAACATTTTTTGTAATAATTTAGTTTATCCGCTGAAATTTTTAAGTTAGAAGTTATGAATTCCCAACTATCTTATAAACTAATTCGGTAAAAACAAAAAACCCATGGTTTAAATTGTTTTCAAATCAAATCTATTTTTTATACAGGTCAGTTTATACAGAATAAGATAATAATATTAAATAAACATAATTTTGATTGTTTTTGGACATAGTAGTGATAAAAAGGGTTGGATTATCTTTATTTTATTTTAAGGAGAGACATAATTTCTGATCTCCTTGTCCTTGTTTAAAAGTGTTTACATGAATTGATTATTCTATGCAATGAGATGTAATATACTTAGATTTTGTTATATTTTATTTTTATTGGGTTAAACTTTATCAAACTTTAGCTATATTAAAATTAATGTTAAAAATTAAAAAGCATATTCACATTTGGAGGAATTAAAAAATATGGAATAATAATCATTGAATGGTAAAACATGTAACTAAATCTTAAATAAATTTGATTGAATCTCAAAACTAATGCATGAAATGTAAAAAAGGAAATTTGAAAATAAATAAAGTATATAATTAGGAGAAGAAAATGAATTCCTTTTACTAATAGTGTATTTGACAGAGGGTAAAATGTTTCAGGCCCAAAGTGCGAGAACAGACATAGTAGCAGAGCCAAGAGTTAGAGCAAGAAAAGAGAATTTTTTGAGCCACAAATTGGAGTTCATAAGCTTGTTATGAAAGAAATCAACTGCTATGAGATCAACAAGAGCCATGTAAATCAGTATCCCTGAAGAAACTGAACCAAGTAATCCTTCCATGATCAAAGCTTTTGGGTTACTATCATCATAACCAGTCACCGAGAATAACACCATTCCTAAAATTATTCCCACCGGTGTTGTCACTGAGAACATGAAGCACATGTATGCAGTTGTTCCAAATCCAAATCCTGCCTGCAATTATTCAACGTCATTAAATATTACCAGAATCTTCATGTCACCACATATCACAGTTCAAAATTAAGAAAACAAGTACATAGAATAGAAAACTCTTGTGTAAATGATTGCAAACGGATGCATATTATGACGCTAATTTTAAGAAACTGATACTTCCCAGTTTGTCTTGACATTGATGCAGAAAAACAAGTAAAATAAAGTAGTTAATTTGACAGTGATTTACCTGAGCAATGCAACCACCAAGACCTAAGCCTTCGAAAATCTGATGAAATGACAAAGCAGCAACGAGAGGGCGAATGGTGCAAACATTCTGGGACATTCCCATAGTCACTCCGATGATAACAGAGTGAAAGATTATACCTATCTCCAATACCTGCGACACCAGCTTCTGCTTCAACCTCATCAACTCTTCAACCCTGTCCGCTTCACCGCCGCCACCGCCGCCACTTACCAGCTCGATACTCAATGAGCCAGCGCCACCCTCCTTCTCCTCCGTTTCCACCGGCGTGTAGTGCGAATGCTCCACGTGAGAGCTGGCAACAGTGTCCACGAGCAGAGCCAGCAGAACCCCACCCAGAGTCACCTTTCAATGGATCAGCAAGAAAGATTGAATAAAAATAGCAACTTTTTTCTAAAATTTTCTCTCTAATTGAAGCAAAATTACCAGGCCAGCAAAGGGAAAATCCTTCCAAGGATGTTGCGATGCCACCTGACAATCGGAGAGTGCGGCAAATGCGTCCGGTAACACATGAACCAATGAGGTGGCGAGAATAACACCCGCAGCAAAACATTTGATTACCAAGATAGC
Organism: Vigna nakashimae; assembly: GCA_034642375.1. Lineage (NCBI taxonomy): Eukaryota > Viridiplantae > Streptophyta > Magnoliopsida > Fabales > Fabaceae > Vigna > Vigna nakashimae. The sequence continues at coordinate 16,397,538 of CM067762.1, read as the reverse complement.
TATATCATAGAGAGACTTTCCTTGAAAGTATCGTGCTAGCATGACAGGCATGGACACACCCATCACGCTGGTTACGAAGATTGTGAAGATGGAAATCACTTTCAAATGTGCTGCAGCGGTGCTGTTGCGGCAAAGAGCAGCCTGAGCCGTGTCCGTCACACACTCCGCCATGATTAGGAGTATTCCGAGGAAGAGCTCTGACAGAGAGAGGAAATGATGTTTGAGTTTAGATTTTGTGTGTTTTGTTTTTGAGAAGAGGTCCCATGCATTCAGTTTTCCACCAAGGATGTTTTCTATTGGTGGGTGATTCGGTGGTGCTGAATCTGAAATCCATAGGTTCATAGAAATGCATGCCTTTTATGAACTGTTCAGTGTTCAATCTTTCGTCACGCATTGAAAAGGCTACACGTAAAGATCGAGATTTATGACAAAAGTTGCAGCTTGCTGGTGCCCGGTGCTGTGGTGATCTTTTCTTTTTCTATTGAAATCCCACATTTCTTTCATTGGTCAATCAATTTTTAACACTCATAAAGTTTTTATTTCCATTTTGGCATTATCTATTTACCTTTATCAAGTTTAAGAGTCAAAATTTTAAAGGATGAAAATAATATCTTTAAATGCACTAAACTTAAAATTCGTCCTTTTAAGATTTTTTTTATCAGTAAAATTAATATTAATACTTATTTTCATCTTTAAAGCTAAACTGCATTACGTCTTGATAAAGCTAAGCTTTTTTTAAGTGTATTCTTTAAAGCTTTTCATTGCTGTTTTAAATGATTTCTGCAATCCTTTTTGGGAAATTAACTTGATTTTATGGTAATATTTGCTCAGAATACACATCAACTGCTCTTAAAAATTTTCATGCATTACTGATTATAACCTCAATTTACACTATGTTTTGTGATAATACTCCAAAAGATTTTATTTGCTAAATTTCCAAAATATAAATTTATGGTTGATAATTTCAAGTCTTTCATTTTAAAACTAACTAGTTAATATGGGTCTGGATGTGATGATCCAATGAGTGTTTCGTCCTGCACCTTTAAGGATTTCATCCTGCACCTCCAATTTTCTATTAATTAATAAATGACTTCAAAGTTTAATTTTTGATTATTGAAAATTTTCATACCACAATTGACTCCACCTCTATTTTCCACCAATTAAGAAACATGCATTCTGCTCCTCTATACCCCTTCACCTCTGCATTTCTTGGACCCTTCATTCCTGCACCCCTTCACCCCTACACCCCTACATCTCTTGCATCCCATTTTTTTTATAAAGAAACCATACGGCTCTTTCACAACTCTTCACTGGACTTTGATAATATTTTTTTTCTTGAGAGTGATTGAGTATTATCTAAAGAGAAGTATTGTTCCGAGTGTGCAGTTTGGAGTGGTGTATTGGCAGCTTGACTCTTTGTGTTGGTGCAGTTTCGGATTACCTCATTCTTCTTTGTGTTTTTGTTGTAGAAAGAGGTTAGTATTTATTTTTAATCTGTGTGTGCATAGATAGATTTCATGGTTGGATTGTTATTGATGGAGATGTAATTTAGTTTCGTTAATATGTTTGCATGCTACCGAAAATGAAACGATATAAACTCATGGACTGCGGGTAGCCGATGATGATGATCGACTGCGGATATACATATCCGATACTCAACATAGATTATAATATTTAACTTAGATTATATTAAATATTATGTATGTTGTTTGCCCTAGTTTATTTATTTTTAATATTTAAATTAATTTTTATTTTTACATATGATTTTGAAACAAATTGAGAATAACGAAATGCATAGGAATCGGACCTGGAGATCCGATAGTGAGAATTTGGATATCAACATCCGATACACACCAGTACATTTAAAGGAAATGGCACCGGTTAAATTCGCTAATAGGCACCGGTTTTTGAACCGAGGCATATTCAGACGAGGTAAAAAGTGATCAACTTTATGCCTCGGTTCTGGAACGAGACAAAAAATGGTACGATTCGGCCTCGGTTATCAGAACCGAGATTGTTCTTCTCCTTCTACTGCCTCGGTTGGAGGCTAAACCGAAGCAGTAGGGTCTTTTTTTTATTTTTTATTTTTGGTTATGCATTATCAGTAGGGTTTTTGAACAAGGAGAGAACTCAGATTAAGCAAAACCCTCACCCCTTTTTGTAGATCTGAACACATTAGCTTGCTTTGAAAATGATGGCAAATTAACACAAGAATTTAATTTTGGTGCCTCAAGCAAATTAACACAGAAAAGTTAACACAGGTAACATCACATCTGACCCTAATTTTACCCTAATCTCAGATTCAAAGAAGCAAGTAAAACAAAATCTCAGATTCGAAAAACCCTAATCTGACTCAGATTCGCACCACCACCAACATCAGAAAAACCCTAATCTGACCACCACCTCCACCACTATCACCGCCGCCACCATTGACGCACCACCACCGCTTGCTCTTCCCTCCAGAGGCGACGCACTCGCAGGAGATTTTGGAGACCGAGAGAGCGACGGAGCGAGCCAGCGAGAGAGCGACGGAGCGAGCCAGCGAGAGAGTGACGGAGCGAGATCGAGGGGAGAGAGGCGCGAGAGCGAGGGAGGCGCGAGAGCGAGGGAGGCGAGGTGAGGGGAGGGAGGCGCGAGAGCGAGGGAGGCGAGGTGAGGGGAGGGAGGCGCGAGAGCGAGGGAGGCGAGGTGAGGGGAGGGAGGCGCGAGAGCGAGAGGGAGGCGAGGTGAGGGGAGGGAGGCGCGAGAGCGAGAGGGAGGCGAGGTGAGGGGAGGGAGGCGCGAGAGCGAGGGAGGCGAGGTGAGGGGAGGGAGGCGCGAGAGCGAGAGGGAGGCGAGGTGAGGGGAGGGAGGCGCGAGAGCGAGGGAGGCGAGAGTGAGGGTAGGTTTTCGTTCAAACTGGGGAAAATATATGGGGAAATAAGAGGGTTATATGCCTCGGTCCTTCTGGCCCGAGGCAGTAGAGGCTGATACGCCTCGGTCCCTCCTACCAACCGTGGCAATATACTCCTTTTTGGCACCGGTTTTTTTTAACCGTGTCAGAAACCACTAATTAGGCACCGGTTGCTTTCACAACCGAAGTAGTAACCTTTTTTGGCACCGGTCAAGTCTGAACCGAGGCCTATAAGGTCTCGTTAATTACAAAATTGCCACCGTGTCTGAATAGACAGCGGTTTGGTGTAAACCGAGGTCTATTGTGCGAGTTTAAAAGCCCATTTTGTACTAGTTACATGTTTAATGTTATACATAAAATTTTAATTATGTTATTGTTTTACTTATTTTATTAATTTTAAAATTATTTATGATTTTGTATTAGTCTATAATGAAATTATATATTTTTTAATTGATATAATTTTGTTTTCTGAATTTATTAAAATTAATAAAAATAATTTAGAATAAAAAACTCAGTTACCTATTGCATATGGAAATTCAATTTTATATATATATATATATATATATATATATATATATATATATATATATATATATATATATATATATATATATATATATCGGATTTCCACATCCCGGAGAATGAAAAATTTTCGCCTATCTTATTTAGTAACAGTGCTTGGTATTCAGCTGAACATACATTTTCATATGAAAAAAAACTGAGTTACCTATTTGAATACTCAATTATTACAAACAAGGATTAGCATTTATTTAAAAAATTTCTAAGATATTTGACAGCCATTCATTTATTTATATAATTTGTAGTTATTTTATATATTATTTTATTATTCTATAATTATATTTAAGTATATGTATAACTTTTATGAATTTTTAATATAATTAGATAATATGTAAATTTTTCATAATTTTCCATGTTGTTTTATGAATATTATTTAAGTAGGTTTGTTTTATATAAAAATTGAATAAAACTAGTTAACTTTATTTTTATAATTATTATTTGTTGTTAAATTTTAAATATATAATTTTGAATAATTTTTTATATAGTTTTATGTTTATTTAACTTGGCGTTTGATTTAAGTTAGATTATATTGTTCATAAATTTATAATTGTATAATTATTGTTTTAGTTTTTATTTTATAATATAATTATAAATTTTAAATTTATTGTATTATTTTTTTTATAGGTCATTTTAATTTAAATGGATGAATATCATTATAAATATTGCAAATAATTACAAAAAGTAATTAAAACATTTTTAACTAACTGTAAAAATCTAATATTTCACAAAAAAAATAACAACAAATCTTTTAATTATAAAAAAAATTAAGTCAAATCTTGATATAAATAAAAAATTAATTCAATTAAAACAATTTATTAAAATAAAAATCAAATAACTATAAATTCAAAAATTATAACAGAAAGTTTAAAATAATTAGAACAGAACTTTAAAAAAAATTAAAACACGAATTTTGAAGTTATTAAAACAGAATATTTAAAGTAATTAAAACAGAAAATATAAAATAATTCAAACAAATAATATAAAATAAATAAAACAGATAAATTAAAATATTTAAATTTATTTAATTAAAAATAATAATTCGAATCTTTATATAAATAAATAATTCATTCAATTATAAAGATTTTATTCAAATAAAAATCAAATAACTATAAATTAAAAAAAAGAAAAACAGAAATTTGAAAATTATTATAACAAAATATTTAAAATAATTATAACACAAAATATAAAATAATTAGAACAAAAAATTTAAAAATTTAAAACGGAAAATTTAAATATTTAAAATTATTTTATTAAAAGGAATAAAATTATTTCTTTATATCAATAAGTAATTATTTCAAATATAACAATAAATTTAAAAATTAAAACAGAAAATTTAAAATAATTATAACATAACATTTAAAAAAAATGAAAACAAAGTTAGTAATTATTATAACAGAACATCTAAAATAGTAACATTTCAAATAATTCAATCAAACGCAACAAAACAAAAACTGAATATTAAATTAAAATAGAATATAAACAAAATAAAAAAAATACAACCTAAAATTGGGTATGGGACTGGTCGGATCTCCATAACCGATTTAGCATTCATCGGATCTTTATAACCGATTTCTATAAGCATAAAAAACAACACGAACCAACCTTCGTTGGGTGCTCAAAGGGATTGTGGGTGGGTATTTTTCTGCATTGGTCGGCGCTGGATGAGCTCCTCTATATGTCTGGCCTTCGCGTGACGACCAACAGACAACCTTTGTGCGAGAATGGACGACCTCTGTCTGCGATAATGGACAACCTCTGTGTGTGCGACAATGGAAGAGGAAACTGCTGGGTGCTACGGGAAAACTTCTGTTTTGAAGGAAAAGTAGTGTGCTAGGTGCTACTGGAAAGCTTCCAATTTGAAGGAAAAGCAGTGTGCTAGGTGCTACTGGAAAGATGAAACGCAAAGGAGAGGGTCCCGGTGTTGGGTTCTGGTGTTGGGTCCTGGTGTGGCAGTCTGGAGAAATGAAATGGAAGATTGAGAATGAGATGAGAGAGAGAAAGTGAAAATAATATCTCTACCAGAATCTTTGACCACTTTTAATTTTTTCTTTTAAAATATTAAATCCTCTTAATTATGGGTATTAATGATGGGTAATGTAGGTATTTTAAAAAAAATTGGAGGTGCATGATGAAACACTTGGAGGTGCAGATGAAACACTCCGATCCAATAGGTCTTGAGGAGATTAATTGAGGGTGTTGCTCCCTCCACCACCACACCTTTCTCCCTCCACCTTCCTTTTACTCTTTTGTCCCTCAGTAAAATTTTATTTTTAGGATTATTATTTTTTAATTTTACCCATTCACAACCTATTTCACTAATAACCTATTCTAGTCTCGTACATGAGTAAAATACTTTTCTTTCATTTTAACATTATATTTATTCCTCTCTTTTGTGAACCCTAAAATAAAACATGTAAACGGATGTCAACATCCTTCAACGGATGTCAACATCCTTCAACGGATGTCAACATCCTTCAACGGATGTCAACATCCGTTTAAGGAAAAACGGATGTCACCGTTTTACCTTAAACGGATGTTGACATCCGTTGAAGATGTCACCTCCGTTTAAAGGTTACGTTTTTTTATTTTAGAATTTGTTTTATTAGGGGACATTCATTGAAGGATATCACCTTTGTTGATGTATACTTCCTCATGCTGGTTGATGCTCTAGACGCTCCTCGATGTTCCTTCACACCACGGCGTCGACGTTCCTTCACACAACGGCGACAATGGAAGCTTTCAAACCAAAAAAAAAGAACTGAAAAGAAAAAGGAATGGAAGTGCGGGAGGTGAAACGAAAATGAGGAAAGAGGAAGAGAGTTTCGTGGGTAGGTGCTGGGAAAATAAAATTAAGGTTTTAAATTATTTAAAATAGGATAAAAGTAAAAATCTTTTTAATTTAAGGATATAATTGTATTTAAAATAATATAAAGAGATAGATGAAGTATAAGGTGGTGGTGGAGGGAGCAACACCCGTTAATTTATGTTCAAAAATTCCAGTCACGTGAATCTAAAGCTGACTCCTTGGAGTTTTCCTTTGACGAAAGACAATCTTTATGGCTGAGGTAATTTTTTCTTTGTGGTTAAAATATTTTGTTCGTATTTGCTAACTAAAAAAATTATGAAATTGGGTTTTTGTAACTATGTGTTCAAGTTGGTGGAATAATATATATTTTTTCAAATATATAAGATGATTAAATTTTAAAACATTGATCTCTAAGTTTTCACTTAAACAATAGAAAATTCTTGTTAAATTTTAGAAATATGACATAGTTAAAGTAATTTAATTATTTAAATTATATATATATATATATATATATATATATATATATATATATATATATATATACTTTGGTTGTTTTTATATTTTTTTTTATGTTTTTATTATGAAGGTTCAAAGTGAGAAGAAAAAAATAAATATAACTAAAATTCAAAGTTTAATTATAAAGGTAAGTGAAATTTAATAAATTTATGAAGATTATTTTAAAGGGTTTGAATACATTAAATATAAAAGACTTGTGTTCATTATTGAATATAATGAAAATATATATGAAATTAATCTATCTTGAATATACATATCTCTATTTATAATAAAAGAAATGGGTTAAACGCAAAATATAAATAAGAAATAATAACAAGCTAACTATCGATAAAAGATAATATATCTAGCACTCATATTCAAGTTAGTACATACAAATCGTATGTATCAAACTTGTTATTAATATAATTCAGAAAAACTTAGTTAAAATATCTCCTACACTCGAGTGACATCAAATCGGTACCGTTATAGAATTTGCACAGCGGGATAACTTATAAAGCGGAAAGCGTGTTCAGTCAAACTCTTAATAAGATAGTCAGTTTTAGAAATTTAATTTTCTTAGAGACAAATTTCCAAACAGTTGATGTGCATAAAACAGTAATCAGTACAGAGAATAGAAAAAATCACACAAGCAATTTTTATCCTGGTTCGATTCAAAAGAATCTACGTCCAATTGTTAATCACTATAAAAAGTGATTAACATTTTCACTAAAAATATTTTCACAAGTTTACAATAGAAAAAAAAATAAAACCTTCCTTCGAACGAACGAACCGGAAGAACAGAAGCTTTGCCAACTTGAAGAGAACCGCTCCGACCTTTGACTCACAAAGCGCGAGCTTCTCCTTTTCACAAGACCAGGCAATGCAATGAACAAGCTTTTGGAACTTCCTCAGATCACACTGTATTCTGAAAAGCTTTGTGTTCAACTCACTTTTTAATATTCACAGAAAAACCACTATATAGCCAGCTGCACTGAATAACTAAGGTTAAGTTTCAACTGCCATGAATAATCGATTATTGTAAGTGATAATCGATTATTCAAGTCCGTTACAGGGTTTTCAAAATGTGATAATCGATTATATGAAGTGATAATCGATTATTCCTGTATGACTCTGTGATAATCGATTATTGTCATTCCATAATCGATTATTGCAGTTAAAAATGCAAGTTTACAAGGTTTACAAGAATTTCCTACTACATTTAATTTCTACAAATTGCTTTTAACTAATTCTAATATCTTCTTCAACTAAAACTTCTTGTAGCATCATCAAAACAAATTTCTTCAAAATTTACCAATACTCCTTATTGGTAACAAATATAATTCAGAAAAACTTAGTTAAAATATCTCCTACACTCGAGTGACATCAAATTATTAATGATTTGTGAATGTGACATAGAAGAAGAAATATCAACCCAGAAGACTCCCCTGAGCAACAAATATGGGAGGTTGCTTCATGTAAATCTCTTCTTACAAATTGTCATTGAGGAATGCATTGTTGACATCTAGTGGATAAAGAAGTCATTGTTGAAGAGCCACCACAACTATAAATAAACTAACAAAAGTCATATTTTTCACGAGAGATAAAATATATATGGACGAGCCAAACACAATGGTGAAGAAAGATAGGTCAGATGAGATCGCAACAAAAGAAACCATGGATGAACAAGAGAGAGAAACTTAAAAATCCAAGATTCTCCAACCAAGACACCTAAAAGGAGATAAAGAGCAACCTCGATGCTCTGGATATCAGCCTAAAAGGAGACGGGACATGCAACCACACGTGATGAACCTGAAAGAGGAAAAAGAGCTACCTCGACACTATAAATCGCTAACTGAAAGGAGATCCACGCATGACAAAAATAAGAGCAGATCCACAACTTCAAAAGGTGTTGAAAGCGTGTAGGAGCTTCGATGAAGGCTTCGTTGATGACATGATGGTCGTCCGGCCGAGACGATCAAAATTTTTTTTATCACCAATCGAAACTAAAACTCCGATAATGGCTGCGATAGATGATGGCGGTAGCCGATGGAGCCACTAGGAGTGATAGTTGATGTCATTGCTGGTAGTAGTAGATGGCGTCACCACCAGCAACAATAGGTGTAGTGGCAGAGGCAACACAATTTTTTTCCTCAAAAGAACCTGACTCTAGATACCGTGTTGAATATAGTGAAAACTATAGAATTAATCTCTCTTGTGTTGAATATACACATAGGGTCCTTTATTCATAATAAAAGAACTAACTGCTATTGAGACAAAAATTCAAAAAAGCCACAAACTAACATGATTCACCTTATTTAACGGTGTTAGTATGAAACTAACGATAATGACCTAATTCCTAAAAATTTTAAAAATAGGAATTCAATTGAGACAAAAAAAAAGTGAGGGACCTATTTGAGAAAAATCATCAGAAATAGGAACTTTTTGAATGATTAAACCTTTTATTTAAATTAGTAGGTCAAGAGTCAATAGACACAACCCAAGCAGCATAACACTCATTAAAAAAGCTTATGGAATAATGGATTACCACTTATGATAATCAATTATCACAAAGAGAAAATAATTTTTGAAATAATTTCTAGAATAATCTATTATCACTTATGAAATCGATTGTCATTGATAGTTACAAATTAGACTATCTAGTTTTTTACCTAAATTTCTAAATATGAGTCTATAAATATTTGACTAGACTTGACTTTAAAATAACTTTCTCACTCAAAGGTTTAAGAGTTGTGTACTAGAGAAATCGTTTGTATTTGTGAAAATAGGCTTTGAAAAACCTTGTGTGGGTAGAACGAGAATTTTCACTAAGTGTGTCTTATAATTGAGTCTGGTGCGATTGCTAGAAAAGTTGTTCATCCTTTGTATATCAAAGGAGATGTTTATCATTTATGTGTAAATGTAGGTGTTTTCTAATCTTAACATGATTGTAAGTTGTTGGTTAATTTTAGTGATTGGTTAATCCCTCTTTAGAGACAATTGGACCTAGGTTTTTTTATCCAAACCAATATAAAATTCCTTATGTTAATTTCTATTTCCCTAAGCTCTTTATCTTTATTGTTGTTATTTATAAAGAATTGATTTTTGTTATAAAATAAGGCTTAATACCATTGTTGGTTCCAATTTTTGTTAGCTTTATTCGAAATTGTCCTAATTTTTTTTAAAATGTTCAATGTAGTCCTAAACATCATAATTTATATTCAATTTAGTCTTTTTGCCTAACAACGTTTAAATCGTTAACGACTAAATGTCCAGTTGAGCAATCGGTGACACATCACCCTTGACACGTCATCATCATCTCCTACCTCCAGAAATCTTAATTTTTCGCTACATAGAAATCCTACCCACCACCTAACCCTAATCGTCGCAGCGCTCATGGCGAGTCACCATCTTCACACCTCCATCATCAGAAATTTTGAAACCTTAACCAAATGGTCGCGCCACTGTTTCAAACGCTTTGCCGCAAGCATCGCAAAACCGAATCACTAGTTCCTTGCACATTTGAGCAACGTCGTTGTGAAGCTTCTTCATTCTCTAATCACCATCAACCTGAAACAGAGAAGATTAAAACCCACAAAACAAAAAGTCTCCTTCAAAATAGAAGCGCGATTTGCGCCTCAATGATGAAGGGCCACCAACATCATCACCAACCTCTCATAAGCAAAACCCAAATCAAAAAAACGCAAAGCCGAATCACGCAATCATCTTCGACCGTCGCACCAGCGTCTCTCCGTAAGCTTGTCCATCCCGCCTTCTTCATTCATATTCAGGAGAGAAACGTAGAAGCAAACCAACTATCACAAAGTTCACCATATCCGCCGTGAAGAAGAAACCCTATTTTCACGTGACGACAGTGGAGCAAGCTTTTCCCCAATTTGCATATGCAAATTTGAAACCCTAAATTTTGGGTGAAGAAAGGAGTTGTCACATGTCAAGCCCTCATTGGTGCGACCATCCTTAGTCAATTCTGGTCCTAATCATGTCAGCCAATAACTACCATGTAATTCATTGATTAGTGATGTGTCATTAACGATTTAAACGTCGTTAGCCAAAAAGAACTAAATTGAACATAAATTATAGTGTTTAAGACTACATTGAACATTTTAAAAAATTAGAACTATTTCGAGTAAAGCTGAGAAAAATTATGATCAAGCCTAAAATCAATGTATAAAAAAGATTTTTTTTAAAATATACAATTTTGATTAAAGAAACAATTCACTTGTATATCTTGGTTTGTTAGCTAAAATTAACTTATGCACAAATTAAAAAATAAAAATAAAAAGCTAAAGAAATTATGTGAAAAAAAATGTCTACAAACGAACTTATACAATAAACTCAGTTTAAGTTAAATGAAATTAATTTCATTTATTTTTAATTTTTTCTTTTTGTTAAAAACGAGTCTCTTTAAATATCATTTTATAGCAATTTTTGTCTAACATTTGCCTATGTAAAAAAATTATTTTATAAACAACAAAATAATAATAATAATAATAATAATAATAATAATAATAATAATAATAATAATAATAATAATAATAATAATAATAATAATAATAATATATAATTAATGAACCCATTTCATTTATAATTATTTATTTGTTGAATTTTCTTTTGACGATTTTCTGTTTTTAACTTGATTTTCTGGGTTTAAGTACGGTAAACAACACCGTTTTCCTTTTCTCTCAGATAGGTGAATTCCTACCCTTTCAGTTCGGTCAATCGAAGAAGCTTAAATTCGCGTTGGCGCGCGCTCTTTTTCACTCACTCTGGTGATCTATACTCCGTCTTGCGCATTGTTTTGATTTTTCTCTTCCCAGCTTTTTCCTCCGTTTCTCTGCCTTTCTTCGACCACCGAACTTTGCACGGATTCCCAAACATCTAAAGTTTCTAAAGCTTCCATTTCAACAGTACAAATATCATAATTTTTTTCACTGAAAATTGAAACAACTGTTTGAAAAAAGTCTGTTTCATGATCAATTTTAAAAGTTTAGTAAGAAAAGGGCTTTAGATACAAATAGTTGACAATTTATAAGAAAGGATAATAATTTCCTTAATGAAAAATAAGAATTAACAAAAAAGAAGGAAGAAGAATATGGAAAGAAAATAATGAAAACTCATAAAAGTAAATCACTGAATGAATGAATGCATGAAGGAGAGTTAACAAATTTAACCAGTCCTTAAAACCAGAGAGACAATGAAAATGAAAACAAAAAATAAATTAAAATAAAATAAAAAGTTAATCAAAATATGGACATAATTCAGTCGTGAAGCATTTTTCTAACATTCACAATAACTGTATCAAATTTATAATCGCACCAATAGTCATCATAACGGTGAAACCACTGCATTCACTGCTATTAGAGCTCCTAGAAATCAAATTCAAAGTCATCTTCACTGTAGTCAACGGTGCTGCCGAAATCAGATTCAAGGTCATGTTCGTAGCTATCTTCTCCACTATTGCCATCGGAGCCACAGCAATAAGATTCATAGTCATCTATACTGTGGTTGTACTCACTGTCACTGATGTAGTGGTTATCTGACATTTCCTGAGAGTCATCTTCACTGTAGTCACTGGTGCCGCCGAAATCAGATTCAAAGTCATGTTCGCGGCTATCTTCTCCACTATTGCCATCGGAGCCACCGTAATAAGATTCATAGTCATCTTTACTATGGCTGTACTCACTGTCACTGATGTAGTGGCTCTCTGACATTTCCTGAGAGTCATCTTCACTGTAGTCACTGGTGCCGCCGAAATCAGAATCAAAGTCATGTTCGTAGTTATCTTCTCCACTGTTTCCATCGGAGCCACAGCAATAAGATTCATAGTCATCTATACTGTGGCTGTACTCACAGTCACTGATGTTGTGGTTCTCTTCCATTTCCTGAGAGTCTTTTTACTGAATTTATTAGGCATTTTTGTATGAAAACCTATATTGATACAGTTTCTAAAACATATAAACCTGAAACTAATACCAAGCTCATCATGGTTTTAAATTAGACTCCACAACGTTATTAAGCTGCAATGAACAAGGTCTTTTGACTCGCCACAACTGACACATTACTGTTGTTGCAACCATCAATACTGTTTAACTCTTATTTCTTACAATATTGTTCGAAAAAGTTGCAGACACAATTTAGAACTATGTATTCCCTACTGTATCGTCTCGTGCTGTCAAAATGCCGCCTTACAATGAATTTGAGCTAAGTTCAATTTGAAAAAAAATGTAATTGTTTTAAGAGGGTTAGTTTCAGCTATTTGAAAAAAAAATGTAATTGTTTTAAGATGGTTAGTTTCAGTCGAGTTGGTTTACCAACCAACCTAATTTAATTTAATTATTTATTTTATATTTTAATATTATTAATTAATATTTTTTTATTATATTGTAGATGAGATAAAAAATAGATAAACAAATGATATAAAAACTATCAATATTAAAAACTTATTTGTTCATCGGTACTTGTTTTTGGATTACACTTGGATTGTATGATATTTTTTTTATTTTAAAATATTTTTTTTAAGTTTAACATAGTGAAATTTATTTATATTTGAATTAAAAATAATTATAATTTTTTTAATTTAAAAAATAGTATAATTAAATGAGTTAATGAGTCAGCCCATTTAACCCACCAACTTGTGGTAGGTCAAACTCGGTATGAATTTTTTCAATTTGTTAATGAATAAGGTGAGTTGGATTATCTCAGTAAAGCTCTGTTCACTTGAATAGATTTGGGGGAAAACTCATTGAACCAAAAGATTTGAAAATAAATTTTTTTGTTGTTTATTTGAGTGGATTTGGAAGTAGGTGAAAGTGAATTTGAAAGTAAATTTTTTTAATCTTTCATATCAATCAAATCCTACACTAATTCTTTGCTTCCAAATTCACTTTCATCTACTTCCAAATTCATTCAAATAAACAACAAAAAAGTTTATCTTCAAATCCTCTCAAATACATTCAATCATTCTCCTTCAAATCCATTCAAGTGAACAAAAGATAAGTAACCAACCCGTCATGGTCGGATCGACTTACCCTTTTACACCTTTAGTCAATCTACAAATGAATATACAATATTAAAAGAATGTTTCGTTAGGGGATGTACGCACCTTACGCCCGGAAAGAGAAATTTTCTTCAAAAGAACAAAACATTCAAGGTAAATCAAGAGTCGTGAAATGAGAGATCTAATGACTTTTTCTTTTAAAGAGATGAGTGAATGTAGAATTTGGAATGACCAGGTGCTGCATTAGTTCATAATTGTTTTTTTTTAGGGGTTTTCTATTTAGTGTATGAAGTGTATTGATTAAAGAGTTCAAAATATTCTTTATTGTAAATCACTTTTACAATGTATTGGAAATCACAATAAAACAATTGCATTGATGTATACTTAATAATTGTTATTTTGAATTCTTCTATTCATATTATAAAAGGACTAGCTAGTAAGCGTCTCTGTAACTATTATTGTAAGCATATATAATCTATCTTGATAGTTAAAAAGGTATTTTATTTTGTATGTTATAATATTTCTAATAATATCAATGTTATGATATTTCAATTTTATATATGTGTCACAACCGAAATAACAAAAAGACAACGAACCGAAAATAAACGAGTCTAAGAAAAAGATTTTGAAAGTCACCACCATAATTTATTACGAGAAAATTATAAAAATAAATCATAAAATAAAAAACATGGTATAAAAAAACTATGTAAGAAAGCTAACACTCAATCACATCTTTGGAAAGACAATATCTTTAATTAATTGTGGTTTTCAAAATACTTGATTTTCCCCAAAATAATAATATAAAGAAACAAAAATATCTTTTTTTTTTTGTTTTTATGAGTTCGACAATGATTGACCCTGATATCTAAAAAATGGTTGTAAATTTCTTTGAAAATTATTATGGATTGTTTTAGATTTTTGAAAAGTGAACTCGACAAGGAATGTTCTTGCTCCTACATATTTCCATTTACAATGAAAAATCAGGGATCACATAGTTCTCGTAAAAACAAAATGTTTATTTAACAAAGTTGACGTTTTCTGGATTTAAAGATTTTGTATATTTTTTTTTATTTCTAAGAATTGTGGGAAAAAGAAACAATAGGCCAACGCGGATGACCACACAAACACTTATACCTTTATTTTATGATTTATTATTTTTTTATAGAAAAATAAGTGATAAGAAATATTTTTTATTTTTGGAATTGTTTTTTTATTGTTTTTTTAACAGATTTAACCAATACCGAAAGAAACGAAGGAAGATCTTCTTTTTATGATTTAAAAAAAAACATGTTATTTGTGTGTAGTAAAAATAACGGCTAAGAAGAAAAACGTCAAAGTACAATCAAAAGAAAACAAAAAAGTGTGAAAGTGACATACCTTATAAGCTTTTGGCACCCTAATTCTTCCTTGGTAGTTATCGTTTGACATAGCCCCTCCTTTTGCGTTAGAATTTATTTTCCTCTATATAATTTTCCTCTCTTTCTATATCTATTATTTTTTCGTGTCTCTCTTTGTTTTTTCATCCCCTTTCTTTCGTGATAGGGTGCATATTTATATATACAAATTGTAATATTATGGTAATTTTAAGTTAATTGTGAATTAATTGACAATTAACAAAATAAGGAAAGAAATTATCTTGGTTGCAAAAAAACAAATCAAATAATATTCAATACATTGATTATAATTATTATCAGAAACTTTGTCCATACTTTGTCCATTGTTAAGATCATATTTTTCTCTTTTAAAAAGAAACTAAAGCAGCAAATTATAGTATAATATCAATATATTATTTCTAATTATCATTAGCAATATTGCTTATAATTATTAGCATAATATTGATTCAAATTATTACAATATTAAAATATTTCTTTATCTAGAAATCAATATTTCAAAAATATTTTCTAGTGATGTGTCTTGTATTAAAGTTTGAAAATTATGTATACATTTTTGAAAAATTTATTTTATTATTTTTTCCCTTTTTTTCTTTACCCACCATTAATTATTATTCTTTTATTTATTTTTACTTATTTACTTACCCGAACGAAATTGGGTGTTGACAACTGCCCCTCTTTATTTAGATTTTGCTAGATACACGAGCCTTACAATTTTTATGTTATCATAGTAAAAGCTAGAGCTGTCAAAACGGGCCACCCGACCCACCACGAGTTGGTCACTTAGGCCTTGTTCACTTGAATGGATTTGGGAGAGAGTAAATTAAGGGGATTTGAAGATAAATTTTTTTGTTGTTTATTTGAGTGAATTTGGAGGTAAATGAGAGTGGATTTGGAAGTAAATTTTTTTAATCTTTCACATCAATCAAATCCTATACTAATTCTTATAAACTTTACTTCTAAATTCATTCTCACTTACCTCCAAATTCACTCAAATAAACAACAACAAAAATTATCTTCAAATCCCCTCAATTACTCTCCCCCAAATCCCTTCAAGTGAACAAGGCCTTAGTGAGCCAACCCAACCCACCATGGGTTGGTGGGTAAATGGGTTGGCTCATTGGGTCACTTAAGTACAATTTTTTTAAATAAAAAAAATTACAAACTTTCTATAATACAAATCTAAACAAATTTCACTTCCAAATTTCACTTCCAACATGGGTTGTCAGAGCGGCTGCAGCGGATGGGTTAGCGTGGAACAACAAACCAAGAGGGGGGGTGAATTGGTTCTCACTAAAAACGTGTGCCTTAAAAATTTCTACTCAATTAAACTTACTTAGCAATTAATAATAACAGTTAAATAGAGTAAGGTTGAGAGAAATTTGCACAGATGATTTTATCCTGGTTCGGATCTTACCAATCCTACGTCCAGTCGCTTATCTCAAAACAAGATAAACAATTCACTAATCACAAAACAATTACAAACTACAATCACACAGATACAATTTGTAAAAGTTTAGAAAACACCTCTCTTGATGCCACAAGAGATGAACCAACACCTCCTTTGAATCTTCACAAAGGATGAAACACTTCCTCCGAATACTTCACGAAGGATGCCTTCCTCTTCCAAACACCTCCTCAGATGCACTAAGGATGAACCGGCTATTTCTCTGTCACCGTAGCAGCACTTCACCAGCTCCACAGACAAGAGTTTCCTAAGCCGAACAGTAGCTCACAATTCTCAAGAGTTTCAGAGTTCTAGAGCACAAGGGAAGAGTTTCTGTGTCTCTGGATGTTTTTAAGAGGAAATGAGAGTCTATTTATAGACTCATCCAAAGGCTCTTCCATTCACTAAAAGACAAACTTAACGGCTAGTTTGTCCAACGGCCATAAACGGCTAGTTTGTCCGACGGCCATAAACGGCTAGTTTGTCCAACGGCCATAAACAGCTAGTTTGTCCAACGGTCATAAACGGCTAGTTTCTTCAACGACTAGTTTCTCCAACGTCCGTGTTAAGTGCGATACTCTTACCGTTAACCGTCACTATTCACGTGAATAGTGTTACTATTCATATGAATAGTACTATAGTGTTTTGTTGCAATGATTTACTATAGTAATTTTACAAAACACTTTTCTTTTTCTAATCTAAGTCTTATACATATTTCTAAGAGTATTACAAAAGCTTTCCATCACAATATAAGTCTTCATAACATCTTGAATCTTGATTTCTCTTGACTTGATTTGGACATCATCAAAACTTCATCTTGATCATTTTGCTAACATGGGTGTTTAATTAATTTTTAAAATAAGAAACTTAAATAATTTTTTCAAGCAAAAAGAAAATAATAAATATTTTTTTATAAAATTAAAATTAAATTTTAATAAAATAAAATTAGGTAGATGGGTTGGTGGGCCATTGGCCCACTACGGGTTCAACGAGCATGAGCCGGGTTTAAACGAGCCGGGTTGAAATCTGACCCGCATAAAAAAGATATTATTTTTTCTCACCCAACCCGGCTCAAACCTGTGGTAGGCCAGGTTGGCTCGTGGGTTGTGACCCATTTTAACAGCTCTAGTAAAAGCCAAATAAAGATAAAGACATTAATTTCGTTTGGGTTTAAAAAGAAGGAAAAATATTACCTTGCAGAGTGTCTAGTAGATTATTATTCTGATGAGAAGATGTAACAACCCTGTGGATTTTGGTGAAGAGGCGTGTAAACCTCGTGGAGGGTGTATCACCTTCAAATTTTGCTTAAGAGGTGTACATACCCTATGGATTTCGCTTGAGAGGTGTGTGAACCTCTTAGAGGGTGTATCATCTTTGAATTTCGCTTAAGAGGTGTACATTTCTATTGATTTCATTTGAGAGCTGTGTGAATCTCGTGGAGGGGCCTTTGAATTTTGCTTAAAAGGTGTACATACCTTATGGATTTCACTTGAGAGGTGTGTGAACCTCATGAAGGGTGTATCACCTTTTAATATCTCTTAAAACATGTACATTACTTATGGATTTCATTTGGGAGGTGTGTGAACTTCGTGGAGGGTGTATCACCTTTGAATTTCGCTTAAGAGGTGTACCAACCCAATGGATGTTGAAATTTCTTGATATTCAAGTAATGTGTGTGTGTGTGTGTGTGTGTATTTGAATTGATCTTCCTATAATGCATGATGCGTCATGGTGATGTGTGCATGATGCATGAATGTAGGGGTGGAAATCGTGTAAGACCCTTCTTCACTTTTTTTTTTAATTTTTTGAAGTTTTTTGAACTAATGTTCATCAAATTCATGATGCTACCTATGTATATCATGAATTCCTATTGGACGTTGGTGATGCATGGTGTGTTATGCTCTTCTTCTCTTTTACTTTTTTCAGAGCGGCGTAGTAGAATGGTTAATGCGTTCAACAAACCAAGAAGGGGTGAATTTGTTTCTTATCTCAAATAATTCTTTTAATAATTTTCTCAAATAAATAAAAATTCCCTAAAACAATTTAATCAAATTTAAAGAGTAAGGAAGAGCACAGATAATTTTTATCCTGGTTCAGATTAAACAGATTCTACATCCAGTTTTTAATCTCAACTAAGAATTAACGCTTCCCTAACACAAACCAACAAACTATTATAGTACAAAGAAAATAAAACAGTTTATGGTTAAAACACCTCTTTTTACCTCAAGAGATGAAACTCACTTCCCCTATGACCCACAAGGGATGAACACCTCCTCTGAATCTTTAGAAAGGATGAACACCTCCTTTGAATCTTTATAAAGGATGAACACCTTCTCCGAATGCTTTAAAAAGGATGATAGGCTTTCAACTCAGCAACAAAACATCATTCAATCACACTCCATGTAAAAGTTATCGCTCTATGCCAATAGCAACAACACTCAATCACACTTCTTGTGAAAGTTCTTACTCTATGCCAACAACAACAACACTTAATTACACTACCTGTAAAAGTTCCCGCTATATGCTAACATGCCAAGTTCTCAAAGCCACAGGGTTCAACAAACCCTAGAACACTTATCACCACAACCTTCAAATAAGAATTTCGAAATATATTTTTTGTATGTTTCATATTTCGTATTTTAGAGTAAGAGTTCCGTTCTAATTTATAGAGATCTCACTCAATGATACCTTCAAAAATTTGTTCTCAACTAATTAACATGTGATAATCAATTATCCAATTATGGTAATTGATTATGCATAATGAATGCACAACAATAAACAAATTTTAATGCAACCTAATGCAAACAATACATAGTCTTTGATAAACCACATCTTATTCATCAATCTATTAAATTATAAAAGCTTTAATATAAAAACAAGTCTTCGTGAAGATTTTCCTACAATAAGAGCACTTGAGACTTGACGGTGAGACATCATAAAAAATTTTGTTCTTCAGTTTTATGCTAACAATCTTCCATTTTTGATGATGATAAAAAATATTATGATTTAAAGCTTTTTATAATCAGTTATGATCTAAAACTCATACATAACTTAAAGAGAAGAGATTGGTAGACAAGAGATAAATGTAATTACTTCTTTAAACATATTTATCCTTCTTTTTTTATCATTATTGAAAAGACGTTATGTACGATTAAATAATTTCTCCCCTTAATATAAAACTCCTTCTTGAATATAAGAAAAAAAAAATAAGGCAAAACAAATAAATAATAATTATCATAAGTTTTATTAAAGGGAAATAAGAGGAATAATTCAAAACATAGTAAATAGAAGAAATTTACAAACAATAACAAATAAATAAAAAGAGAGTAAAGAAGTATCTTGTTATTGAGTAACTTTAAAAAATTAAACTGTCTCTAAATTTGATATTTTAAGGAAGAAAGAGAAGTAGTTTAAAAAAAGTATCAAATTTTTGTTTTCATTCTAAAACTCCTCATAATTTGAGAAATCATACTTTACTAAGTTTTAGTGCACACCCAAAAGCTTCTTCCTTAATTTTTAAATAACCTGCAAAATAGAAAAAAAACATTTTGGTACCCAAAAATACTTATTTGGATCCTTTGGGTTAGTTAAAAAAATATTTAAATTATTTTATAACCCATTAAACTCTCCACAAGGAACACCATAATATTTTAATTTACATTTATTTGATATATGACCATTTTTCATGCAATAAAAACAAGTAACAATATTTGGATTCCTATAAATAATTCCTTCTTACACGCAAACTCTACGAATTCTTCTATATTTACTTTTATTTCTATTTTTATAATTTGATGTATGACCATTTTTCATGCAATAAAAACAAGTAACAATATTTGGATTCCTATAAGTAATTCCTTCTACGCAAATTCTATGAATTCTTCTATATTTACTTTTATTTCTATTTTTATAATTATAATCATAATAATAATTTTGATTATAACGAGGTACATTCTTGGTTTTATTTTTATAACTATAATCATGATAGTTATAATTATATTTAGAAAATTTTTTAATTTTATTACCATAATTATAATCATAATAATTATAATTATTTTTAGGAACATGTTTAACAACCTTTTTAATTTTTGAATTAAAAAATGGAATAGAAAGAACATGGAGATTTTTTTATTTTAAGGGTTTGCAAGGAATCTAAATTTCCTATTGTTTGACCATGTTCGAAACTCAACAGGAGAAAACTCAGTGGACCAGTGGTGGTTTTGTAGAAATTCAATGGTGACTCGCTAGAAAGATGAAGATAGAAGATTCAATATGTTTTTCCCAAATTTTTATTTTTAAAAAAATCAAAATTTCACAATAGTAACATATTCACTAAGCCACATCATTTAAAAATTCCACAACAGCATGTCACGTATTTTTTTAACGTTGTTTAGTCAATTTAGCGACAAGGCCGGTATTGCATCAAATTTTCAAAATTAAGTATTCAATTGAAAAAAAAAAAAGTTAAGAGAGCGATATATGATTTTCAAAAAAAAAAAGGACCTATAAACAAATTAATCCTTTACTTTATTTGTTTCATCTAGATGTATTTGTTTTTGTCTTTTCTCTTATGTTGTTATTATTAACAGAAAGTAAAATATGGACATTTGCTTCAGTAAAGAATTTTAATGATGATGATTCATGAAAGAATATGTAAGATTTAAAAAAAATTTGGATTCAACAGATACATTAAAGACGGAATAATTTACTTGTTAAGTCTTGTGTGTATTTTATTTAAATTAGCAGATTAAGAGTCAATAAGCATAACACTTAAAAAAGTTTTATTTTCATTAAAAGCCTCTAAGATATCACAAGTAATTTTTGAAATAGTTTAAAATTGTAAGTGATAGATTTAAGATAGATTTTTCAATTTTGACCTAAATTTCTAAATATGAGTCTATAAATATTTAACTTAGACTTGACTTTAAAAAAACTTTTTCACTTAAAGATTTAAGTGTGTGTTAGAGAAATAATTTGTGTTTGTGAAAAAGAGCTTTGACAAACTTAGTGTGTGTAGAGCGAGAATTTTTATTAAATGTGTCTTGTGATTGAGTGTGTTGTGATTGCTAGAAAAATTGTTATCCTTTGTATGTCAAAATTTGTGTCAACACCCAATTTCGTCCGGATAAATATAATTCATCAAAAAAAATCAAAAAAAAAAACAAAATGAAAATACTATTTATTTTACTTTTTGCACCCCCAAATTTTCTTTTAAACACTTAATCAATTGGCCCAAAATAATCTCACTTTTTTACTTCCTCACCACCCATCTTTTCTTATCACACCCCATTCTCCACATCACCATCCACATCATCTACCTTTTTCATTTATTTTTTTTCCACATCATTTCCATATTAATTTTATATATCAACTTTTCTAATTATTCCACTTACATTTTTTTATTATATCTTCTCCATCAACATTTTTTATTATCCATTTTTTTTCCACCTTATTTCTCCACCAACTTTTTATATTATTTCTTTCACTTAATTTCCACACCTAATTTCTCCACCAACTTTTTATATTATTTCTTTCACTTATTTTCCACATTAACTTTTACTATTCACTATATTTTATTTTACCTAATTTCTCCACCAACTTTTTATATTATTTCTTTCACTTAATTTCCACACCTAATTTCTCCACCAACTTTTTATATTATATCTTTCATTTATTTTCCACATTAACTTTTACTATTCACTATATTTTATTTCATCTAAATTTTCCACCAACTTTTTTATTATTTCTTTCACTTATTTTCCACATTAACTTTTACTATTTACTATATTTTATTTCACCTACTTTCTCCACCAACTTTTTATATTATTTCTTTCACTTATTTTCCACATTAACTTTTTCTATTCATCTTTTTTTAATTATATTTTATTTCATCTAAATTTTCCACCAACTTATTATATTATTTTTATTCATCAACTTTCTTCATCCTTAACTCTATAAATACCTACATTCTCTTCACTTCACACACACAATTACATAATATCCATATCTTCTCTCTCAAAATCTCTTCATTCCATCTCAAAACTCTACTTCATTTTTCTCTCATATTTTACCATTTCCCAATCCCTCTATACATAGTAAATCCCATACCACACTTCTACTATAAATTCATCTTCTTCACCATCAATCTACCTTTTCTCACAACTTATCACAAACAAAGTCTTGCTTCATCTTTCAAATCTTCAACAAGGTACACATTTTCTTTTCATTCTATTTATGTTCATTTTGATAATTTTTTTTAATTTATAAATTTATCCTATTTTCTACCACAATAATATCCTATGTTTTTTTTTTCATATTTTTATGTCATAGATATTTCAACTCACCTATCTTTCTTAATAAAAAGAAAATAAAAAAAATGTAAAACTGTAAAAAACATGTAATGTAATAAAAGCGGTATGAGTACTCGTGCGATCGTACGCATCAGCCTAGTACTCGTTACCCAAAATATAAAATAAACAAAAAAGCCGTATGAGTGCTCGTGCGATCGTACGCATCAGCCTAGTACTCATTACGCAAAACAATAAAAAACTATAAAAAAGCCGTTTGAGTGCTCGTGCGATCGTACACATCAGCCTAGTACTCATTACGCAAAATAATAAAAAACAAAGAAAAAGCCGTGTGAGTGCTCGTGCGATCGTACGCATCAGCCTAGTGCTCATTACGCAAAAAATCTAAATATTACATCAAAAAATACCAAAAAAAATATAAAATCTTCAAAAAACCAAAAACATCAACACTTTCAAGCCAACAAACAATATTTCTAGCCAGAACTACGTGATCCTTGATTCTCCACCAAAAGTGGAGATACGTAGGAGCAAGGCCAGTCCTTGTCAGGCTCACTTTCCCAAAAATCCAAAATCATTTCTCATCAAAATTCCCAAACAATTTCCAAAATCATTTCTCAAACAGTTTCTAAATGAACTACGGAACCCTGATTTCTCATTCTGAATGAGAATACGTAGGAGCAAGGTCAATCCTTGTCGGGCCCAAAAAACTAAAAAATATTGTGTGTTCCTGTAGTGTTTTTATTGTAAAGGAAAGTTAAACATTTTGAAAACCACATCACATTCGCATATTTAGTTAAAGGTACTGCCTTAGGGCAGGCGTTGTAGGGTGCTAATACCTTCCCTACACGTAACCGACTCCCGAATTGAGAATCTCAATTTCGTAGACCATGTCTTATACATTTTATGGTTTTTCCGTAGTTTTCCAGAATAAACTATGGTGGCGACTCCAAATCTCTAAATTTTCAAACTCGTTTTTTTTTATTATTATTCTTCGGATCGTCGTCCCGTCGCGATCTCGGTTGCGACAGATGGCGACTCCACTGGGGAAATGCCAGAGAGTCAGGCCATTTAATTAGATGTGCGAATTCAATGTGGTTTTTCTTTGTGTTTTTCTTCTCCTTTTTCTTTATCCTTATTTGATTTTTGTCATAATTGTATGTGTGTTTGTTTTGATTATATTGAACCCTAGGGTAGAAAACATGTTATATCTGCCTGGGAATCTTCTGGTTGTTTTGCAGGTGAGGGTTTGGGGTGTACATTTGCTTTCTCCCTTCACACACACACCATATGCATATCATGAGTGAGGCCCTATACCCGGGTCTGAGCGCAACTTAGAAATAGAGGGGTTGTGTAGCGGTGTCACTCTGGGATGTACTTCCTGTTTGGCTATCGTGAGAACCCCAGCCAGAGTCTGTTCTTTTCATTTGTGTCTCCACATCTAGTTGATTACTCTGACTGTTGTGGAGAAACAGTGAAAGGAGCCATAGCTCTGGTGGCCTGATTTAAGCATTAGGAAGCTATCCTTGTGAGTGCATATATTTGGCCTAAGAACTTTAGACATTCAACCTTTGATAGGGCACGAAGGGAGAAATGTGTATTCCTATAACCCTCACACTGTTCATTCTATTTCAAAAAAAAAACATAATAATGTCTTTGCATTCTCATGCCGTGCATGCGTTTTTGTTAATCATTTTATTTTACCTCACTTTACCATGCATCATTCGGTAACATGCTAATTTTAGGGGAAATCATCAGGTATTCACTTGATATAGCAAAGATGGAAGTCGATATAAGATCTGGTGCTACACAACATATTGAGTCCCTCATGTTAAGAAATAAATCTCACCTGAGGACTCACAGTGGAAACTTCACAAGTCTGATAAAATTAGGCAGAAGACTAAAAGCCATAAAGAGACAAACCTTTAAGAAGAGATATGGTAACCTGTTGAGTCTAATGGAGGTGGAAGTATCGTCGCCTGCTATCACAGCTTTCGCACAGTATTATGATTCCCCGCTAAGATGCTTCACCTTTCAAGACTTTCAGCTAGCACCAACTATAGAGGAGTTTGAGCACATTCTGGGAATGCCACTAGAGGGTACCACTCCTTATCAGCACTTGGAGCATCATACTTCTATCCCTACCCTTGCCACCATAATGAAGATACATCCCAAAGAACTTGAAGACAAGTTGGTAACAAGGAATCAAGTACGTGGACTGACACAAGGATTTCTGGAGCAACACTTGCATTATTTAGCAGAAGGGGAAGATTGGGAGACTTTCATGGATGTGTTAGCTCTTACCATGTATGGCGTCGTGTTGTTTCCTAAAGTAGAGGGCTTTGTGGATTATACCGCAATTGATGTTTTCGTGGCAAAAAAGACGAGATCTGAGAATCCTGTAACAGCAGTCCTTGCAGATGTTTATGGGACCATGAGTTTTTGCCACGAGAGAAAAGGGAAGAAAATACTTTGTTGTCTGTCAGCGTTGTATGTGTGGATGACTGCGCGTCTATATAAGGGGACGGGTGATGTCAGATGTCCGTCGGAGGATCCTTCGCACCAAGGACTCAAACACAAAGGAGGAAATGAGTGGGCCCAATTCTTTGCCAGTTTCAATGGAAGAAAAGTAAGATGGCGTCTCCCTTGGCTTGAGGCTAAGCCCTCTATCCATTATTGTGGCCCATTTTCCAATGTACCCCTTATAGGTACCCGATATTGCATAAATTATAACCCTATTTTGGTTCAAAGGCAATTCGGACGTCCCATGAAAGGGGCACCCTCGCCGGAATACCTTACAACGTTGTTCATCTATTATGAGGATGGGAACTTCACTGAAATATTGAGGAAAGTCAGGAGTTCTTGGGAAAATGTTATGCGAGCAGAAAAGGATTTAAGATTGGGAGTGATGGACGACAAAATTAATTATCACACCTGGATCTGGGAAAGGGTAAAGGAAGTCAAATTGCCTTTCAAACCGATCGTTCATCAGCTAGCTAACGAAGGACCATCCCAAGAACTAGAAAGCGAAGAGGTGAAGCAATTGAAAATAGAGATGGAAGAACTGAAGGAAAAGAATGCTAGGTTGGAAAAAGAATTACAAACTACGCGCGACGATTTTGTTCATATGAGGAATGATAAAGAAGAAAAAGCACACGCCTATGAAGAAATTGTCAAAAATCAAAAGGCTGAAAGAGTTTATGCATTCCAATTGAAACAAGACCTCTTAACCGCAAGCAAAGAGCTGGCCATGAGAGTGAAGGAGAAGAATGCAGCATTAGAAGAGGGAAAACAATGGAGGCTCCTCTACGAAGAGGCTAAAAGAGATAAGCGAGAGGCTCTGAAGAGACTAAGAGAAGCGCAGGTTCAAGTAGAAAAGGCAGGGCACGACATGAAGGAAATGGCCTTGTCTTTTGAGACAGATATGAACCAAGAGCGTTGGAAGCTAGCAGAGGCAGAAAAAGAGCATCGCATCATGATAAAACAAATGGAGGAGTACATTGAAGAGCAAGAGGAACGGTGGAGGTCAATGGAGTTTGGAGAAAGGCATCATGCCTTGGTAAAACAAATGAAAGACCACATCGCGATACAAGGAGAGGCTGTGAAGCATTGGAAGGGAAGTTTTTCCCAATTGGCTATGTTGGCGAACGGAGCAATTGAAGACATTCCTAAGATGGTGTTGGACGCCGAAGCCACGACCCACTTTTGTAACCCGCCTCCTGAGATAATGCTTTTTATTAACCATTGTAAATGGCTAGTAGGCGAAATGAAGGCCTTCATTGCTCGGGTTAGGAAGTGATTCATGTCTTGATAGATTTTTTTTTATGAAGGACTTAAGATGTTTTGTATGGTATCAACTTGTATCGATTTCCATCATTAACATTGTCGTGATCTTATGATTTCCACCTATGATTAGCATGCATCACATTTTTCCTTGTTCTTTCTCTCTCCCTTCTTCTTTCCTTTTTGTCTAGCGCATTTCATCTAACTTAAGTTAATAATAAAGCAGTAAAAAAAAAACGGCCAACTTTCCACGACATCCCTACAGGACTCGAGCCAATTCAAGGATCATGGAAAGCTGGGAAGAGTCACAAGAATCCATCAAAACTGAAATGAGCCAGTTGAAAGACCAAGTTGGCCAAATCTTGGTTGCCCTTGAATCCCTGAAGGCTACTGGAGAGTCTTCATCTACACTGGTTGGCGGAAATACCCATTTTTATCCCCCGTTATTCAATACTATGAGCCAATCGATTCCTTTCCCGTTGTATGGGTTACCCCAGGGATATACTCCTCCAGTAGGAGAATATTCGGAAGGGGAGCATGCATCGTTTCCCATTCCCACAACTATTGATGTCCCGCCAATCACCACTCATGAACCTATCTCTGTGGCAGCTCCCTTGGTAAGTACTCAAACGAACGAAGCAATTACAGTTGAAGGAACACGAGTGACTACGGTACCGCATATGGTGGTTAACCACGATTCTTCAGCAAGGGCTGCATCACAAACTGCGGCGCGTGTGGGAACCAATAACATTAATGGAGCTAAAAACAGACTGGAGATTCTGGAGGAAAGAATGAGGGCTATTGAAGGGATAGAAAATTATGGGTTTGGAAATGTCGCAAGACTAAGCTTGGTTCCTGGAGTAAAAATACCGCATAAGTTCAAAGCGCCAGAATTCGAGAAGTACAAGGGTAATACATGCCCTAAAAACCATCTGGCCATGTATTGCAGAAAAATGGCCGCGTACGCTTATGATGACCCGCTACTCATCCACGTTTTCCAAGACAGCCTGGTCGGGGCAGCATTAAACTGGTATACCCACTTAGAGCCATCTCGAATCCGTTGTTGGGCAGATCTGGCTGACGCCTTTGTAAAACGGTATATATACAACACACATGTAGCGCCGGACCGTCTACAATTACAAAATATGGGGAAGAAAGACAATGAAACCTTCAAGGAATATGCCCAACGGTGGAGAGAATTGGCCACACAAGTAGAGCCGCCTTTGTTTGAAAGAGAAATGGTGGCTATGTTTGTAAATACGCTCCAGTCACCGTTTTATGAATATATGGTGGGGAATGTGTCCGTCAATTTCGCTGACATTGTCATAATCGGCGAGAGGATAGAAATCGGGGTGAAGAATGGGAAGATTGTAGGTGGAACGTCTGCGGTGGAAAACTCTAAAAAGAAGCCATTTTTCAATCCGGGAAAGAAGAAAGAAGGAGATGTGCATGCAACATTGGCAATGCCTGTATGGAGAGGTCATGCTCCTATGCACAATTATAGACCATACCTAGGCCAACCTCCATATTCAGCCAATGCGGCTTTTGCTCATCCAATCAGGCCTCAACAACAACAAGGATTTTACCAATCACAACCCGTCACGAATAATGCTTGGAGGACTGGGCCAAGTGCAAATCCAAATCCAAATGCAGGTCAAGGCGGTTATCCGGGAAGAACACAGGAAAGAAACTTTGTTCACTTCACCGCCATCCCCATGACTTACACTGAATTATTACCTCACCTTGTCAAAAGGGGTCTGGTTGCTATATGCCCAATGATACCCATGCAGCCTCCATACCCCAGGGGTTATGACGCCGATGCCAAGTGTAGTTATCATGGGGAAGGCGTGGGTCACTCGACTGAGAGGTGTATGGCCTTCAAGCGTAAAGTGCAGGCCCTAATTGATGCTGGGTGGCTAAAATTTCAAGAAGATAAACCTAGCATTGATACTAATCCGTTATCCGGACATGGTAATGCCTCGACAAATGCCATTGAAGTTAAGAAGCATGAACTGATAAGGGATGCAAGTAAGATCCGAAGTTCCAGAAGTTTTATTTTCAAGGAATTATTAAAGTCGGGATTTTTAAACGGGGTTTATGATTTGGGAAGAGCATGTGGACTCCATCCATGCATGGAACACTCTATCGAGGAATGCGTGGAATTCGAAAAGTTTCTACAAGATCTGCTTGATAGGAATTTGATGCAAGTGTGCTATGAAGACAAGGATGAGGAGGTGTTTGCACAAACTAGTATGGAGCCAGATGTAACTTTGCCAGAGCCGTTGATAATCCGTTTCACTAGAACCACCCCTACACCAGTAATTCAAGGAAGATCGCCCGTTGTCATCCATACACCTGTTCCTTTTCCTTACAAAAGCGAGAAAGCTGTCCCTTGGAGGTATGGGACACATGTAGTCGACGAAGGACAGTGCGTTGAAAGCTATTTCTCTAGCCAGAATCCAGTTGTTGAAAATATATCAGGCATCGGCGGAATGACAAGGAGTGGTCGAATCTTCACGCCACCAAACTTGACGAAAAGAGGAACTGGCAATAATGAAACACCGATGGACGCAAATACTAAGGAGCGTTCGAAAGGAAAGGGCGCGCAGGTAGAGGAGACCCCTGACAAGGCGAACAAGAAAGAAATCTCTGAGGAAGAGGCTTGCGAATTTTTGAAATTCATACAACAAAGTGAGTACAAAGTGGTGGAACAATTGAATCGTACGCCTGCTCGGATCTCCCTGTTAGAATTACTCATGCACTCGGTCTCCCATAGAAAACTGTTGATGAAGGTACTGAGTGACGCCCATGTAGAACAAGGTATTTCCCTTGAAAGTTTCGAGGGCATTGCCAGCAACATCACTGCTAATAATTATCTCACCTTTACCGATGAGGAAATACCTGAGGAGGGGAGGGGGCATAACAAGGCTCTCCATGTTTCAGTGAAATGCCTGGATTACGTCATAGCACGCGTATTGGTAGACAGCGGCTCCTCCCTAAATGTCATGCCCAAAACGACATTAGATAAGCTACCTTGTGACGGAGTACACATGAAGCCAAGCTTTATGATTGTGAGAGCATTTGACGGTAGCAAGAGAGAAGTTATGGGAGAAATAGAATTGCCGGTCCAAATTGGCCCATGTGTTTTTCAAATAACTTTTCAGGTCATGGATATCCTCCCAGCCTATAGTTGTCTGTTAGTGTAACACCCTAATATTTTAAAGGGTATTACTGATAGTAGAGACTAAATTAATTTGATATATTTTATAAACCATCAAACTTTATTTCAATTCTCCCAAAGTACAATACCAAACTTACAAACTTCAAACAATATAGTCTTCACCACTTAACATAAATTCGAATTTCAACTTATAAGTTTTACACAACATAATTTTTCCAATTCTTTTTACAAAATATCCCTGAAAGTTTTTCCCCGCGTCTCTCTCATCTCTAAGCTTTTTCAACCGCATCTGCGACATTATCTATTCACATATAACATGAGTTATATGATCATAGCACAAACAAATAAAGGTAAGCCAACCATATCATAAAATCATTAAACTTGTAATAAAAATATTATAATCATGTATTTCTGCAATTGATAAAATATCATTATTCCGATGTCATTAATTCATCATTATCAAAATCATCTTTCTCATTTCCATAAATCTTACAAGTGTTCCATGCTTACTCATGAAGTCTTATGGTCAGACCGCTCTCTGCCTGCTTCCTTAAGCCCCACTTATATACTATGTCTTACTTTCTGAAGCCTTATGGTCAGACCCCTCTCTGCCTGCTTCTATAAAACTTACGAATCATATGTTTATGTCAAAGCCTTATGGTCAAACCACTTTGTGCCTGCTTTCATAAACCTCAAGTGTTACTTTGCTCATACCAAACTCTCATGGTATAACTCGAACAAACTACTCCCGGTAGTAAACATCATTTCATATGTAATGATTTCTCATATCCACCCCAACATTTCATAAAACCAACAATTCATACCCTCTTATCCACCTAACTCAATCATGTTCATTCTTTAATCATGAATTCATAATCACCCGTTTTGGTATCAATAAATCAAACATATTGCCAGATATCATGCTTCATATTATAAACTCATTTTGCCCATAACGAGTATAACTCAACATATTTTCACCAAACAAAGATCATGGATCAACCAAAATATATCAACATATCTTAAGAACTACATATTAAAGTCTGGGCTCAATGTAATGATAAATAAAATATATATGAAATTTTTACCATGATAATATTATGCATCTACAATCAACTTGTTTTATTTTATTTTCATCCTATTATAGATTTTTCTTTACCCCAATTGGTCACCGGAGAGGACCCAGATGTCTGAACGCATCAAACTCACCTTCGACGCCAGCACATATGACTAGTCACAACTGACTGGACCAGGCCAGGGCTGCTCTATGATCAGGGATGTGCCAACTCAGGTTTTTAAGGTTCCTCTATCCTACCAACAAAGGGAGGTCCTCAATAATTAACAATTTATTTATTTAATTTATCTACCTTATTTTCTTATGCTCTAAATCTTAAAATGCTTAATTTTACTTCCTCTCACAACAACCTCAACCAGTATCTGTATATCTATTTAATACCCATATACAAGTTATTACAGAACCCTTATTCCAAACCTCCCAACAAGATCAATTTCAGCCAACAAACTCATTCAATAAATTCATCACAATAAACATCCATAATAGAATTCATACAAGATAATTATAAACAATTAACAATAATAAAACATTACAATAAATGGTCATAGAAGAATACAATATTTGACAATCATAAAAATAATCTTAATATAAAAATTCATGGGGAAACAAGAAGTTGAATCTGGCAGAGCCGGTTAGACAACTTCTAATCCATCCAAAAATACAATATAATTAAATAACAAGAACAATAACATGTATGGGGAAATAAGAAGTTGAATCTGGCAGAGCCGGTTAGACAACTTCTAATCCTTCCAAAAATGCAATAAAATAAATAAGTAAAGCAATAAATAGTTTGGGGAAACAAGAAGTTGAATCTGGCAGAGCCGGTTAGACAACTTCTAATCCTTCCAAAATGCAATAAAATAAATAAGTAAAGAAATAAAACATTTGGGGAAACAAGAAATTGAATCTGGCAGAGCCGGTTAGACAATTTCTAATCCTTCCAAAATACAAAAATAAACAACTAATAACATACAAATGGTATAACATAATCAATATCACGTTTTACAACTATCACACTTGGATATCAACACAAAAGCATACTCTCATTTAAATTCAAAATCATACAGAAACAAAATACTCCATAATCAAGATTTAAGATCAGACAAAAGCAAAATATAGCATATTCAAGACTCAAGATAATACAAAAGGAGATACTCAAGGTTAGCTTCCCTTACCTCTATTACAGACTTAATCTCCTCGCTCTCTGAAAACTTCCAGAATATCCCCTTTGAAATTAGAAATTCTTCCAACTCTCTTCTCTCAAAAATTTTCTAAGTTCTTTGGTGTAAATTTTCAGCCTCCCCCCTTGGCTATTTATAGTAAAAAATTTTACTATTCATTTTTACTATTCATTTTTACTATTCATTTTTTTATTCATTTTACTATTACAAAAATAATGTTTTATTTGCAAATTGGTGAATTCTGATCTCAAAGCTACGTGGAACACTTATCCTTTCCAAAAATAATTTTTTTTTTTAATTTTTTTTTACTATTCACTTTTTACTATTCACAATTTACAATTCACTATTTACTTTTTTTTTTTTTTTTAGTATCTGACTTACAAATATTTTCAAGGATCTTACAGTTAGGCCGCCCATGGATCCATTCAGCGGGGGTTGTGCCCTCCACATTGCACCAAAAACTGAAATATATCATGGGAGATAAGTTGGTCATAGTTTCTGGAGAGGAGGATCTCCTTGTGAGTGGCCCATCCTCCACCCGTTACATAGAAGCAGCCGAGGAAGCTCTGGAAACAGCTTTTCAATCATTAGAAATTGTGGGAAACACCTATGTTGAGCCATTTCCTATGAACCCACATTTATCATGCACCTCTATCATGATGGCCAAGGTCATGCTCAAAGAAGGTTATAAGTACTTTATGAGCGGGTCGCACCGCTCACAAAAGTTGATTACAATTAAGAATGTAGTATAAACTAGGAAGTGACTCCTAGGTCGTCTCACAAGGACCAATTTTGGTGGTTCAGTCTCAGATCTTTTTTACACAAAGGGGGGGGGGGTTTTGTGATTTTGTTTGAATGTGGTAAACTAAAATTAAAATTGACTGGAATTTAAATAAGACAACTTAATTTAAAAACACTGAAATAAATTTTAACAACGGTAAAAACAAGCGGTAAAAGATGGTAAAAAACAGAACAGTAAATATGCAGAAACGGTAAAAACATTGTAATTAAAATTTACCAAAAGCATCAGTAGAAATAAAGGGTAAAAACAACGTCTGAAAATAAGATGAATAGAAAAATACATTGACAGAATTTTAACGTTTCAGAAAATAGTAAACGGTAAAAATAGAAACACTTGACTGAAAATAAAATTCATCAAAGATTAACACTTGAAATAAAACCTTTAACAGTGAAGGTAAAAAAAATTAAATGAACAGATCCAAATACGATGACAAACTTCTACTCTACTACACGATTCAGAAATAAAATTACATTTTCACTGTTTGAATTGGAATTTCAGAGCCTCTGGAAGAGAGGCCGAGAGTGCTTCCTATCCTACTCCTAAAATCTCATAATTTGCTTCTCTGCATGCTGCTGGATTTATAGCCCAAAAATCTGAACCCGTGAGCCTTTCCTTTTGCCAACTTTTCTTCTTCTTCAATCACTTTTCATGGATATTCCACCCAAGCACTCTTCTTTCCAGCCTAAATCACGTAATTTCCTTTCATGTGGGCTCCTTTCACTATTCCATTCTCTACCCGTGAACACTTCTCATACTTCCATCCATCACCATGCAGCTGCTCTACTGGACCCGTGGCTTGGACAACAACACATTCCAACTTCCTCGGTTGTGCTTGCTGGGTTCTTCCTCCCCAAGATGCTGGACAGTTTTGGACCAATCTGTTGTAACGTAGTGCTCTTCATTCTCTACTCAAGCATCATGGACTCTTCTCTAAGGTGGAACAGCTGCTATTTCACGGTCTTTTCTCAAGCTGGAACGTGAAGGAGAGCTGCTGGATGGGCTTTGCTGGAATAGTGTTGTGCTGCTGCTCACGTGAAGAATCACTGCTGCCATCTTCCGTTTGCACTCCAAACCTTGTTGGATGCTTGCTCCTTACTTCTTCACGGTGCACCTCTCATTGTTTGCTTGACAGTTTTGGACCAGGCCGTGAGTCTTCTTCTCCCCATTGGATTGCTTCTCTTTGCTGGTCCGTGAAGTGCTCTTCCCAAAAAGTGAATGAATCCTTCATGAAAATCATCATGGTGGCTTGGCGTGACCAGCAGCGTGTGTTTGCTGCCACCGTGTGAAGGTTGGCCTCAAAACCTCCCATGCTGGACTGCTGGATGAAGAAACCCGTGAGAGCTCCAATCCCTCAACGTGGTGGCTGCTGCTTGCTGTAATGGAAGACCGAGAGCTTCCTTCTTCCTCCTTCACGGACGTGTTGAGCTGCTGCAACGTGAGCATCTCCTTCTATGCCATCATCCGTAAAGATAGCTGGGCTGTCATCTTCTTGCTTCCAAAAACAGCTGGGACACACTTCCTTCTTTCTCCCAAAGAATTCTGCACATTCTTTTCAAACCAAAGTGGACCGTGATATCACTTCTCTCCAAAATAAATAAAGCATCCACTTACTAATCATTTTGTTCCCTGTGTGTGAACTTTTGCAAACTTCAATTAAATGTAAACGTGAGTGGTGGCCGTGTGGTGAGTGTTAGCTACATGAAATGAGTGACCACAAACTAACAAAATAAATTAGCATTACACTTCTCCCAACCAAACCGTGAATGGAAAATGGCCCCTCCTCCTTTGTTTCTTCTTTCAAAAATGTAACGTGGTCCCCTCCATAATATGTTGTCTCCCATTCACATTCATCTGCAAAGAGAAAGAAGATTTCATGTGCCGTGAATTTGCTTCTTCTATGCCCAAAACCGTGAGCTTCGTTCCATAAACTAAATGCAGTAAGAAACCGTGACACCTCCTTTTCAACTCTAAACAAAATTATTCCACCTCAAATTTGTACATATAAACACACAATTAAATCAATGCAGCACGGCTTCGACTAGATAGCACAGTGTGTAAATGAATATTCTTCCAAATATCCCAAAATATTTCCAATATTTCCCTGCAATTATTAATGCAAATAATCAACTCAGATAATTCATATTAATTAAAATAAGAATTTCTGATCGAATTAAGCACAATTAAGAAAAATAGGAAAATACTGGACATTTAAACACAATTCCGTGATTAATTTCAGTACAATAAGCTAAGTGAAGTGAAGAAAATAATGATTCATCAAAATAGACCACACTTAGTCTTTTGCACTCCTGGGCAAAATTAAGACACAAATGAGGGAATGTTTCAAAGGACTTCTAGGAAGGTGACACAAAACTCAGCAGACAGAAAAATAAAACTCACAAGAAAGTAAACAGAATTTACATAGTTCTCAAGAAGTCTGGACAGAGAAAATATGTAGAAAATATCCAACACATCATCAAGAAAAGCAGATACTCATAGAAATCATCCAAGCAATTCAATACATAGCAAAATGATTAATCAGCTCAAGAGGTGATTTGAAAATAACATAACCTCACAGATGCACCAGTAGTGTTTCTCTCAAGTGTTTAAGGTAAATCAATGTCACTCAATGTACTCAAGAAAACAAACACAAGTAGACTTGGCAAATCTCTAATTATCAATACTTAAAACATATGCACTTTTAGATCAAAAGGTCTTTCAGGGTTGTAATGGGGCCAAGGACAGGGGAGGATAAATTTGGATAAGTAGCTATATCTCAGAAGAAATAGAGGTGCACTAGGGAAAAAAATGTAAACACAGTGAAATCTCACCCAAACCTCTAATTCAATCTTCTTCTCGACTCCATTATTTACAAAATTATTTTTCAATTTTTCTCTTTTTCTCATCATTTTTTTTTTTCATCCTGTCTCTTTTTTTTTTTTTTTTTCTTCACAACAGGATATAAATTATCATTTCAAAACATGATGAGGAACCAACTAGCCAATTCATCAGAATTCCCAAGGAGACCACACTTATTCTCAAAATACTTCTATAGCTCCAGACTTTCCTAAGGTTAAGGTAATCATTTGTTTTTCACTTAGGATCAGTGTATGAGCTTCAACACAAAGAAATATATATAGTATAGGCTCAAAGGGGTTACCAAAGGATAATAACAAGGTAGGCTTATTTGGCTAAAGAGGCTCAAGAACAAAAATGCCTTTATCACGTCTGAACATGCATATCAATCAAGTATATCAAAAAGAATCAAGCCAAGGCATATGTGCAAGCATTCAAGATACATATCACACAAGAAAGAAAATTAAGTGGCTCAAATTCTCACACAGGGCATTTGTTACAATCAAATCAACCTCTTAAACATTATAATCATCTTCCAAGCAGAGAAAAGCAAGGATTTCAAACCATAAGTATTAAGTAAGTGAAGGAAAAATCTACAACTTAAACATCATCCAGAAATCAAGAGAAAAATGTAAAATTTATTGCACACAAAACTCGATAAAAATAACTTAAAACAGAAAAAATTAACACTCAAAAACAAAAAAAATTTAACACACAAAATACAATCTAACAGAAAAATCAGAAAAATCAGAATTTCTTCCCAGTAGACCACACTTAAATCACACAATGTCCTCAGTGTGTTACAATCATCAGATTATCAATTTCAGAGCAGTCAAATAATATAGACAAGTGCAAAAAAAAGTTAGGAAAAATGGGAAGAAATTTTTCAGTAACATCCATCAGTAGATGTTTTCAGTGACACCCATCAGCAGATGTCTAGAATTTTTTTATTTTTATTTTTTCATTTTATTATTATTATTATTTTTTTTTTTTTTTTGAAAATGGAGACCGGTACTGTGACAACAGTCTCGGTGACAATGACCGGAACTGTTGCTACAGTGGCAGAAATTTAGGCTATAAAAGGGCACCTCCTCAGCCTCGAGTGACATTTCTGATCCCTCAGCCTGCCTCTACTCCTCTCTTCTCTCTCAACTCTCTCTCTGCTCTCTTCTCTCTCTCTGCTCTCTTCTCTCTCTCTACTTGAGAGTCTGGAATCTCTGCGGAGCCTTTGCCCCGGTGCCATCTGAAGAGTCTGAGATCCGCGAGGAGCTTCTCTGCCAGCCTACTTCTCCGGGTAAGTTCTCTGCACCTTGGATCTCTATTTCTTCTTTTTCTGCTTAAGTTTCTAGATCTTTCACTGCTTTCTTTTCCTTTCTCTGCTTTCCAGTCTTTTCCTTTCAGTATTTCCTTTATTTTTCATCTCTGCCCTGCTCTCTTTACTGCTTTTTCCTTTCATTCTGCTGTTATACCTTCCTGCTTTCCTGCTTTCTTTCTTCTCCTTTTCAATCTTTTCATTTTTTTTTTAACTGAAAACACTCAAACACATAAAACACAACTGTCTAAAAACTTAAGGGGTATATCGGCTGGAAACCAGACGTTAATCTCCCTTCGATTGAAGGTATGGCAGAGACAATCGGGTAGAACAACGCCACGTACCCCACTTTAAAACTAAATAAACACATAAACATAATATACAAGAACAATATGGACAAGAACAACCGGACAACTGGACGTAGATCCGTTTAGGACCCTTTTGCAAGGACCGTGAAACAGATCTGAGACCAGACACTGAAACATCAAATACAGACTGGACAAAATAAATCTAAAAGGAAACAAGAACAAATAAAGAAAACAGAGAACTAATCTAATAATTTTTTTTTTTTTATGCTTCTTTTTTTTTTAGTTCTTTTTATTATTTTTTTATGTTTACTTTTTTCTTTTTTTTTTTTATGTTTTTGTTCTTTTTATTTTTATATATATTTTTTTTTTATTAAGTTTTAGAATATTTCAAGAGGAATGATGACGAGTGAGATGGAATCAGAGAGATACACTAGTCAGCGATGGCGTCCTACAGATGATCAGATCAATATGATGACCAAAATCTACAACTATGGGGTCACACACCCAAGCCGAGCGCAAGTCGTCGAGATCGCGTCTCGACTAAGGACCTTCGCAGATGCCACCGAATATAACGTGCACTGCTGGTTTAACAACCATGGCAATCGGGTCAGGCGCTGGCAAGCGGAGATAGACCCCACTGGCACTCTCTTTTCACAACTGCCGCTGTATATGTACGGTAAGAACTCTCATCACACCTCCATTGAATTTTCCATTCCTCTTCTATTATTAACACAAGTTTAATTTTTTTTTTTTTTTTTTGTTTGAAAGAAAACAACTGGGTGATAATGAGGGCACCGAGGCTGCTGAATTTGTTTCCAGTTCCGATCATTATCGATGACGACAGAAATGAACGAGAAATTCCTCCACCAAAGCCTCCGCTCGCATTCCGAACCAGAGCTCCCTCAACGGAGCTCTCCCTTAGACCACCACAACCAGCTCGAGAGTTCTTTCATTTTTAGTGTTTTTTTTTTTTTTTTTTTTTTTTTTTTTATGTTTTTGTTGGCCGAGTGTGGCCAGAATATTAATGAGGACTGTAATATGAACACTTATGTTTTTTTTTTTGTTTTTTTATGGTCTGTAATATTTAACGATCACTAAAGATCGACCCCCCGAACATCTTTTATTTATATATATCTACTGCAATTTCAATTTTCAGATCTGTTCAATCCCTTTTCTCCATTACTGTAATTTTTTGCATTGATGAATGAAATATTTTCTTAGTCTAAAAATTTTCAATCAAAAACCTGTATGAGACAACTAAGAAAATATATTTACAACGAAGAAAATAAGGAAAAAGATAAGATCTGAAGTGAAAATTTTCAATGAATTATTGATATGAAATAATAAGAAATTGAGGGCCGAGCAATTATGGACTACACGCAAAACAATTTTTGAAAATGTTTTTTTTTTTTTTTTTTTTTTAAGGGATAACAACTGGAAAACTAAGAAATAAATATACATATCGGAATAAAGATTTGGCATGCTTAAAACAAAATATTTTATCACAACAGAATAATTTTTTTTTTTTAATTTTTTTTTTAAAGATAACAATTCGAAAACTAAGAAGAAAAGGGAAAAACAAACTTATAAGAAAAACAAAAATCAGAATCTCCCCCAAGACCACACTTAAACTACACTGTCCTAAACGTGTTCTAAGCATAAGATCATCAGTTAAAACACTGAACAGATAAAGGACAAATGCAATAAAAGTAGGAAAACGGGGAAGAAAGAAAAAAGAAAACTCCCCTGGTCAGGGTGGCAGTTGCCAATTTTGGACTTGTAGGGAGAGGTTTTCCACTTCATGATCCAGCACGGAAGTTTTGAGGAGGAACTGCTTCATCCTCCAGATTTGATCTCGCAATGAAATGTCTTCCATCGCTGGATCTAAGCAGAAAAAATTGTTGATGATTGGGTTCAACAGGTGCCAATTGATTTTCAAACCGTTTTGTAAGCTTGCACCTTTGTCTTCAATTGTGGGTGTTTGTTGATGCAATACATGTACACCTCCTGCAACATGGTTAGTGCAATGTGGTTCCAAAGAAATGTTATGCAGAAGTATAACACCCAAATTATCATACTGAGCTTTAGATAAATCCTCATAACATGAATCAATTTCTAAATTGCATGCAATATTAATCATAGACTCAGATTCATGTTCAGTGCATGAAGAATAACCATTCGAATGTGATAGTAAAAAGCGGTTCTCATCATGCACAGAGGAAAAATTAAAATCAGACTCAGCAAGAATATAGTCATTAGCATACCGATCATCATCACAATCAACATAATAATCAAATTGTGGTATGCTTACCTCCTCTTCCTTGAAGATTTCTAGAGTGTGGGAAGGTGAAGGTGGTCTACCTGGTTCAGGATTACTGCTTACTTCTGCCGGGTCCCCAAAATTTTCATCAGTCTCCTCAGGTGCAAGAGTGGCCATTTGCCTGATCTGATCACTCAGATTCTGTATGGCAGCTTGAGTTTCCTGCTGGAACTCCATGCTCTCTTGCTTGAACTGCATGTTCCCTTTCTGAAACTGAATGTTCTGCATTGTCATCTGCTCTAGTAACTCCTTTAATGTAGGTTCAGAAGTAGAAGGCTGAGGAGTTATTTGAATAGGAGAATCATACTGCTGACTCTCATATTGTGGAACTGGCTCCCAAAGAGAGCTCTCAGAAATTGGATGATGGAACATATTGTTCTCATCATAAAAATCAGCAGATTTAAAATCAAAGTAATATGCAGAATAAGAATCATAATCACAGACATTGGCAGAATAAGCATTATTCACAACATTAAAATAGGTAGACATGGAAAAATAAAAAGTAAAAACTAAAAACTAAAAATTACGAATCAGATAAAACAAAACACATTTATACATGCTACAAGCACACACAAGACAGAACATCAATAGTAAAAATTTTTAATTAATTTTTAATTAATAATTTTTTTTTTTTAATTTTAAATTTTTTTTTTTAATAACAACTAAATACAGAACATAGCACAATAAAAATATAAAAGACAAAACATATATTAACACAACATAATCGAAAAACACAACAAAAATCTAAAACAAGAACCTGGAACTGAAGTGACAACGCCGCCAAAATTTGCTGAAGGTGTCGTTGTCGCCTACAAAAATACAAAACACAAAACACACAAAAGACACATATTAACAGAACAAAAATTTACACAACAAGAATCTAAAACCAAACCGTCTTTGGTCCCCGGCAACGGCGCCAAAATTTATGAGCGGGTCACACCGCTCACAAAAGTTGATTACAATTAAGAATGTAGTATAAACTAGGAAGTGACTCCTAGGTCGTCTCACAAGGACCAATTTTGGTGGTTCAGTCTCAGATCTTTTTTACACAAAGGGGGGGGGGGGTTTTGTGATTTTGTTTGAATGTGGTAAACTAAAATTAAAATTGACTGGAATTTAAATAAGACAACTTAATTTAAAAACACTGAAATAAATTTTAACAACGGTAAAAACAAGCGGTAAAAGATGGTAAAAAACAGAACAGTAAATATGCAGAAACGGTAAAAACATTGTAATTAAAATTTACCAAAAGCATCAGTAGAAATAAAGGGTAAAAACAACGTCTGAAAATAAGATGAATAGAAAAATACATTGACAGAATTTTAACGTTTCAGAAAATAGTAAACGGTAAAAATAGAAACACTTGACTGAAAATAAAATTCATCAAAGATTAACACTTGAAATAAAACCTTTAACAGTGAAGGTAAAAAAAATTAAATGAACAGATCCAAATACGATGACAAACTTCTACTCTACTACACGATTCAGAAATAAAATTACATTTTCACTGTTTGAATTGGAATTTCAGAGCCTCTGGAAGAGAGGCCGAGAGTGCTTCCTATCCTACTCCTAAAATCTCATAATTTGCTTCTCTGCATGCTGCTGGATTTATAGCCCAAAAATCTGAACCCGTGAGCCTTTCCTTTTGCCAACTTTTCTTCTTCTTCAATCACTTTTCATGGATATTCCACCCAAGCACTCTTCTTTCCAGCCTAAATCACGTAATTTCCTTTCATGTGGGCTCCTTTCACTATTCCATTCTCTACCCGTGAACACTTCTCATACTTCCATCCATCACCATGCAGCTGCTCTACTGGACCCGTGGCTTGGACAACAACACATTCCAACTTCCTCGGTTGTGCTTGCTGGGTTCTTCCTCCCCAAGATGCTGGACAGTTTTGGACCAATCTGTTGTAACGTAGTGCTCTTCATTCTCTACTCAAGCATCATGGACTCTTCTCTAAGGTGGAACAGCTGCTATTTCACGGTCTTTTCTCAAGCTGGAACGTGAAGGAGAGCTGCTGGATGGGCTTTGCTGGAATAGTGTTGTGCTGCTGCTCACGTGAAGAATCACTGCTGCCATCTTCCGTTTGCACTCCAAACCTTGTTGGATGCTTGCTCCTTACTTCTTCACGGTGCACCTCTCATTGTTTGCTTGACAGTTTTGGACCAGGCCGTGAGTCTTCTTCTCCCCATTGGATTGCTTCTCTTTGCTGGTCCGTGAAGTGCTCTTCCCAAAAAGTGAATGAATCCTTCATGAAAATCATCATGGTGGCTTGGCGTGACCAGCAGCGTGTGTTTGCTGCCACCGTGTGAAGGTTGGCCTCAAAACCTCCCATGCTGGACTGCTGGATGAAGAAACCCGTGAGAGCTCCAATCCCTCAACGTGGTGGCTGCTGCTTGCTGTAATGGAA
Organism: Vigna nakashimae; assembly: GCA_034642375.1. Taxonomy (NCBI): domain Eukaryota; kingdom Viridiplantae; phylum Streptophyta; class Magnoliopsida; order Fabales; family Fabaceae; genus Vigna; species Vigna nakashimae. The sequence goes on along the minus strand of CM067762.1, from coordinate 16,355,381 downwards.
GACCGAGAGCTTCCTTCTTCCTCCTTCACGGACGTGTTGAGCTGCTGCAACGTGAGCATCTCCTTCTATGCCATCATCCGTAAAGATAGCTGGGCTGTCATCTTCTTGCTTCCAAAAACAGCTGGGACACACTTCCTTCTTTCTCCCAAAGAATTCTGCACATTCTTTTCAAACCAAAGTGGACCGTGATATCACTTCTCTCCAAAATAAATAAAGCATCCACTTACTAATCATTTTGTTCCCTGTGTGTGAACTTTTGCAAACTTCAATTAAATGTAAACGTGAGTGGTGGCCGTGTGGTGAGTGTTAGCTACATGAAATGAGTGACCACAAACTAACAAAATAAATTAGCATTACACTTCTCCCAACCAAACCGTGAATGGAAAATGGCCCCTCCTCCTTTGTTTCTTCTTTCAAAAATGTAACGTGGTCCCCTCCATAATATGTTGTCTCCCATTCACATTCATCTGCAAAGAGAAAGAAGATTTCATGTGCCGTGAATTTGCTTCTTCTATGCCCAAAACCGTGAGCTTCGTTCCATAAACTAAATGCAGTAAGAAACCGTGACACCTCCTTTTCAACTCTAAACAAAATTATTCCACCTCAAATTTGTACATATAAACACACAATTAAATCAATGCAGCACGGCTTCGACTAGATAGCACAGTGTGTAAATGAATATTCTTCCAAATATCCCAAAATATTTCCAATATTTCCCTGCAATTATTAATGCAAATAATCAACTCAGATAATTCATATTAATTAAAATAAGAATTTCTGATCGAATTAAGCACAATTAAGAAAAATAGGAAAATACTGGACATTTAAACACAATTTCGTGATTAATTTCAGTACAATAAGCTAAGTGAAGTGAAGAAAATAATGATTCATCATACGGGAATGGTTTAGGCAAGTATGGACAAGGACGTACATTCCCATTGGAGGTGATTGGAAACAAAAACAGATATGGCCTGGGGTACAAGCCCAGCAAGGACGATCAGAAGAGGTTGATTGAAGAAAGGAAGGAGCGCAATCTGACTCGAATGGGGAAATGGGAACCAAGGGCGAGAAAAATCCACATTTGTGGTATCAAAGAGAGTTTTCGTAGTGTTGGATGGGTGCACACTAGCCATGTAGCGGTCGTGGAAGAGGAAGCTAGACCTGAAAGCTCAAACTTCGTGTGGGTTTGCTCCCCAGAGGCACAGCTCAACAATTGGAAGACTTTGGATTTACCCGTGATGTTTAAATCAAATGAAATGTAATTGCTTTACCCGGAGCTTTAGAATTCATGATTTACGGGTTGACGTTTTATTTTCGGTGTGATAATTGAATCGTGTTCGTTCTCATTTCTATCATCATTTAGCCTTTTTCATCATTCTTCCTGTTTATTTATTATTTTTTGCAAACTTAAATAATGCAGATATGACATTGAATGTTTTGAAAATAATAATGTCGATATCCCTAAGTGGGAGCATCCTGTCATTAATACGGAAGATGATCCGGAAGATGATCTGAAACCCTCTCCAGAACTTTTGAGATTAGTGGAACAAGAGTCTAAAGAGATAAAACCCCATCAGGAGGAGATCGAGATACTCAACTTGGGAGAGAAGGATGAGATAAAGGAAGTAAAAATCGGAACTAGCATGAAAAAGGAAGTGAGGGAAGGGCTGCGAGCCCTACTGAAGGAGTTTAAGGATGTTTTCGCTTGGTCTTACAAAGACATGCCAGGGTTGGATACCGATATTGTGCAACACAAGCTCCCACTTAAGCAGGAATGCCTTCCAGTCAAGCAAAGACTAAGAAGAATGAAACCAGAAATGTCATTGAAAATTAAGGAAGAGGTACAGAAGCAATTCGACGCAGGATTTCTGGCTGTGGCAAAATACCCACAATGGGTGGCAAATATTGTACCAGTACCTAAGAAAGATGGGAAGGTTCGAATGTGCGTCGACTATCGTGATTTGAATCGTGCAAGTCCGAAGGATAACTTTCCGTTACCACACATCGACACTTTAGTTGACAATACAGCCAAGTACTCGCTATTTTCGTTCATGGATGGTTTCTCGGGGTATAATCAGATTAAGATGGCGCCTGAGGACATGGAAAAGACGACCTTCATCACGTTGTGGGGGACCTTTTGTTATAAGGTGATGTCTTTTGGGCTCAAGAATGCCGGGGCAACATATCAAAGGGCGATGGTGACACTTTTTCATGATATGATGCACAAGGAGATCGAGGTTTATGTCGATGACATGATTGCAAAGTCTGAATCGGAAGAAGAACACGTCCTCAACTTGAAGAAATTATTTGAGAGATTGAGAAAGTATAAACTCAGGTTAAACCCTGCCAAATGCACATTTGGAGTGAAATCCGGGAAGTTGTTGGGCTTCGTGGTTAGCCAAAAAGGGATAGAAGTGGATCCTGACAAAGTGCGAGCGATATCAGAAATGCCTACGCCTAGCACGGAGAAGGAGGTTCGCGGTTTTCTAGGTAGATTGAACTACATTGCTAGATTCATCTCCCAATTAACCGCTACCTGCGAACCAATGTTCAAGTTGCTACGAAAGAATCAGGTTATGGTTTGGAACAAGGATTGTCAAGCCGCTTTTGAAAAAGTCAAACAATACCTGCAAGACCCACCCGTATTGCGTCCACCCGAGCCAGGAAGACCACTCATTTTGTACTTAACTGTATTGGAAAGGTCAATGGGTTGTGTATTGGGTCAACATGATGAAGCTGGAAAAAGAGAGCATGCAATATATTACTTGAGCAAGAAATTCACAGACTGCGAACAGCGATATTCATCGTTAGAGCGAACTTGTTGTGCATTGGCATGGGCCGCTCATCGCCTAAGGCAATACATGTTGAGTCACTCTACATTGTTGATAGCCAAGATGGATCCTATCAAGTTTATTTTTGAAAAGCCCGCTCTCACTGAAAGGATAGCTCGTTGGCAGGTGCTATTGTCAGAATATGACATCGTATATGTTACTCGAAAATCCGTCAAGGGTAGTGCTCTAGCAGAATACTTAGCTCATCAACCCATCAACGATTATCAGCCAATGCAACCTGAATTTCCCGATGAAGGTATCATGGCTCTATTCGAAGAAGGCAAGAAAGACCGAGATGAAGAAACATGGATATTACTATTTGATGGAGCATCGAATATGATGGGGCATGGCGTAGGGGCAGTACTTATCTCTCCAGGGCAGCAGTACATGCCCATGACATCAAGGCTGTGTTTTAATTGCACAAATAACATTGCAGAATATGAGGCATGCGCTATGGGTATTCGGGCGGCAATAGAGTTCAAAGTGAAAATTCTGGAAGTATATGGAGATTCAGCTTTAGTCATCAACCAGTTGAAGGGAGAGTGGGAAACAAGAGACGCAAAATTAATCCCTTACCAGGTATACATCAAAGGATTAATGGAGTGTTTCGACATCATCACATTTAACCATATACCACGGGAAGATAACCAATTAGCAGACGCATTGGCTACTTTGTCATCCATGTTTGAGGTTGACCCAAATACAGAATTACCAGTGATTGAAATGAAGAGCCATGCGGAGCCAGCATATTGCCAGTTCATCAAGGAGGAGATGGATGGTAAACCCTGGTACTTTGATATCAAGCACTATCTTAAGACCCGAGAATATCCTGAAAAAGCATCTGAAAATGATAAAAGGTCGTTACGAAGGTTGGCTGGTAGCTTTATTTTAAGTGGGGACATTTTATACAAGAGAAATCATGACATGATTCTCCTCAGATGTGTAAATACAAAAGAAGCCGAATTGATATTGAAAGAAGTGCACGAAGGTACATTCGGCACCCACATGAATGGGCACTCAATGGCTAGGAAGATCTTGAGAGCTGGTTACTTCTGGTTAACCATGGAAAATGATTGTTGTACACACGTGAGGAGGTGTGAGAAATGTCAGATGCATGCAGACAATATCAATGTATCGCCCACGACTTTGAATGTGTTGTATGCACCATGGCCATTTTCAATGTGGGGAATAGATGTTATTGGAGCTATAGAGCCAAAAGCGTCAAATGGACACCGCTTCATACTAGTCGCAATCGATTATTTCACCAAGTGGGTTGAAGCTGTTTCTTATGCCAACGTGACTAGAAAGGTGGTGACCAGATTCATAAAAAAGGAATTGATCTGCAGATATGGGCTGCCTAACAAGATCATCACTGATAATGCCACCAACCTGAATAACCGGATGATGGCGGAATTATGTGAGGAGTTCAAAATTCATCATCTTAATTCTTCTCCTTACCGTCCGAAAATGAATGGGGCAGTAGAGGCTGCTAACAAGAATATCAAAAAAATTGTGCAAAAGATGGTTATCACCTATAAAGATTGGCACGAAATGCTTCCTTTTGCTTTACATGGATATCGCACGTCAGTACGAACGTCAACTGGTGCAACACCTTTCTCGCTGGTGTATGGAATGGAAGCAGTCCTTCCATTTGAGGTGGAAATCCCATCTCTACGGATTTTATTGGAAACCCAATTGGAGGAAGCTGAGTGGGTTCAGGCTCGATTTGACCAGCTCAATCTCATTGAAGAGAAGAGACTGACAGCGGCGTGCCACGGGCAATTGTATCAAAGAAGAATGAAAAAGGCTTTCGATAAAAAAGTACACCCAAGGGAATTTCATGAAGGCGAACTGGTGTTAAAGAAGATATTGCCCATACAAAGGGATTTCAGAGGCAAATGGACCCCAAATTATGAAGGGTCGTTTGTAGTAAGGAAGGCATTCTCTGGAGGGGCACTAATCCTCGCAAGGATGGACGGAGAAGAGTTACCTTTGCCAGTTAATTCGGATGCGGTAAAAAAGTTTTACGCATGATGATTCTGAGATGGGGGATCCTACTAAGGGATATTAATGTTGTTTTGTAAAAATTCTGTTATATTCTGTGTTTTTTTCTTTCAATAAATGCCCTAAAATTTAATTCATAATTTAATTCTTTCATTTTTGCTTCTCGTCACGATTCATATCATACTGAGTTTTAAAAGTAAAATAAAGAGAAACGACAATGATTAAAGCATCACGGGTATATTCCATTGAGCACAAACTCGCTCCTCAAGGATGTCGTGGAAGAAAACAAATAAAAATAAAAATATAAAATAATACAATTCAAAAAAAAAAAGAGAGGGGTCATCAAAATTTCAAACTGTTCAATTTGTTTTACGAGTTCTTTGTTCTTCTCTTCCCATTTCATTGTCTCATATGCATAATGATTTCAAAATTTTGTTTTTCATGCTCATGGCGTTCGCTTTGGATCTCATTTCATTCGAAGTCATTTTTCCGTACTTTCTTTGTAAATAATTTATTTTCTGTTGAACCCAATTTTCCATCATTTCGTTTAGATTAGAAATTTTGTTTAGACTCAATGAATCAAGAAGAAATAAAAAAAAAATCTATTTCATTTCACCATCAAGAGAGATTTACAGTAAGGTTGGAGAGATGATTTTGAACAAAGATCATTTTGAATATAATCATACGACCTTGACATTATGATAAATAAAATTAAAATGCAAAAATAATGAAAACAAAAAAAACAGGTAGATCTAACGGATAGGATACAGAGTTACCTCACCATATCAGGAATTCAAACAAAAAAAACAAAAAAAAAACATAATAAAAGATGTTCGGGGGTCGATCATTAGTGATCGTTAATATTACAGTCCAAAACAAAAAAAAACTTAAGTGTCCATATTACAGTCCTTATTCAAATTTTGGCCACACTCGGCCCACAAAAACATGCAAAAAAAAAACGTTTTCAGTGAAAAAAGAATTCTCGAGCTGGTTGTGGTGGTCTAAGGGAAAGCTCCGTTGAGGGACCTCTGGTACGAAAAGTTGTGGACGGAGGCGGAGGAATCTCTGTTTCTCCATCGATTATGATGGGAATGGGGAAGAGGTCCAAAAGCTTCGGAGCCTTCATGATTACCCAACCGGGTTCTCCAAAAAAATAAAAAAAAATATAAATAAATAATTGTGCCAAAAGAAGGAAGAGAAGGAAATAAAAAGAAAGGATTAAGTTAGGGTTTTACCATACATGTACAGGGGTAGTAGAGAAAAGAGGGTGCCGGTGGGATCCAATTCCGCTTGCCAACGTCTTACTCTATTCCCATGATTGCTAAACCAGCACTGGACATTGTACTCCCCCGCTTCTCCGAATGCCCTGATTCGAGTAGTGATCTCAAAAATCTGAGCTCGACTTGGGTGAGTGACTCCGTAATTGTAAATGTTGGTCATTATCCTGATTTGGTCTTCTGTCGGACGCCACTTTGGGCAGGTCGGTCTCTCCATTTCCATTTCCTTCTCATCCATTTCCCTAATTTGTCTAAATAAATAATAAATAAAAAAAACAAACCATAAATAACAAATATACTTTGTTCATAGTCTAATGTCTTCTTCCATTGTGTTTCTTTTAAGCTAATTTTGTTCTTTGTATTGGGTCTTTCGAGTCTTATTGTCCAGTTTGTGATCTGTTTCATGGTCCTCGCAAAGGTTCCTAAACGGATCTATGTCCATATTGTCCCTGTCCGGTCCATACAAATAAGATCTATGTCCATTTTGTCCGTGTCCGGTTCGTTCTCTTTTTAAGTTTTCTGTTTTTATGGGGTACGTGGCGTTGTTCTACCCGATTGTCTCTGTCATACCTTCAAACGAAGGGAGATTAGCGTCTGGTTTCCAGCCTATATACCCCTTATCTTGGTTAAGACAATGTGTTCTTAGAGTTTTTTTTTAGAGAGAAAAATAAAAGAGGAACAAGAAAGCAAATAAAGGAGCAAAAGTAAATAACGCAAAAAGCATAACAAAAAAAAAACACAAAAGATGAACGGAAAGCAGTAAGGAATAGCAAGATCAGAAAGCAGAAAGAGCAACAAACGGAAAGTAAAGCATAAAGGAAAGGAATAACAGAAAAGGAAAGGGAAGAGAAAGCTTAAATGAAAAAACAGAAAGCTAAAGAGTAAAAGGAAAAGCAAAAACAGAAAGCTTAAAGGAAAGAATGGAAGATCTAGAGGAAAGAGGACTTACCCGGAAGCAGTAGGGCTTGCAGAGGCTCCTCGCTGATCTCAGACGCCTTCAGAGGCACGCGGGGACAGAGGCTCCTAGCAGATCCAGACGCTCAGGTGGAGAGAAAGAGGAGAGAGAAGAGAGAAAAAGAGAGGAGTAGAGAGAGAAGAGAGAAGTAGAGAGAGAGGCAGATCGAGAAATGCCGCTCGACGCGGAGGAGTAGCCCTTTTATAGCGAAACTTTTATCCACTGTGGCTACAGTTCCGGTCACTGCAACCGTCTGGTGTCGGTCCCGGTCTTTCTGATTTCAAATTTGAAAAAAAAAATTGAAAAATGAAAACGGGTAGGGTTTTGTTGGGTCAATCCGGCCCAATACAAGACTTATTAGATGATCCGGTTTCACAAAAAAAAAATAATAAAATAAAATATAAAAATGTGATAAATAGAAAATTTTCACAAATAATAAGTGGAGTGATGTAAAATTTGAAGTGTTCAAAATTGTTTTTCATTTGCATGATAAAGGATATTTTTCAGGTTCATTGGGCCTCAGTGTCAAGTTAGCCTTCTTTGAACCCAATTCTTCTGAAATATAAATTTGAGTGAAAAATTATTTTGGAAATGTTCATAATTTTCACATCACACCAATTTGTTTGATTTAATTCCTTTTCCTTCTACATTTTGAATAAATCTAAAAAAAAAAAAAACAGTGCTCGAGCCCATTAGGCCCAATGGCCTTCGTGGTTTTCTCTCTTTGTTTTCACATTTTTGCTGTTGAAAGATGTCCTGTGTGATTTCCTTTGAATTTGTAAAAAAAAAATCTGAGAATGAAAGATGAACAGTTTTTGAGCCCATTAGGCCCTTTTGTCATATGTGGTTTCTCTTGAACCAGTGCATCTGAATTTCTGAAAAAAATACATGATTATGCAGATTTTGTGTTTTCAATTCATAATTTCTCTTTCCATTTGTGTGAAAAAGCATTTGTGCAAAAGAATAAAGATAGAGGAATTCAGACCTTTGTCTGAAGTTTTTGTCATGGTTGCAAAAAGAATAGTATTGGGCCCATTGAGTCTGGTAGTATTGCAAAATTTTCTTTAGTCCAATCTTGTGAAATCCTCTCATAACACAAAATAAAAAAATGAATTTCCTTTAGCTTGTTCCATAAACTTTGAAAAAAAATGTTTTCTTGGTCATCTTCTTGTGTCAAGTTCACACGGCTCAGGTTATCTGATCCATTGGGTCCATGTGCCTGGTAAGTCCAACTTCCTTCTTTGTTACTTCTCCTCAGGTCCGATCCAATCTGGATTTTCCCGTGTCGGAAAGTAAAAAATAAAAAAAAAATAAAAAAAAAAAACATTTTTATTTTTCAAACGTTTTTCTAAATCAAGTTTTCTCATATCAATTTTTGCATTGCTAACCAAGCCTAGTTTCTGCACTGGTTCCCAAGCCTTTGTTTCCATTTTAGCTCTCAAATCGCGTTTCCCATACTGGCCTGCAAAGCTCAGTTCCCATGCTGACCCGCAAGGCCCAGTTTCCATTGGCCAAGAAATCTCATTTCCCTAATGGCTCACAAAGCCTATTTTCCACATTGGCTCAAAAAGTTCATTTTTCGTAATAGCTTGCAAAGCTCAATTCCCATACTGACCCGCAAGGCCCAGTTTCCCAGGCTGGTCCGCAAAGCCCAATTTTTAAAAAAAAAAACAAAACAAAAACAAAACAAAAGAAAATTTGTTTTTCAACTGGTATCATCCTTTCCATTTCATATTACTTTGCTTCACGCATAAAACCAAAAAAATACGCAAAAGCTGAGTCAATTATTTTCGATGCAAATCATCCATTTTATGAGATTTCAAAAAATGTAATGGATGTCATAATCTCCTGGAGCCAAATGTTTAAATCACATATTCTTAAGAGATATCTATGTGTGCATTGCTTGAAAGCATCATCCTTCAGCCCTCGATATACCAAGAGATTGACCCAATCATGTTCTTGAGCCCAAGTAATAAACACAAAGTTTTACACTGGGGGCAGATTTACCATTTCCTACACTGGCTTTCAGTTGCGAGATCCCTGATTCCTTTGGGACACAAAAAAAAAAAGAAAAAAAAAGAAAAATGACTCTCGTTGAGATCATTTAGCTTTGTCTCCTAATTAATCTTTTGAAAATGAAACAACCAAAATTTGAAATGATGTGTGACCATTTTTCTCCATCCAAAAAAAAAAACAAAAAAAAAACAAAAATATATCCTTTGATACCAAATTTGAGCCAATAAGAAATTTCTTTTCAAAATTTTACCCAAACAACAGTTACCATCACGGTAGAAGTCGACTCAAATTGCAGGAAGAACACACTCAGTGATCAAATGAAGATAATTCCTCAAAAGTGAAGCAAAATGGAAAGATCACAAAGTGATGGCAAACAAAGAATGAAATTTGAGAAATGGCAAAATAGTCAAAACAGCATTGACGAATAACTGATACAAAGTGTAGATGGTAACTCTTGTTTCAAATATCCACAAAAATTTATTTGAGCCTTTACATCCTTTTTCAATACCCTTCAGCCCAAGCCACATTACAAGCCCAATAAAAGTCCACACAGATTGAATAATGGTTGCTTAAATTTTCATAAAGATTAATTTTGAGACAAGACAAAATGACCAACGATGCAGTTGTAAAAAATGATGATGAAAAATAAATGTCCTCAGATAAAGGGAACTCCCTATTGATCACAATTATACAAAGGAAAATCAAGCCAATTTGGGCAATTCTTTCAAACCAATCATTTCCATATCCATCACAAATTTCTGAACAATTTCATATCTCATTCAAAATTTTCCCCCGAGTCCCAAACTTGGGGCAACTTTGTAAGTTTTCATAACCTTTTCGCCTGTTCTTCAAAACCAGGGCAACTATGTGAGTTTCATATGTTTCGGCCCAGCCCATTCAGAATATTGGACGACTTTGTTAATTTCACATTTGTTTCATCTGTATATTCAAAGTTCGTACCAAGACCGGGGAATCCCTTATTGGGCCTCTCAAATTTGTCCGCATTGAAATTCATAGATCCACCCTCAAAATAAGGGTAGGCACTTTGGGGCTCTGTATGATTTTTGAGTCCATCTTATCATTCGTAAACCCAAAGTGGGGGGGCAACCTTTTCTTTTGAACCTCGCTTAATTGACTCATACCCAAAACTGGGGCAACTATGTGACTTTCATATGTTTCGACCCATTCAGAGTATTGGGCAACTTTGGTAAATCTCAAATTTTTCCATCTGAACATTCAAAGCTCATACAAAGACTGGGGCATCCCTTGTTGGGCCTTGCATGATCTTGGTTCGCCCCGAACTTCAAAAGTCTGAAACCACCAAAATTGGGGCAATTTGCAAATCCCACGTGATATTCTCACTCCCTGATTCATGACTTATTCCCTCACAATTCACAGATACATTTGTCCATACCAATACTTTTACCATGTTCCAGAGCAGCTTCTGGGTATCTACTACCTCACATTGGCCTTTGTATCCGTTTTAAGGAGTAAGAGGCTCAAGTAGCCAACCCGGTACTCTCCAAATCCTTCCAATCATCCTCCACATTTTTTAACCAACCACTGATATCAAGCATGTACACACTAATATCTCGTCAAGAAATGTGTAGCACACAAGCTTCATTTTGAACAGTTGACTTTGGACATCCATTGAAAGGAAATTGGAAATCTAGATCGTCATAAATTTGACGATTTCAAAGAAAGCAAATTGACTCAGTAAAAAAATGTCATAATTTCATAATCTTCTAATACATCATGTACATATTTTCATCAACTTTGAATTTGCCTCCATGTACATTACATCAAATTTCCTTCCTTCAAAAAGACAAAAACGCATCAAAGTTTTCCCCTCCATGTATATTACATCAAATTTTCTCCCTTCAAAAAGACAAAAAAATCAAAATGCATCAAAGTTTTCTCCTCCAATTTCAAAATTACATATTTTCGTCAAATTTTCTTCTTCAAAAGAACAAAAAATCAACATGCATCAAAGTTTTCTTCTCTAAATTTAAAAATTTACATCAACCATGTTTCTCTTGCACATCGAGGTTTCAAAATCCAAATACTTGTACAAAAATGCAACACCTTGTTTCTTAATTTAAAAACTTTCAAAAAAAAAAAATCAATCAAAATCAAAATCAAAGTCAATAAAATTTCAAAATCTCAAAATTTCAACCAATTCCAATTTTCAAATTCAAAGCAATCAAACATTTTTATCTCGGTCATCTGCTAGATAATGGTCGAAAGCACTTTTCAATTTTGTTTTATCTCGGCCATCTGCAAGATAATGGTCGAATGCACTTTTCAAACATTTTTATCTCGGCCATCTGCTAGATAATGGTCGAATGCACTTTTCAATTTTGTTTTATCTCGGCCATCTGCTAGATAATGGTTGAAAGCACTTTTCAGTTTTGTTTTATTTCGGCCATCTGCTAGATAATGGTCGAACGCACTTTTCAGTTTTGTTTTATTTCGGCCATCTGCTAGATAATGGTCGAACGCACTTTTCAGTTTTGTTTTATCTCGACCATCTGCAAGATAATGGTCGAAAGCACTTTTCAGCTTTGTTTTTATTTCGGCCATCTGCTAGATAATGGTCGAGACCAGTTTTTCAGTCTTATTTTTCTCTCGGCCATCTGCAAGATAATGGTCGAACCCAATCAAAGTCAAATTTCACATTCACTTAATCTTGTTATTTTATTTATGCACTCAAACAAAAATAATAATAATAAAAAAATAAAAATAAAAATAAAAAAAATAAAATAAAATAAAATTACCTCATTCTCATCCATAGGGTTGTTACAACCTCCACAATGTCTACACACCTCAATTCTGTTAGCCTTGTTCATATTTATTTTAAATTTTCCTGTTGTTCATTGTCCATTTGAAATCCAGACGAAATTAGTGTTTCTTTCTTTACTTAGCTTTTACTCCAATAATACGAAAACTCAAAATTTTCATATTATTCAGCAATATCTAAGTAAAGAGGGGCAGCTGTCAACACCCAATTTCGTTCGGATAAATATAATTCATCAAAAAAAAATCAAAAAAAAAAACAAAATGAAAATACTATTTATTTTACTTTTTGCACCCCCAAATTTTCTTTTAAACACTTAATCAATTGGCCCAAAATAATCTCACTTTTTTACTTCCTCACCACCCATCTTTTCTTATCACACCCCATTCTCCACATCACCATCCACATCATCTACCTTTTTCATTTATTTTTTTTCCACATCATTTCCATATTAATTTTATATATCAACTTTTCTAATTATTCCACTTACATTTTTTTATTATATCTTCTCCATCAACATTTTTTATTATCCATTTTTTTTCCACCTTATTTCTCCACCAACTTTTTATATTATTTCTTTCACTTAATTTCCACACCTAATTTCTCCACCAACTTTTTATATTATTTCTTTCACTTATTTTCCACATTAACTTTTACTATTCACTATATTTTATTTTACCTAATTTCTCCACCAACTTTTTATATTATTTCTTTCACTTAATTTCCACACCTAATTTCTCCACCAACTTTTTATATTATATCTTTCATTTATTTTCCACATTAACTTTTACTATTCACTATATTTTATTTCATCTAAATTTTCCACCAACTTTTTTATTATTTCTTTCACTTATTTTCCACATTAACTTTTACTATTTACTATATTTTATTTCACCTACTTTCTCCACCAACTTTTTATATTATTTCTTTCACTTATTTTCCACATTAACTTTTTCTATTCATCTTTTTTTAATTATATTTTATTTCATCTAAATTTTCCACCAACTTATTATATTATTTTTATTCATCAACTTTCTTCATCCTTAACTCTATAAATACCTACATTCTCTTCACTTCACACACACAATTACATAATATCCATATCTTCTCTCTCAAAATCTCTTCATTCCATCTCAAAACTCTACTTCATTTTTCTCTCATATTTTACCATTTCTCAATCCCTCTATACATAGTAAATCCCATACCACACTTCTACTATAAATTCATCTTCTTCACCATCAATCTACCTTTTCTCACAACTTATCACAAACAAAGTCTTGCTTCATCTTTCAAATCTTCAACAAGGTACACATTTTCTTTTCATTCTATTTATGTTCATTTTGATAATTTTTTTTAATTTATAAATTTATCCTATTTTCTACCACAATAATATCCTATGTTTTTTTTTTCATATTTTTATGTCATAGATATTTCAACTCACCTATCTTTCTTAATAAAAAGAAAATAAAAAAAATGTAAAACTGTAAAAAACATGTAATGTAATAAAAGCGGTATGAGTACTCGTGCGATCGTACGCATCAGCCTAGTACTCGTTACCCAAAATATAAAATAAACAAAAAAGCCGTATGAGTGCTCGTGCGATCGTACGCATCAGCCTAGTACTCATTACGCAAAACAATAAAAAACTATAAAAAAGCCGTTTGAGTGCTCGTGCGATCGTACACATCAGCCTAGTACTCATTACGCAAAATAATAAAAAACAAAGAAAAAGCCGTGTGAGTGCTCGTGCGATCGTACGCATCAGCCTAGTGCTCATTACGCAAAAAATCTAAATATTACATCAAAAAATACCAAAAAAAATATAAAATCTTCAAAAAACCAAAAACATCAACACTTTCAAGCCAACAAACAATATTTCTAGCCAGAACTACGTGATCCTTGATTCTCCACCAAAAGTGGAGATACGTAGGAGCAAGGCCAGTCCTTGTCAGGCTCACTTTCCCAAAAATCCAAAATCATTTCTCATCAAAATTCCCAAACAATTTCCAAAATCATTTCTCAAACAGTTTCTAAATGAACTACGGAACCCTGATTTCTCATTCTGAATGAGAATACGTAGGAGCAAGGTCAATCCTTGTCGGGCCCAAAAAACTAAAAAATATTGTGTGTTCCTGTAGTGTTTTTATTGTAAAGGAAAGTTAAACATTTTGAAAACCACATCACATTCGCATATTTAGTTAAAGGTACTGCCTTAGGGCAGGCGTTGTAGGGTGCTAATACCTTCCCTACACGTAACCGACTCCCGAATTGAGAATCTCAATTTCGTAGACCATGTCTTATACATTTTATGGTTTTTCCGTAGTTTTCCAGAATAAACTATGGTGGCGACTCCAAATCTCTAAATTTTCAAACTCGTTTTTTTCTATTATTATTCTTCGGATCGTCGTCCCGTCGCGATCTCGGTTGCGACAATAAGTATTTTCTAATCTTAATATTAAGTTGTTCGTTAGTTTTAGTGATTCATTAATCTTTATTTAGAAAAATTAACAACTAGAGGTAGCTTTTCTTATCCGGTATAAAATTTCTCTATGAATTTCTATTTTCTTACCCTCTTTTAACTTTATTATTGTTATTTATAAAATTAATTTATAAAAAAGATATTTTTTTAAATGTACAAAAATCAATTTTTCGTGATTTGTTTTGTGCACACAAGTTGCTACACGATTCTAACACTTATATTTAAAACAAATTATTTATTTCAACGAGTTTTTCCGTAAACACTTTAATGACTTTTAGGAAAGAAAAATAAAAAAACAAAACCTACTTCTTCATAGACTAAAATTAACTTCTGCACAAATTAAAAACTAAAAAATAGAAAGCTAATGAAATTATGTGGAAAAAAAGTCTACGAATGAACTTATACAATAAACCCATTTTAAGTTAAATGAAATTAATTTAATTTATTTTTAATTGTTTTCTTTTTTTTTAAATGAGTCTCTTTAAATATCATTTTATAGCAATTAATTGTCTAACATATGCCTATGTAATAAAATTATTTTATAAACAATAATAATAATATTTTCTAATTAAAAAACCAATTTCATTTATATTCCTTTTTATTTGTTGAATTTCCTTTCTTGGACGATTTTCTGTTTTTAACTAGATTTTCTGGGTTGAGAACTTAGTTTTTCATGCAAACAAACGACACCGTTTTCCCTTCCTCTCAGATAGGTGAATTCTTACCCTTCCAGTTCGTTCAATCGAAGAAGCTTAAGTAGGCATTGGCGCTTGCTCCTTTTCACTCACTCTGGTGATTTATACTCCGTCTTGCGCACTGTTTTGATTTTTCTCTTCCAAGGTTACTCTAATCGCTTTCCCTCTATTGTATATTCTTTTTGTTAATACTAGTTACAGTTCTTTTTCCTCCGTTTCTCTGCCTTTCTTCGAACAGAGAAATTTGCACGGATACCCAAATTGTTTTCCCTTTTTCTGTGTGATTTTTCTAAACCCCAATTGCTTAAAGTTGTATTTTTTAATATTGTTTATGTTGTTGTTTATTCTTGGGTGTAAAGGTTTCAGAAATGGGAACTTTTCTTGAACTTGAAAGAATTTTTGCTAATGTCGTTTTTCTGGTTTTTTATGCTTGAACTTTGAAAGAATCAATTTCTGTTTATGTTCTTGCTTTTATTTTTTATATAATTCTGATTCTTTCTTAAGTGCAAGCTTGTCACTATATTTTTCTTGTGATTTTCAGGATAAGCATCAACAGTTGTTATTCATTTTTCTCGGCTGATCAAAGTCATTTTTCTAGTTCCTGGCTTCTTGAAGTTTGAACTATGGCGCTTCATGGAACCACCTTATTCATCAATGTAAATTGCAGATTTTCTTATAATCCAAATGCTAACATATTTATCATTTTACTGAATTGAGAAGACGTCTGATTTGGTTCTTGGCAAATTTCTATAAGAGCATTTCTATAAGAATCCGATATTGAATCTTGATTTAGTTTAACTTCTTGACACAGAATTTGGGAAAATAAATTAGGCTTTCTCATTGACCGCATGCTTTCTTGGATTGATTTCTGACTGTTAGAAGCTGATATATAATGTTTGTTTGTGATTATATTTTCCGCTGCATTGTTGTAAATAAGATATACCGTGAATTTAGCTGACAGAAATCAATTTTATGGATTGGTTAGGGGTGAGGATGAAGTTATACCTTTCATCTAAACAATTCTGTATTTCTTTAGTAAATTGCAACACAGTTCATTGATTTTATCTTTTGAATGAAGGGACTTTCTTCTGCTATCAAGGAGTTTAATGTCTTGCCACATTCATTCATCAATAGCTTTCAGAAGGTTCATCATGTTTCTTTGCTTTCTTGCACTCCAAACAAGTTAGTTCTAAGCAGAAGTTTCGGAAGAGGAGACCAAGTATGTCTTTTACATGGTCAATCTCTCAAGTTGCAAATGGGAAGATTCAGTAAGTAACTTTTCTTAAAACCTTATAATTCACATTGGGACTTGCCCTTTGGGTAATATGATGAGTATAAGGCCAGAGGTTTTTCTCTCCTTTAGACTTTGCTTTAGTCCAATTCCTTTTGCATCCATGCCCCAATTTTTCAGTACATATTTTGCCAAATTTAGCCTTTTCCTTGTCTAAAAATGTCTTTGGATTCTATCAGTGGGAACACTGAGAGTAAAAAGTGAAGACTCAGAGAGCACATTGAATGGCGAGAACATTGCATTGGATGAAGAGACATTGGAGGAGGAGCTAGAGAATGCCATAGCTGAAGAGAATTATGCTAGAGCAGCACAAATAAGGGATACTCTGAAAAACCTTCAGAAAGATAGCAAGACAGCATTATTTGGGGCAAACAGCCGGTTTTATGACTCATTCAGGGCTGGTGACCTAGCAGCCATGCAAGGAATATGGGCGCAAAGTAATGAGGTATGCTGTGTCCATCCTGGTTTGAAGGGGATAACTGGTTATGATGATATCATTGAGAGCTGGAATTTTATATGGGCTAACTACGAGTTTCCGCTAGAAATTAAGCTAGAAGACATTAAGGTTCACGTTAAAGGGGATACGGGATATGTTACTTGCATCGAATTTGTGAAGACAAAAGGAGGCAGATGGGGAGGACAGTTTGTAACAAATGTGTTTGAGAAGATTGATGGACTGTGGTTTATTTGTATCCATCATGCTTCCCCAATAGACCTATGAACACATCAAAGTTTGTAATATAGATAGGAAGTTCACCCTTAGTTGCTCTTCTCCCATTCTTCTCTCTTTCTATGTTTGTATTCAGAGATTCTGAGAGTGTAACATTGCAACATACAAATAATCTGTAGAAGTTGTGCTGAGGATTAAAAAATAAAATCAATTTCTTTTTCTGGAATTTTTTTTCTCTTTTAATTCATTTGAAGTCTAACTTTTAAATTTATGCAGAAGTTAATTTAGTGTCTGAAAAATAAGAGGTTGCTGATTGGATGCTGTTGGTGAGACATGAGTCAAAAAAACTAATGTGAAAAATTTAATTGTTGACGACTTAAAAACTATTGGCTTATTTTGGGGTTAGAGGAATAAAAGGAAAGATGACTGCTAAAAAAGTCAAATAACATTAACAAAGATACAGGACTAGATCAAGTACTTTTTATGACAAGATAACCAGTCTTCTCCCAAGTAAAATAAAAATAAAAACACTAATTGAGATAATCACATAAAAGTTGCAAGAAAATCACATGAAAGTTTTGTCCTTCATCTTCCCATTATTGTTGCCGTGCTCTCTAAATTACTAACACCAAGGAAAACAATGCCACAACAAATGAGAGAAGTGAGTGAATGTGAAAACTAAGAACTAACAAATATATTGCTGAATGTGTAAACATACTATGGTCGAAAGTTTGGAAAAAAAGTTACACTTACCCACTTTATAATTGTTGGGTTAGAAATAGAAGACTAAATAAAAGGACATAGTAAGCTTATAAAATATATATCTATAGAATAATATAATATGTATTATCATAGGCTGAACATTAATATATATATATATATATATATATATATATATATATATATATTTATGTCCAATTCTTAATGTAAAATATTATCAGCTAATTAAGGCTTGCAAGATCCTCTGTTTCTTTTGTCTCTCGTCTTTTTCATTTTTACTTTGTTAAGTCTCTCTTTCTCATTTTATATGTTCCATTTTGGGCCTCTCTCGGTGTTTCATTTTCATTCCAAGTGGGCTATTTCTTTTAGCGCTCTTATGGTTTCTTCTTCCTCATTCACAGGTAAAAGTCCTTACTCATAGGTCAGATATTTTTTGATTGTATAATATAGAAACATATTTTCAATTTTACAATTTGAAAGTAAAAAATATATTTTAGATTAGTTAATGTATAAATATATTCAGAATTATACAATCCAAAATATATTATTAATTGTGTAATCTACAAATGAATTTCAGATTATACATTCTGAAATATATTTTGATATCTTATAATTTAGAAATACATTTTGTATAATTTATAATATTTTTTCATTTTATAATCTGATGTATTCTAAATTATATAATTTAAAATACAATTTTAGATTATGTAACATGAAGATACATTTGTAATCCTACAGTTTATAATGTTTTCATAGTAGGTAATTTATAATATATTTTAGAATTTGGAAATGTTTTTCCTATTATCTAATCCATGAATTAAACATATTTTTAGATTTGGAAATGTATTATGATTAGGTATACCATTTTGGCACAATTTAGTCTTTTCCAACATCCTTGTAGAGGTACTCGAAGAAACGTAGTTGGAGGAAGAAAGAATTTTCCAAGTGTTCAACGGACCAATGTAAAAAATTTGGATAATTTTTTTATTAATTAATAGTATGATTAAATATTTGTCTCATGACATCGCTTAAAAGAAATTGGTAAGGTATTATTATGGTTGGTATTGATTGGCAACAAAGCCATGAAATGTCTTTGAACATAAGCAGGAAGTAAAGTGCATGACATAATAATTGTTTGCGAAAACTAAAAACAGCAAGCAAAGGTAGCTTCCTCCACTTCACGACAAGCACTAAGTCCAAAACAAATGACAGAAATTTTGACCTTTTGGTTTTTGGCTTTCTATGGAGATAGATAGTACTGTTAAATTACTAATCAAAGTGGTCCTCAGCCTACCTTCAAGTTCAATGTTTCTTCAATTTCTTCAGTTTCAGACACCCTTCTTTTTCAGGCTACTAAGTCTAGCTGCTCTCTGCATCTTTAGGTTTATTTCCAAGAACCACTTTCGGCACCATGGTTTTCCAGACAAAGGAAGGACAATGCACGGCCCTTGCCATAGAAAATTTAGAGTGAACTCAAGGAAAACTTTCTTTCCTCATAACCAAAAGGGTCTTAATGTCTATTTTATCAAATGTGGACAGAAAAAGTTTTGGAAACTCAAAGGAACATGACTAAAGCCACAACCTTTGATGATGAAATTTAACCTTTGATAATGAAATTTTGATCTGGTTTAAGTAAACTGTTTTTACTGAAAAACATTGATGATGAGAAATGCGTGGATAAATGTAATGTATCAATCATTTATTGCAGAAGGTTCATGAGTGCTATTCCGTGGTCATACTGAACAGAAGTAGAACAATTACAGAATCTTTCTAAATAGAAATCCACTAACTTTATTAGTCCAACTCACTCTTTATATGGTTCTAACAAAGAGCAAGGTCACTAGCCAGTTAACCAACATTTGCATTAATGGTAAAAAGTGAAAACCCAAGCAAAGTCTCTCGTTTGTGTTTTTGGCTGATTCCCACACAGGCTATGGAAACTTTAACATTCCTCATGCAGTTAGGGACAACAATGCTCGAGCACAAATGAAGAAGAAACCAACCCCTTGACAGTCACATGCATTTTTTCTTTCCCCCTTTATCTTGGAACAGAAGCTGTCTAAGTCTGACTTGAATGGAATAGAATAATGGTTACTTTCATGATCACACATTATGTATATAAAATGGCTAGAAAGTAAATCTCTTTTCTTTTTTCTTTGTTTTCTTTTCAGTGATGACATACATGTTACGGAGATGATATCCCAATGAGATGCGACAAAGTGAGTGAGGAGGGTCCAGCTAAAAATTTTACCTGAGGGGAAGGAACAAAGTTTGGACCACCATGGTGATTGAGTAGTCAGAGTCATGAGGCAGAAGATGGGAATTGCTAAGAAGGACACCAAAGTGTGGCACCAAAATTATGGATATCTTTTGAGATTTTGTGTCACCGATGTGAAAGGAACCAGAGAAAACCCCCCACCAAGAGAGATGGATGGAGTTGTCACACAATACATGAGGTGGGTTTTGGTTCTTAGAGAAAGCCAAGGAAAGGAAAGGAAAGAAAAGAAAGAAAATTAAGGTGAAGATATTTCCAAGCTTTTTCTTGTCCCCCCTTTTATTACTCTCTTATTTTTTTTTTCTTAATATATGTGTTTTTTGAGATCATGCATTAATTAAACCTCTCTCGGGTCTACAAAAAGAGCTCTTGTTGGTGGGGTTTTGGTTAATTCATGGAACTTGTTATTTGTCCCTTCATTTTTCAAAGGCTTTATGCACCACAAGTCCTCTGGGCATGAGAGCAATTTCCAATGTGGAATATGATGGTTGAGCTCGTCTCTTCCACCAACTTCAGTGACAATGATCTTGCAATTCTCATCCTTTGATTCTGCAGCCATGTTGTGTACGAATTGGCACAAGGCTCTCACCAGCTTCCCTGAGAATGGCCCTTCATGGTGCACCCCATACATGAAATAGAACCCAAATGGGTTGAAGAAATCAGGTATGATTGGAAGTTTCAAACATGGGAAGATTTTATCAATCAACCACCAACTCTTGGTGCACAACAAGCAAGAAAATGGTGCTTTTCCTAGCCTCAGCTTGAATATCTCTCCACTGTTCCATACACTGAGCATTGCCCAACTATTAGGGACTTGTCCATCTGACCCAAAATCCCCCCAACCAATATCTCCCTTGAAATAGGCTACCCATGTCCCCAAACTTAGCTTGTTCCTAAGTATGTTGCCTATGTCATTGGGAAAAAACTCTGTGGACCCCATGAATCTTCTGTAGAGGTATTCAGCTTGGTCAACCTTCAACCTTGCTATCTCAATGTTGGCTGATATTTGAAAGCAATGATGGTTCACAGGGTTCACAAGAATAGCCGGAGTCCTAAACTTGGTGTAGCCAAACTTGTCCATAAAGAGACTGACCGAGGCTTGGTTGTCTTTCTCTGTTGCCATATATGCATAGTCCACATCCTTTGAACTGAACCATTCTTCTAGCCTTCTCACAAGGCTCGAGCCAATCCCTTTTCTCCTGTGATGGGGTGATACCCTTAGGCCAAGGACATACCCCACCTTTGCCAAATCCTTCGGAGGATGACCATGAACCGTCACCAGCTTTATAGAACCTTGAATCACACCAACCAGTTCATTCTCCAACTCTGCCACCTACCACCAAATTGAGCAGTTAGTGGTGGACATGATGATCAAAGAAGAAGAATGAGAAGAACAAGAACATGTGAAAGACATAGAAGATTAAATGGTGGCAATTGTGGCACGTACATATAATGATACATATAATAAGAAGAAGAAAAAGAAAGTGTTGAAGGCATGAAGATAGTGCCTTGTAGTGGCTGGCATAGTATTGTGTATCACTTACCAGCATCATGTACATTGGACTGTTCCGAATCCTACAAATGGGGTCACCCATAGTGTCTGTGAAGAGGAACACGCTTTCTGATGGCCCTACCTCGCATCTTCTCTCAAGATCTTCCACTTGAGCCCTATCATATTGCCCCTCGTAGCTTCTGATTCTGAACTTGTTGAATTCCATACCCAAAACAAAGAGATTTCAAGGATGATCAACTTAGAACGAAGGTGTTTGATGTGTGATGATTCAGCGAAACAAAAGTAAAAGGAAACCCAAAGCTCAACAAGGTACACAAGATACAAATAGCAAGACAGTGCAACCAACGAGAAGTAATACAAGTACTACAACAAGAATGGTTTGGCATAGACCTCATTATGATAATGATTTATATGCAGGAGGTAGAAAGAAAAACAAAACACAATAAAATACAAAAGAAAAAAAATGTGGTGGAAAGAGAGAGAAAGAAAAAGGAAGAGTGAAAATAGAAAGAGAGAGATTGAAACTAGGGAGAATGTTCTTTATCAGATTCATCCATAACCTAGGCTTCAATAATAATACTAGACAAAAGTTAGATTAATAATGGAATGTGTTTTTTGTCTCTAGCATTTTCTGTCCACTCCCTCCTATATATATATATATATATATATATATATATATATATATATATATATATATATATATATATATATATATATATATATATATATATATATAAATGGTTAAGCTATTCTTATTCTTATATGTAAAATTAAAATCTCTCACATCACCTAATTTTCATCACTCATCTTTCTTTTACCCTTCATTTTGTTCTTTGTTTTTAGTCATTTCCACACTATCTCTTAGATTAAAACCCCGACTCCAAGTTTACTTTCTCCTTTTTCACCCTTAATTATGACTCCAAATTCATCAACTATAAGCCACCATGTACAACTTTTTTTATGGCCTCTATCGTTCACCTGAAAATTTAAGAGAGAAGATAATTCAAGTTTAACTCAATTTCATAAACAATAGTTTGACACAAAAAAAATTCATTTGATACAGTTAAATAATAAAATTTTGAATATAATTATATTGATTTTAATTTAAAATCTTTATTACATTATTAAAAATTGTATCAAATGAATGTTTTTTTTAAACAGTGTCAAACTAACTTTTTTCTTTCATTGTAAAATAAAATTTGCAATCAATCACATGTATATTTTAAATTGACTTTATTTTGAATGTAAAACTTCCAATAAAAAGAATAAGTCGGGTCAATTTAATATTAAATAAGTCAGTTTAATACAATTTTAAAAGTGAGTTAAAGTTCATGTTAAGGTTACACTATTTATCTATTTTAGTAATTTTTAAAAACTTGTTTATGTATAATTTAAAAATAAATTTTTTATGCTTTTGTGGAAGATAACACTTCAAAGATGAAATTGATGATATATTTTCCCTTCTAAAAGGAAGCTGGCTTTTCAAGAAGAACCCATTTGAGTTTTCACTTTGTAAACAAATAAATATTATTTATATGAGAGGAACTATTTTGAAATATGGATATATATGTTCGGAGGCAAGATGGGTTTCCCTAAAGTGACTTTTGTTTATGTTGATAGGAGTGACTCTCTTTCATTAGGTTTGGAAATTCATAATTAGGGTAAAGCAAAACATGGTTTAGTGGGGTTTAACTTTCACTTTCGAATCTAATGTCTAAAGACAAAGGGGCCACCCACGGCCACACAACACAACACAGACACAAACATATCTCAAATAAATTAACACTCAGAAAATAAATATAATATAAAAAAACTCAAGTATTGCATTGTTCCCAAAAGCTTCATTAAATTAATGTCCTGTCATTAACTTATGAATCCCTAATTCCACTTAATTATGTTGCTTTAGCTAACACACCGCTTTGCTTCTACTGTTAACACGTAACCCACCCATTTCTAATCTTAAATGTTTAATTAGGTTTTGATGGACTAGTCTCCTATATAATATATGAATGATTAATTTAAATAATCAATTGATGAACGAAGGAATATGTGTTGTTAAATATGGTCAATTAGTGAGTAGATTCTCGTTTATGAAAGATATTTAATAGTCTGCCGACTCGTACGGAACAAGATTAAAACTTCATATTTGTAGTCAAGTCACGCGCTTTAGTTTATACAGTGTATATTTTACACTGTTTGAAAGTGGAAGAAAATAAATATATAAAATATAAGTTGTTTGATTTTAGGAAAGTTAATTTTTTGTCATGGTTTTATTTGAATACGAATATATATTTTTCAATTTTCTATTAAAACAATCCTATTTAAAAATTAAATTATTATTATTATTTTTAAATGTATGTTTATTTTTTTTATCATAATAAAGTAGGCATGCACTGAATAAATCTATTAAAAAATTGAAAGAATTATGAAAATGAAATTAAGTAAAAGAAATCGGTATTAATATTAAAAATTAAAGAAAAGAAAAGAAGGCTTGTCATGTTTGCGATAGGAAAGGTGAGTGAAATTTTTGTTGTAATGCGTCAGCGTCGTACGAAAGGCGTGCAGCGTGGCGTGCGTGAGCCTGAGGTTAACCTAACGTCGATCCACACCAAAACATAATAATACCAAATCTTATTTTAAAGCTATTTTCACTCTCTTTGTTTAATATCATATACTTTTTTTAATTGCGTAATTTCTCAAGAAAGGTTTATAATAAAATAAACGTGGACTAAACATAAGAATAATCAATTTTCTGAAGGAGTTAAATTTTTATTAGAATAAAAAAACATATTCTCAATTATTTAGTATTAGATGAAAAAAGGATCACGTCCTCTCTTTTTTATCATAATACATATACGAGTTATATTATGAATCAATTTAAAAAATATTTTCTGCATCTAATATTCACAAATCTAATTTACAAGGACTTTAAAAAATGTTAATATTTTGCATAAACAATTTTGATAATCCTGTAGAAAATCCAAATGTTGTAGAGAGCACCTGCCACTAGTAAAAAATTGGGTTTTTACAGCGCACATTATGCCACGGTTCAACAGAAACCGCAGCATAATGGTGCGCGGTGGCAGTTTTGTAAATAAATCGAACATATATGCCGCGGTTCTGCTCCAAACCGCGGCATATACTCCAGTCAACCATTGCCTTTGACGCCACGTATGAATAAAAAATTAAATAACAGAGTATATGCCGCGGTTCTCTGGACAACCGCGGCATATACCCCTACCAATTTGATGCAGGTGCTGACTGGGTCAGAGAATTTGAAAAGTTACAGGGGGTATATGCCGCGGTTCTCTGGACAACCGCGGCATATACCCCCTGTAACGTCTCAACTTCTCTGCCAGTCAGAGAATTTCAGAAGTTACAGGGGGTATATGCCGCGGTTGTCCAGAGAACCGCGGCATATACCCCCTGTAACTTTTCAAATTCACCAGAAGGCAGTTGGGGAGGCAGTTGTGTTGAGCACGTTACAGGGGTATATGCCGCGGTTCTCTGGACAACCGCGGCATATTCTCCTATCTGAAATTAATTTAATATGAATTTGAAATATTTCGAGGTATATACCGCGGTTGCCCGCTGAACCGCGGCATATAGTTTGAAAATAATTTCAAAAATGCCATTTAGGATTATTTATTTAATAAGTATATGCCGCGGTTTCACGTCCAACCGCGGCATATACCTATATTATACCGCGGTTAAGTAGTGAACCGCGGTAGATTTCCCCGTTCAGAGTTAAAAATTAAAACTTGGAACAGTGTCATCTTCCTCGCGCGTTCTCTCTGTTTTCGCGTTTCTTCTTCCTCCGAACCACCCATCATCTCAGATTTTGCGTTTTTCACCGTTTAAACTCAGAATTGTTCGGTCATTATTCATTTTTGACGGTAAAAACGAGTTTTAGCCGATCAAAATCGTGATTTCGTTGCGTTTTTCACCCTCTCCGCCGCCGTTCCTCTTCCAGGTATTTATGTCCTTTTGCATTCTTAACGTGATTTCTTCATTAGTTTTGGTATAGTTTTGGTAATGTATGAAGTTTCTATAGTTTTGGTAATGTATGGTATAATGTTTGCTTTAATTTTGATAATGCATGAAATTGTTATAGTTTTGGTAATGTATGGTATGGTTTTTGCTATAGTTTTGGTAATGTGTGTTGTAGTTCTTGTATTATTTATAAACCTTAAAATATTATTTATGTAATATTTAGGAATATGGATCGAAATTGGATTAATTTACCACGTATTAGTGCTGAGTACGAGAGAGGTGTAGAGGAATTTATACAATTTGCGCAACGTAATGAGGGGAGAATTGATGATGAAGTGAAGTTTAGATGTCCTTGTGTGAACTGTTTGAATGGGAGAAAGTTGAACGCAACTCAAATTAGAGAACATCTTATATGTGATGGTTTTCTAAGATGCTATACAACATGGATCTGGCACGGCGAAGAAATGGATTTTCCCATTGACTCTCAAAGTGTAAATGTTACTGATTCCACCATGGAAGAAGATCGACTGGATGAAGACAAATTGGAGGACATGATCCGCGATGTTGGAGCAGAAAATTTTGCCAAAGCTCATGTGTATGAGACGATGTCGACTGATGCAGAAACACCTTTGTATGTCGGTTCAACTAAGTTCACACGTTTATCAGCGGTGTTAAGGCTCATGAATTTGAAGGCGAGCAATGGATGGACTGATAAGAGTTTTACAGAACTGTTGACGTTGTTGAATGAAATGTTGCCAGATGGAAATACACTGCCCACTCGTAATTATGATGCGAAGAAAATTCTTTGTCCAATGGGTATGGAGTATAAAAGGATACATGCTTGTCCCAATGACTGCATTTTGTATAGGAAAGAGTTTGAATTTTTGACAAAGTGTCAAAAATGTGGCTTATCACGATACAAGTCAAAAAACAGTAGTGAAGATAATGGTCAGATAGAAAAAAATGGATCTGCTTTGAAAGTAGTTTGGTACCTTCCAATAGTGCCCAGACTTAAGCGTTTGTTTGCGAATCCCAAAGATGCTAAAAATCTTAGATGGCATGCAGATGAGAGAAAAATTGACGGGCTGCTTCGTCATCCAGCTGATTCAAAGCAATGGAAAAATATTGATCGACAATTCCCCGAATTTGGTAAAGAGTGTAGAAATCTTAGGCTTGGTTTAGCCACTGATGGAATGAACCCATTTGGTAATCTGAGTACCAATCACAGTTGTTGGCCAGTTATATTGATAATTTACAACTTATCTCCTGCATTGTGCATGAAGAGGAAGTACATGATGTTGTCTATGATGATATCTGGTCCAAAGCAGCCTGGAAATGACATAGATGTTTATCTAAGCCCACTAGTTGAAGACTTGAAGGTTTTGTGGGTTGATGGGGTTGAAATATTTGATGCATTCGCTTCAGAGACTTTTATGATGCGTGCAATGTTATTTTGCACCATTAATGACTTTCCTGCTTATGGTAATTTGTCAGGATACAGTGTCAAGGGTCATAAAGCGTGTCCTATATGTGAAGAAAACACTGCAGCTCATCAATTGAAACATGGAAGAAAGACGGTGTATCTGCATCATCGGAGATTTCTAAAACGTAATCATCCATATCGAAGGTTAAAAAAAGCATTCAATGGAGATCAAGAGAGGGACGAAGCACCAAATCCACTTACTGGCCTTGAAGTTCTTCAAAAAGTTAATAAAATACATCATGTATGCATTGTAGATATCTTTAAAAAGTAAATGTAAAAATTACTTTTTTACTTTTTCAAATACTCTTTTACTTTTAAAAAGTCTAAATTTATATATACTCCATCTTTAAAATAATTAATTTGTCATCCAACAATAGAAAACCATGTAAAATCAGTTTTCAATTTTCGAATTATGATATTAAAAGACCAGGTTCATATAGTTTTCAATAATCAAAGGACTAGTTGAACAGATATCTCCTGTGGTTTAGGAAAGTGTTGTCAAATGTTCGGACAACGAAATCTTTGACATTTTGTTTTATATTTTTTAAAAATAAAATGTATACTTTATGTTCTAACTTATTTAATTTTTTTAAAATTAAATTTATTTGTAGCTCATAATTTATTATGTAATTTTATGCAAGTTATAATTTAAAATTACTTGCTCTCTGAGTTTACTTGTTAAGCAATTACTTTTAAATATATAAAGAAAACCCAAGAATATTTTTCTCAAATATCTTGTTCCATTATCATCCCTAGTTATTTTTTTCTAACTACCACTTTGATTAAAATTTGAATAAGAATTGCTACGTACATTTAACAAAAATAATGTTGGTTGATTGATTTATATGTCCGACACTTCTCCTATTTATAAGCAATGGGTTATGCAATAAGTGGCGTATATAATCAGGGATGAAAACAATTGACCAAGAAAATGACTTAATGAAAGTTTAATTTAAATTTGGAATGTGTTTTCTTATCTTTCAAATTCATCTTGCTTTAAATTCACCAAATTTTAATCTAATTATTAGTTTAAATTATGAGTTCTAAGTTACATGTCAATATAATTTCATGCATAACTTAAATTCATTATTGTATAATCCCTTAAAGCATAGAATCAAAATTAATTATAGTTTCAAATTATAATTTTATTTCAATTCATCTAAGTAGAAAGTATATTTTAAATCGCATTCTTTTATTTGAGCTGTGTAGAGATTAGAGCATAAATTATAATCGGAAGTTCAATTTTAATTAAGTATGATCATGAATAAAGAAGAAAATCGATTGGGCGGAATGGTTGGTAACAAGTGAAGACAAGAAAGTCATGACGATATTGATGACAAAATTAATCTTAGAAGTCGCGATTCAAATAATAAAATATATATAAAAGAGACTCACTTTGAGTTAAACAATATAATCTGCATAAATTAAATAAGAGCTTTTACAAGTTAATTTATAACAATTACATACATTATATTAAATAATACCTGAAAGTATAAATTTTTTTGACAGATATATCTCTAATTTTTTGTAAATAAATACGTAGATTAAATAAGTCAAGTCTTCATGACAAATGTATTTTACAAGCAGATTGAATAATTTCAATTATAGTTTAATTAGACATAACTTTTATGTTTGAATAGTTAATTTTTATATTTATCTAAGCACATTGAATAATTATAATATTTTATGTTTGAATAGTTAATTTTTGGTTCTTCAAAAAGGTAATTATAAGGTATATAATTACCGCCGCAAATTTGCATGAAAGGTGTGAATACTTGGTTTTACTGATAAGATGCGTGCATGGAAGTCATCTACCTTCATGCATTTTCTATATTGGATTATTTAAACTGCATTTAATGGTAAATAATGAATGTGATAAGAGTAAAAGAATATATGCATGTAAAAATGCAAAAAGAATATAAATAATTATTTGTTGTATATAAATAAAAAATTATTATGATAGCAGAAAGTGTGGGTCCAATGTGGACATGAATTAGAAGCAACAGAAGAATTGGACGGTGGTGGCTGTGCTTCATAACCTTTTTGCATAAAAAAACAAACAAAACCTTCACAATTAGATACACATCAACACCAATCATCATTGCCTCACAAATCAACGTCACACATAGCACACTTTTAAATATGATTTATTAATGTTTATATAATAATAAAACTAATACAATAATAATGCCTATACATACATACATACACACACACACACACACATATATATATATATATATATATATATATATATATATATATATATATATATATATATATATATATATATATATATATATATATATATATATATATATATATATATATATATATATATATATATTGCGGGTATACATTAGTTGTTAAGAACTTCAAATGTAAATGATTGATTATTGATGATAATCTAAATGAAGAAGTTCAAAAAGTTGAAAATGTAAGAAATAATATTATAAATCAAGTGTTAAGGTTTTTAGTTAAAGATAATATTAAAATATTTATATATTTCGTTTTAACAATTAGTTTAGGTAAGTAGTATGATTTAAAATATTTTTGTTTGAGAAAAAATTGTATTAATATAGAGATATATTTTTTAAGAATTTTTTTTTAAAAAAATATAGATATATGAATCTAAATCAGGTATCAAGTAAATATAAGATAGTTGAGTAATATATAATAAAAAGAATTCATGAACTGGTTTAAAGTTTTAAATTTATCTCAAATTTTATTATTGTTAAATTTCCTATAAATCTTTTTGAAAGATCCACGACTATCTTCCATTTATTTTTACTATCATTTCATGTTTTTGTTCGGGGAGAAGATAAATATTAAGAAAACATAAAAATCACAATTTTTTTTAAGGAATTTATTTCTTTCAAGATTCAAGAAATACACCAAGAATGAAAGTGTTGTTAATGATAGAAGATTTTTAACAATTAGTTGTAGAGATTACTACATCATGATTAAAACTGAAAGATTATAATGTATACGTTTAAATCAAAATAAAATTAGATATCCTGTTGATAGTGGCATTGAGAAAAAGTATTTTAAATCCTTATGCCAAATTTCATGCTGTTATGTATGTAGTTCATCCTCTTCTAAGTTGTACTCTTAACTTGTCTGGTTGTCCAAAAAAAAATTAATATAACTACATTTTTTATTGTTATGCAAGAGAATATTATATTATAATAAGATAATATTATCAATTAAATTTCCATTTTATGTTTTATTTACAGTCTACTTTATTTCTCGCTTTAATATGTTGTTTAACTTGAAAAAACTAAAAATTAAGTTATCTTGTAAAAGAAATAGAAATCAAATATCTTATGAAACAAAAAATAAGATACCATTGAGATATTTGAATCTATTTAATTTTTGTTATGAAACGAGGGTAGAAGTATGAGTCGAAAGTCTTCAATCGATAACATACAAAAAAAAAATAGTTCACAAACATTAAGTCATAATGTTTTGAATCGAAGATGTCCTAAAAAGTAACTCAAATTTAAGGAAAAAATCATGAGAAATTCAAGCTTGATATACAAATCTCACATACATAAACATACAAACATTAATCTTTAAAGTCTCCAAAATAAAATAAACATAAAAAAACAGTAAACAAACATCTATGGAGACAAAGATCTCAATATTGCAATGGAAAAGACATACTCTTTCGATAAATGTAAAAAAAAACGTTTGAAATCTTATAAGGAGGACAATATATCATCTATGGAAACATATGGGTCCATAAAAGCCTTTGGTAGTATGATTTTTGATTCTGTGCATGTATTTTTTATTTTGTATGTAGGTTAGAACATACCAAATGTCTTTTTTATTAATTTATTTATTATTATTGATGAAAAAAGTAAATTTTAAGATTTTGTATTAAAAATAATGTCATATAATTATCTCATTGATCAAAAGTCATTAATATCCTATTATATTTTCCTAAAAGTTTGAACAATAAATTTCACAATATCAAATGTAAGGTAAACTCATACTTTAAGTCACTAATTTTCTTAGTCTATTTTCCTAAAAATTCAAACAATGAGTTTCACAATTTTTTCAGTTTTTCAGGATTACGTATTTTTTTTTATCTAAGTGAGAATAATTGAGAAACTATTTATCATCCTAAATATTTCCAAAAACAATATTTTAAATTTGGTTATTATTTTTTAATTAATATAATTTAAAACTACACTAGTTAATGTAAAAAAAACAAAAAAAAATAGTTTCTAACATGTCAAAGTTATAAAACTAATTTCGAGTATATAAATAGATATAAAGTTCATCTTATAAGTTGATTTTTTGGTATTGAATCAGGCTTAAAATCGACTTCTTAACATAATACCATCATGAGTTAAATTATACTTAAAGTTTCTTTCTTAATATTTACAATTTTATATATTGTAATTAACCCTTGAACTTTTTTTTATACAAAAACAAATATTTATATTAA
Source organism: Vigna nakashimae (assembly GCA_034642375.1). Taxonomy (NCBI): domain Eukaryota; kingdom Viridiplantae; phylum Streptophyta; class Magnoliopsida; order Fabales; family Fabaceae; genus Vigna; species Vigna nakashimae. The sequence goes on along the minus strand of CM067762.1, from coordinate 16,323,926 downwards.
CACATGGCTTGAACTCTTATTTTATAAATACCTTCTACTCTTAATTAATTAATTGTGATAATAAAAAAATACAATCAACACAAAAAGGTATGAGCAGTAAATATACATATTTTTTGTTTCCTCTTTTTCATCATTATAGCTCATCACATATGTTTCTTTCATTCTCTTTTAAAATAGGTGTACGATTTCCATTTCCCTTCTTAATTATAGTGCACTTTTTCTAAATTTTAAATATGTATACAAACTATTACTCCCACAAATGCATAAAATAATATAATTAAATCATTACGAGTTTGATTCCCATTTTTCTTCCATTAATTAACTGTGCAGGAGATAGTTGAGATGTATAATTGGTTCACGGTTATTTTAAGTTAATAAATATTCGCATTGAATACTTAGTTTAATTTTAATTAAATTCTACTTGATGTTTCTAATATACACTAAAAATGTATATTTTCCAACTAATAATTGAGAACTAATATATTCTAGATATTTAAGTTATTGAAGTGTGATTAAGGGGAAACCAATCACCATGCATATGCATCACTAAAACATTACTCCTAATCATAAAATTAGATTTAGTAAGAGTTGTTATTATATTTTTAGCACCAGTTAAATATGTCGTTTAGTAGCTGTTGAATCATTATTATTTTTATTTCCGTCCATTAATATATTGACATAAAATTTAACACCATAAAAGAATTATAAAGTTGGTTTAATATTATTGTCAGAATAATCATCAATACAATATTATAAAATATATGTTTCATCAATACACGATATTATAAAATATATGTTTTATAAGAGAATATATTTCCTTTATAAAAAGAAAAAAGCATATTTTTCTTATAAAAATAAGAGAGATAAGGTCTTCTTTAACTACGGTATTGATGACAAAAGAGATTGAATAAGCAATAAACTACTTCAGTCCATTACTTGGACAAATAAAATGAATGAAGAAAAAACAACCTGTGTAATACGTGAGTGTGAAAAGATGAAAGAGTTGTTAGTGGAAAGAAAAAATAAGATAAAAAAGGAAAATTGTAAAAAATTTAAACTGATTATAAATATAGTAGAAATTTAATTTGTTAGTAACATAACATAACTTTAAAAAAAAAAACTACTAAAACATAAGTGTTATTATAAAATATTTTTCTTGTGGTGATTTAACTATATCTCATCAACCAACCTACTCTTCACTATAATTGTAAATAATAGAGGACATGGTACGTGCATATTTTTAAAACAGTTGTTAAGGTTTTTTTTTTTCATTTGTTATTTTAAAAACCAATGCAGCAGTAACTATTTCATCGATTATGTCCTTAAAAAATAAAAAATAATAATTAGAGGAGAGAAATCACTTGATAGGATAAATAAAGGTTATAAGAAAAAAAAATTAACACATAAAAGAGATATCATTAATTGTACTTTAATTTTTATGCCAAAATTTCAAACACTTAATTAGTATTGATTTTCTTGTACACACATAGATGATGCTTATATATTTTAGATAAAAACACCCAAATATATATCCAGACAATGAATATTAATATTGGGAGAATGTATTTCTCTTTAGAGTTATTATATCCTAATGATAAAATTACTATTAGAGATCTTACATTGTTTATAGACATGATAAAATTATAATGAATAAATAACTATAAATGTCATTTTATGGAAAGACATATCATAAGCCAAATTTATTAGTTTATAATATCTTTTATTAATATTGGATTTTATTTAGTCACACTTTTTACTTAAAATTTTATAGATATTTCGTATTAATTATATGTAAGGATATATTTTGTTTAATTCAAATCTTATAAAATTGAATTATAAAATAAAATTTGTTTTTATTTGTATATTTTAAATTAGTTTTATATCTAATCGATTAAAATTTTGAATGATTAAATTATAAAATATAAAAAGATAAGTATAATACAAAATTTACTTTATTATATCCGTTTTATATTTCTTTTATAACGAAGTAATGATCTTACACAAAATAGTAATGTTTTGTATATAAAAAGAACATTAGTGTGAATAAACAATGACAACATATTACACTTAAAAATTAAAGGGTTAAATTAAACAAGATGGTACTAGCTTTGATAGAAAGTGTAAGAATGCAAAAGTGATCCACAAAGCATAAGCATGTTGAAGCCTTCATCCTTTTGTCTTTTTCTTGGCTTTTGTGTATAGCCTTTACAAACATACACTTAGCTTTTAACCCTCTTTGTTCCTTCCAACTACCTTCCTTTTACTCACTAATCATAAGAACCCCCATTGTTAATGGAAAAGACACGTGGCTTCAAAACGTGTTGCAATGTCCAATGGAGAAGCTCACACGTGTACATGAATGGGGTTGGGTCCCACCACTGAATTGGATGAAGGAGAAAGAAAAAATTGTAGTGGGAGGTTCCCTTAGGTTAATGATTGTATTCTCCACAACAAGTGTACCACCTGTCTTGTTGTGCCTTTCTTTGCATGCATTATGTTGTCCTCCTCTTCACACCTTTGGATGGTTACTTTTGGAGTTTGCATTCACAATGTGCCCCATGACTCCTTGATGTGGGATCCACTTTTTCTCTTCTCTTGTAAACCCTAAGTGGGAAATTGGGTCCCACCCAATTCCAACAAATCTTCTTTGTTTTTTCTTTGGATTCTTCTCTCATACATTTTCTCATCATCCATCTTCAACATTCATAATGACTTTCTTTTCTTCTCTCTTTTATTCTTAAAAAAAAAATTTCATTCTCATACAATCTCCATTGTCAAGCTTATAATGATACGATAATGATACGACAGATGAAATAATATATCTACACAAATCTTGTTAAGATAAACTTTATCATCATGTTAAAAAATGAACTTTAAATCTAACTTAATTCTACAAAATTAATTTATAAAGTAAAATTTGCATCCCCTTATATATTGTAAATTGATTATATTTTTAATCGATACGAAACTTTCAACATAAATATATTACTATTGCTTTGCTGCTTCATGCCTTCCTAGTTAATTATTGTCGTAGTAATGTGTTTAATTTCCATAGACACTTTATGTTATATATACAATATCTTCCATGGATCGTGTTTATCCACTTAGGTGCAGAATTCAATCATGCCTATATGGCACAGGAATGCTGCAAATTTCAAAAAGCATGCATCTAAACTGTTTCTTTCTTATTAAAGACTGTGCTATATAGTGAAAGATTTGGGGTTTAGTTATTAGAAGAAATGTACACTGCTTGAAAATTGCATATCGGAAAGAAGTTTTGTTGATCAAATTCATGTTAAAATTCACAAAATAGAAAAATAATATTTTTAATCATAATCACACCCACACATAAATAAGATAAGAGTGTAAACAAAAACATACCACAAATTTAACATAAGACACTTCAAGTTAGATTCATTAATACTCAATAAAACTATTATTAATTAACAAATATTTCTCTTTTTTCACAAAATTACAAACTTTCAAACAATTATACTCAATAATTTACAATTCTCAAATCAATTTTTCATTTTTATCGTATTTTTCTACGACTATGTTATATTTTGATGTAAAATTTTGATAAATACTAATTTACAAACCAATATATATTGGTTTTTTAATCTTTTAATTTTAAATTTTTTGTAATATTAAATTCTCTTACTGTACTCTTTTTATTTTGTAACATAAATATTTTGAATATATAAGGGAATAAACGAGTATAAATATATTTATTATTTGAAAAGAAATGAAACACACATTTTATTTTCATCACATGTCATAAACAAAGATAAGTGCAGTTGCTATTCCACTATAAATGCATAGTTTACATTAACAGTTAACATCGTTATATATTATTGTTATACATGTATGTAGCTAATGAGCAAGCATATATCGAAAATGGCATCTGAAAATCAAATTTTTATTAAGCAGATATTAACTTTCACGTCATGAAGTTTGCAAAAATTATGCCAGAATGTTTAAAGCTTGCGATTTAAAGTTTTATTGTTATTATGTCATGTGATATTATCTTATAATAATATTGTAATTTTTTTATACTTATATCATTTAGTAATATCTTATTAAAATAAAACTTTACTAATTAAACTGTTAGATTAACATTTTTATGAAAATATAATTAGAAAAAGGATTTATACTTCATAACACCACGTTCAATATAATATATAGGTATACTAAAATTTAAATAAATAGATATCCACAATCACATTGTATGTTTATGAACGTATGAATCATAAAAAGATAAATAGCTGGTTGCATGATCATAAAACTAATAAAAATTATTCATTGTTTTACTTTGTTAAATTTACATTTTACAAAATAGCTTATTAAATATTAAATATTTTAAGGTGTATTGTTCACTTTATCATCTGAAAATTCTGTTGTGATTTTATTTTTAAAAGACTTTCAGAAATTTGAAAGAAGAAAGTGTTAATCTTAAAACAAAAAAATTACATTTAGAATATAATTATTTGTTTTTGAAAATATAACACAACCAAATTAAACTAATTACATTTATAATTGTTTCATACACATATTATTCAATTGAAAATATGATTAGAGATCACAAATTAATAGAAAAAAAAGGAAAATATGTAGGAATAATTTAATTGGATGAATGGGAGGTATAAAAGAAGGTGGCATTTTGTTGCTTTAATGACTTCGCCTATTTACGTGTCCAAAAATAGATAATCTTACAAAGATTTCAATCACTTTCACGCTTATCTAGATCTTTTCCCATGATTTCCTCCTACACAGTCCTATTGGCCCTCACTTTTTTCAATCCTTTTTTGCTGGCGATTGTTATTCTTCCTTCTTCATCAACAATTGTGGTACATAAAGGAAAGAAGAGCAATATAAAAGAAAAGTTGCCTATAGATTATGCAATGTTTAAAGATTTACAATCTTTTGAGGCCCTCTTTTCTATTTTGATTATGATATTTTAACAATATTTTTTGATAATTTTTTGACAACAGACTATGTGTCACTGTTTTATCGATCTGTATATTTGAAACGGATCAATCACAAGTTATCACATAAGTTATTGTAAAAAAGTTATAAAAAAAAAATTGTTAAAAAGATATTTTCCTTTCTATTTCACACATACTTTACTTTGATTGTTGAACCAAATTCTTCATAAACTATATATATAAATATAAAGTATATAACGATTATAACGGATATGATAATATAACCACTCCTGTAGAAAGAAAATAAAAGATGAACACTCTTTCTATTACAATAAATAATGTCACTGTCGATATTATGTCGTTGTAAAAAAATTAATTTAAATTATTATAGGTAAGTGATTATCGTAATTATTGTAAATTATGTCGTCGTACAAAAATTAACTTAAATAATTATAGGTAAGTCATTATCGTAATTGTTGTAAACCATCACGACAGTGTTATTTACTTTGTTATACAACTAAATTACATCAAAATAATTAAAATTTTAAACTAAGTTATCATGACGCTGTCGTGATATTTTAACGTGAAATTCAAATAATTTGGGTCTCGCAAGCATATATTACGATGATCTTTGCTATAAACGTCATTGAAGTAGCATATACTATGAAGTTTTTGTCATAACTATCGTGGAAGTTTAGATTTTTTTTAAATAATCCTTTTTAATTTTTCTTTTACCCAAAAGTCAAAAGTTTAAAAAATGCAATCAGCTCAAACAGGTATAATAACTAAATTTAATTATTAATTTCTAAATTCTTATATCTAAAAAGAAAATACTCTGTCCATGTTTTCTAAACGTTGGATAGTGCTTTGAAATTCATTGGTTGCTCACCAACAAAAATTTGCGAAAGTAAATTGAAGTTAAAATTATTACATATGAAAATGAATAAGGACATGTTTAAATGAGATATATCATATATATTATCTCATCCGAACTGCTTTCATAACTGATCTCCACAACGATTGTCATCCATTGCATGACAAAGTAGTCACACTCAAAATTATACAACGATTGTCATCCATTGCATGACAAAGTAGTCACACTCAAAATTATGATTTTGTTTATTGCACTGTAACATAGTTAAACTCATTAGATAAATTATACGAGACAACAACGTCTTGGTGGTTCAAAGATAAATTATATGAATTTGTTTACAATATGTTACTGTGTATGTTAGAGAACGATAAAGTTCGTAAATCAACATTGTTAATGACACATTTTGCACTAATGAATTATTTACTAAGTGATATAGACTCATAATAATATTAAGATATTTAAGTTTGAGACTAAATTATATATTAAATAAAAAAATGGAGTAATATATAAAAAAATTCATAAACATATAATCTTAGAGTTTTAGATTTAATCTTAGAGTTTTATATTGAAGGAAGTATTTTATGTAAATAAATCCATATTTCATGACGTTTTCTAATATATTTTTTTTCTCAAAAATCCATCATATAAATATATAGTAATGATTTATGTATTAAAGACTTCAAATGTATCATTATATATGTAGTTTACGAAATGCTTATTCGAGTATGAATGTACAAGGAAAAGAAATGTAACTATGTGTAAAAAATCCATTAAAAGTGTTAAAGAGATTTAAGAAAATAGACCAAAAAAATGACATAAAAGCAAAGAGGGTTGGAACAGGTAAAGCAAGAAGAAGACATAGGGCACATCAAAAGCAATGGAAGCAGTTAAATTAGTACGGAGTACAGAGATCACGTCTTTAACTTTTTACTCGTTTATCAATGGCCTTTGAGCAATGATAATAATATCTACACCAAACAGACCTTTATTTATTTAATAATAATATTATTATTTTTTCTATGTGGGGGATCCAAAATAATGTTTGCTTACGTGAATAGGCAATTGCTGGTTGGGTTGGTTGTCATGGGATACATACAAAAGCATCATATTCCCTACCCAAACTTTTGTTCTTTTTATTTTATTTTTGTGAGTTTAAAGTTGTTTGAGGCAGTATTTTTGTTGTGTTGTGGTCCTTGCTTCAGTTGATAACATATATTATATTATTGAAATGATGGAATGCGATATTCATGAACCCAAAGAAGGCAAAAATGGAGATGACAATGATCAATGATTGATTGATACGTAGGCAAGCATTTTGAGCTCCCTAGATTTTCCATCCTCTACATTATTAACGACTTAAAACAGTTTTAAATCGGAGAAACAAAAACTGAAAATTCATCCTAAAAGAAAAAAACATTTGGGGTGGACAAAACACAGGACTGGTGTCTGAGGAAGGTTGATATAAATGTTTAGGCATAAGATGGTGCAGAAGTTAGCAATTGGATGGAATAGATTATCTGACAATGACAATTACCTAAGTTTAAGATATTGAAAACTAGGGTTATCTGAATTGATATTTGATAGCGAAGTTTAGAGGAAACAAAGGGTTTGATTAGGGTTTTGGAGGGTATTCAATAAGGGAAAGCATTTTGGATGCTTTGTGATATGAATGAACAGTATTAGCAGCAGAACTTGACCTTATTTATTAATGGAAGGACCCGTTTGGTTTTCTCTCTCAGATGTTGTCTTCAACATCAGAATGGAAATTCTTTCACACGAATAACAAAGCACTGCACAATTTCTTCTTTTACAAAGTCTGCATCTTACGATCTTCCCTCTGTCATCAGTCAAACTTCCTCCGCTTATTATTATTATTGCACCCAATTCCACTTCAACTTCTCGGCCTTTGCTTTTCTAACCAAATTTCACTCACTCATTTTCCTCAGGATAATGTCATTTAAATCAACTTCTTTTAGGTTTACAGAAAAAGAGGATAACTAATAATTTAAAAGAAAATATTTTTTTAACAACTTTTTTTTATAATGTTTTTACAAGATAATTTATGATTAATTCATCTCAAGTATATAAATCAATAAAATAGTGATACATAATTTATTGTCAAAAAATTATTAAAAAATATGTTATAATATAAAAAACCAATAAAACATAAAAAATTAACATCATTTTCAACTTAAACGGTTAAGACAATAAATTAATAAATTTTCATTTTTATATGATATATTTTTATTTTATGTAAAATTTAAATTCATATTTAAATTGAAATTCTAACCTATAGAAGTTGAAATGCTAACATATTTTGTTATAATTTAAGATTTAGACTTTGAACTGGTTTAAAATTTTAACTAAAGATATTTAAGAAAATAATCATTTTTTACACTTTAAATGTATTAGTTTGAATTTCTTTTATAATAGACATAATAAGAGTGCGTTTAGTTTTGTTTTGGAACTTGTCTTGTAATTTTTTTGTCCTAAGTTTGATTAATCTGTGATTTTTGTTTTTTATTTTTAATATATTTTTTGATATGATGATAAATGATAGATGTATTTTAAAATATTAGTATAGTTAAGACGTTATGCTACATATTAATACCTAAAATGACTTTTTAATTTTTTAAAAATTTTAATCGAGATAATTTATATAAAAAGATATACGTTCTTCAATATGGAGTAAATAAATCACGAAAGCATTTCACTAACATTTATTTAAGTTATCTTTTAAATCATTATCACTAAATTTTATTAATTTTATATGGTATATACATAGGTGATGGGATCATTATAAAAATTTTAACGTCATTATAAATTTTAAATATGTAGAAGTATAAAGTGATGAATTTTAAGATAGCTAGTATGACACACAAACATATATAGGAATCACCAATACATGATTGAAAGGGATAAAGAAAATGTGTGTAGCTCAATTGATCCTTTTGATTTATGGTAGTAATTATTTTAGGTAGTTTTGTATGTGTTGTTATAATTTTTACCTATATGATAACATTTTTGAAAGCACCTAATAGTAGGTAGACACGTTTCAGTTTGTAATGAAAGATATATACAATGAACAACTTTTGATGTAAAAATTAATTAGTGTACAAGTTCTATAATTGGTGGTGTAAAGTTATGAATAATCCATGTCTAGGTGAAAAAAAAAAGGAAAAAATGTGTATATTGAGATGTGGATGTTGGTTGTGAAGTGTGTAGAAGGAGAAATTGTTTATATTTATTTTGGTATATAATGATAATAATAGTGTAATTAATTAATGCATTTCCATGATTAATTATTAATGCAGAAGATAGATAATGGAGATGATTTATGGGAACACGTCATGTTTCCATCTGTAAGAAATGCAACCAATCCATGGAAGAGAGCGTCACATTCAGAAGCCATATTCACCAAAATTTAAATCCAAGTGGCCACAGTTAGTGTCTTTATATTGCTTCAAATTGAAATGAAGCACTCTTCTCTCTAAGAAAGACTACATGATAATGAGATTAAAAGTAGTGGACACATATATCTGTCTCTACCATTTTTGGCAAGAAAAACTGATGGGAATGGGATTCAAATCATCTCTCTCATTTCTCAACAATTATATATCTTTCTCTGTTTACCTTTTTAGTTTAAAATAAAATACTTCATCAAATCCAATTATTATTTATTATAAATAAAATAGGTTTAAGTTACTCATACATTTTTATAAATGAGTCTATATTAGATTTTATTTCAAATTTTTTATTTTTTTAATTAAGTGTCTAATTTTTTAATTGACCGAATGACGTACATGAGTGTTATTTTATCATATTATCTTGTTTATTTTTATTTACATATTAAAAAAGATAATTATTAATATAAAATAATAAATAATTTTTTATTTTTTATTAAAAATGTTTTGTATAATAAGAATGATTATGACGATCAATGTCCATAGGTCGTAATGGATAATTACCATTTGTAACATCCTAAAAATAAAGTAATGACCATATTATAGAATAATTACATTTAATAATATCCCAATTCAGTTTTTCACTAAATAACGCATATCTATGGCCAAACGGCCTTACATGAAGATATAAAATTAACACTGTACAAGATAAAGGAAACAAGTGATCGAATGGCTTACAAAAGAATTTACCGAACGGTCAGATAACAACAAAAGAGAGGAGGTGACCGAGCGATCACCTCATCATAAAACTACTACTATCTACTAACTGAACGTACTACTGTTCGGTCTTGACTTCAACGTCCACCAAATTTTCTTCTTCTAGTGTGTCCTCCAACAACGCGTCTCCTTCTGCTCATATCCACACGGATGATCATTGCAACGACGAGGACAGACGTACAAAACCAGATAACACAGGAAAACAAAGGGTAAGCTTACGTAATTTAATTCAAGTATACACATACAATTTCAAACAATCAAACGTATAAGTTAAATTTAACATGAGTAACATACACATCCTATTACTAGACCGACTGTCCGGACTGTATGAATTCTGTGTAGCTACGACGTTCGTGCACCTGGGTGATGTAGTAACTAGAATTCTCATCAGCTGCCACCCGAGGTTAGTCCGTTCCGTCCAAAGTACCCCTAAGGACTAGGACCTCCTGCCGTTCCCACACATGACCTACCCACCTCTACGTGAGGACGAGTAATCACGGAACATCAGGATGAATCGCCAGCTAAGCATTACCACATTCATACTTTACCATTTCAATATTCAATCAAGAGTCGTTCCTCCTCGGAACGCTCGTCCAAAATCCACAACCTTTCATTCCTCTCATATACTCTTCATCTCTTATAATTCTTCGTTTTAAAGTCATTTTTATCATAACTTCCAAAAACATAAAATACCGAACGTTCAACCCTCTTCAAAACAAGGACGAACGATATGAACGAGACCGATAAATCTCCCGTTCCATAATAAAATAAGACCAAGAGGATTACCGTTAGATTTTAGGAAATAAACCGAGTTCAATCATGTATTATATGACGAACATTACATACAACATGAGTCAATTAAATGAACTGTGTAAGACCCATGAAAAATATTTACCTTAATAGTAATAATTTTATTACTAGTAGTAATAAATTTCTTTGTGAATGGAAAATATAATAAGTTTATAAAATGTGGAAAGATTAATAAGAAATTTTGGTAGCTTAATTTGTAAGACTCATGAAAAATATTTAGAATAGTAAATTTTCGCATTTTATTAGTAATAATAATTTTAATTGATAGAAAAATGTAAATTTTGGATATAAAATTATAGTAATTCTAGATGGAGATGTTCAAATTTTTGATAACTTATTTAGGATTTGTTTTTTAGAAAATTGAATAATAAAAAACGAATAGTGAATAGTAAATAGTGAATAGTGAATAGTAAAAAAAAAGATAAGAATTTCTTAGCATGGAAGGAATTAGAATAAGAATTCCTTAGCATGGAAGAAATTAGGATCAGATTTAATCAAGTGGATGATTAAAATATTATTTTTAAATAATATTAAAATAATAAATAATATTAAAAAAATTAATGAATAGTAAATTTTTTTAACTATAAATAGCCATGGGAGGGAAGGGTATTGTGCACCAAGAGAAGAGGAATCAAGTGAGAACTTGAGAAATAGAGAAGAAATAGTTAGGGAGAAATTTTTAGTTGCGAGAAGAGTAGAGGTTCTGAAGAGTTTTCGGGGAAACAAATTCGGAGCAGGAGATTAAGTTTGGAATAGAGGTAGGGGAGTTAACCTTTCTATGTTTTTATATTATGATTTAATATTTTTATGCTTTTATATTATGATTTAATATTGTTTTATTACTATTCATATCTTGAAATTCTGTGTGAATATTGTTAATGCTTACTGTATGTTTATCTATATTGAAATTCGGTATTAATATTATATGCTGTTGTTTTGAATCTGTAAATAAGAAATTTGTTAAAAACTAGTTGAGGAACACTTTGGCTAAGGAAAGATTTGGTACTTAAGTTATCCATTGTGACGCACCTCTCTTTCCTGGAAGTCTACTCGACAAGTTTTTAACTTAAATCCTATTGAACAGATTTTGTATTGTTAAATTATTGTGCAATATATCTTGTTGGAATGGAAATGTTTGATGAATTCATGTTATTATGGTAGATAAGGAACTATGAATTATAATTGTGATAATTGTATTTTATTATATTGCATTTGAATTTATGCATCTGAACATGATATGAGTATTATGGGGAGATTTTATAAGGGTATAATGTGAGTTGAGGAATATGAGTATGGTATGAGTCTCATGGAGAGATTCAGTAATATTATGGTATTTGTGTATATGTTGATGTTGAGGGTCCCGTAGTTGGAGGTTATCTTGATACTCTAATAATCATCTAGTCTCAAGTAGAGAGGGATGAATTATGTGGTGAGAGGAGCAGGAGGTCCTGGTCTATGTGCCGATTTTGGACATAGTGAGGGGACTAACCTTGTGAATGGTATAAAGTATTTTGGAAGTGTATTTGTAAGAAGAATTAGAAGTCATTACAAGTGCATAACCTCCCGTGACCGCTCATCAACGTATCATCCGGATAAGTGTCTATTGGGTATTGTGGTGTTTACTGGGTATTGTGGGACGAACGTATAATAGGAATTATGGTATGAGGGTGTCAGACATAATTATTATATGATGTTTATATCAAAGTAATTATGCATGTTTTATAAATGATTTGTTGCATGTTAGCTCACCCTACTTGTTTGTGTTTTTGTGTTTGGGTATGTGCGATGATCGTATAATTCGCTATACGGGAGCAGATGAAGGAATTTCGTCTGAAACAATACCAATGAAGAAAGAGATCGAAGAATAAGTTAGAAGAATTCGAGTTATATTTAGGAGTTTATAGTTGAAATTTGAGTTTAAAATATGTATATCAACTGTGAATTTTTAAGTGTGAGATTACGGGATGTTACTGTAAATGTAATGTTACAATATATAAATTATGAATTATTAAGTATGAGATTATGGGATGTTATATTAATGGTATCAGAATCGTTCGTCCTTAGGATGACCTCTGTGTTGTGGGTCTTCCATGTCTTCTCTGTGAAGAATTGAGTCTAAATGGTATAATTTACCATTTCCTCCAAATCTAGATAGTAGAGTATTGTGTCTAACTACTCATGACTTTTACTGTAGATGATTTTCCTTTCTTAATTTTGAGGGTTTGAAGAAAGGTATTGGAATTAGTTAAAGCCTTGATAGGGAGATATAATACTAGAGTTTAAGTTTCAAAGGATGAGTGAAGATGTTGGTGTTTAGAAGTAATTTTTTTGAAGCTTCTAGAACAAAATTAATAGATGAGATATCTTACGTTTCACAAAAAAAAAAAGGAGTTGAGTTCAAAGGCTAGATTAAGAGAAGCTTTGGATAAGCATGAATGTAGCAAGGTTTGAGAAATCAGTTTTGTTTAGTATATCAGTAACGTTAGACGTCAGAAGAGAAGGAAGTGTTGATGAGAAACGGAGTGACATTGTGTGAGATTGGTAACAAGGATTGATGTATCAGTGATGATTGGAATCTGAAGAAAGAAAATGGTGGAAGATTTGAAGATAAAGTTTAAAATAAAAAGGGATAGAAATACTGAAGTAGATTAAGAATAAATCAAATATTAGATGAAGAAGAGTAGATGAGAAGTTGTATAAGGCATAAAGAAGATTGAGAGAAAGTTTTTATAAGTTAAGAGAACACGAGGTCTTTAGAGAAGAATGAAGTATTTGAAGGATTCTAAGCTAAATGGATGATTAAAAGGAGATGGTTAGATTTTTTTCAGTAAATGTATTAGAGATAAGATTTGAGAGTATGTGATTTTGGTATGAGGAGTAGTGGAGAAAATCCAAGTACGAAAATTTTGGCTTTCGGCTTATGCAAATATTTGGTATTTTTATGATAGGATTAAAATGTCGTGATTTATGGTTGTAAATTTTATTGATTTTGGAATATTAAAGTTAGTAGAGGTAGTGTAGTTTGAATTGATATTATTATGAACATGGCAAGATAAGGAAGAAGAAGAGTTTGGAAATAGATAAAAAGGAGGGTTGCAATACTAATGTGATTAGGGAATTTGGAATAATTAAGAAGTTGTAGGTTGTGATTGGAGCAATTTCATCAGGTATAGTTATATGGTAGTATTCAAACCTCAATGGTGATGTAAAGGATGGGTAAAGATTTATATGTCGCACCTTGATCTCTATCCAGTGATGTGTGTGAATGAACTTGTTGATACTTACTTTTAGTTCGCATAAGATAAAAATTTTAGATTTAGTTAACACTAAATATCCTGGGGATATGGTTTTGATCTAGGGAAGCACGTTATAATTGAGGTTGGTTGTGGTTGATTGCCCTGATAATCTCTCTAGATCGTTTAACTTATGTGGCATAAGTGGTTTATTTAAATGAGTAGGTACACTACTGATAAGGAATCTAGTTAGTTTTAAATTCGGCCTTATTGAGATTAAAATAAGTGGTTTCAGAATTTATAACATTGTTGACTGAGTGATCTGTTGAGTCTTATCAGAGATACGCAACTGTTAGGTACTGGATTAGAGACAACATTAAGTTTGTGAATTCATATTATGTGGGATGGTATTATGAGGACAAGGTTTATATTCCTAAGATTTAGAGTTTATAAGTTAATTCTTGAAGAATGTTTTAACTTAGGCTAGAAATATTTGCTAGGAAAATAATTACATGAAGGTTGAAGTAATTTGGAGTATAATCTTGAAATAAGCGTGATTATTCTAGTTTTGTTAAATATTTCAGAAGTGTTTATCAAGGAAAGAAAATAGTGGTTCAACATTTAGTGTGGGTTAAATAAAAGATGAGGATCAATATTTTAGGGATATCTGACCAATGCAAGTGAAGGATAGACATTATAGCCTAGGGTATGATCGAAAGGATGGTTTGGTTATGTTCAAATATGTTTTTAGAAGTTTATGGTCTTCAAGAATTATGAGTTGACTGTTGTAGTTAAGGGTGAAGGCAATATTACCGAGAATCAGATAAATTCATCAAGGACGAGTGAAGGAAATGATGCATGATCTTAAGTGTGGAAGAGTTTCTATGGATGTTATAAAGCATACTCAATATAGGTATTATTTTTGGACAAGTTCTTGTTAAATGGGTATGGAAAAGAAAACATAAGGATGAATTGTTTAGTAATAGTGTTTTGGACTCCGTGTAATCTCAAAGTAATTATAAATTTTATGGAAAATAGAAGGTAAGGTGGAGTAATCTAGTATAATTTTTGGTAAACATAAGTGGCTTTTGGAGGCGTACGATTTCTAGGAGTAGAGAAATGATTCAGGTTATGAGTGTGAGACTTTTCTAGTTGAATGCGTGCAGATGAGTATTAAATTAAAATTTTTGTTGTCAAATTTTCGAGGACGAAAATTTTTGTTATTGGGGAGAATGTAAGACCGATGAAAAATATTTACCTTAATAGTAATAATTTTATTACTAGTAGTAATAAATTTCTTTGTGAATGGAAAATATAATAAGTTTATAAAATGTGGAAAGATTAATAAGAAATTTTGGAAGCTTAATTTGTAAGACTCATGAAAAATATTTAGAATAGTAAATTTTCGCATTTTATTAGTAATAATAATTTTAATTGATATAAAAATGTAAATTTTGGATATAAAATTATAGTAATTCTAGATGGAGAGGTTCAAATTTTTGATAACTTATTTAGGATTTTTTTTTTTTTAGAAAATTGAATAATAAAAAATGAATAGTGAATAGTGAATAGTGAATAAGGAATAGTAAAAAAACAAAAAAGATAAGAATTTCTTAGCATGGAAGGAATTAGAATAAGAATTCCTTAGCATGGAAGAAATTAGGATTAGATTTAATCAAGTGGATGATTAAATATTATTTTTAAATAATATTAAAATAATAAATAATATTAAAATAATAAATAATATTAAAAAAATTAATGAATAATAAATTTTTTTAACTATAAATAGCCATGGGAGGGAAGAGTATTATGCACCAAGAGAAGAGGAATCAAGTGAGAACTTGAGAAATAGAGAAGAAATAGTTAGGGAGAAATTTTTAGTTGCGAGAAGAGTAGAGGTTCTGAAGAGTTTTCGGGGAAACAAATTCGGAGCAGGAGATTAAGTTTGGAATAGAGGTAGGGGAGTTAACCTTTCTATGTTTTTATATTATGATTTAATATTTTTATGCTTTTATATTATGATTTAGTATTGTTTTATTACTATTCATATCTTGAAATTCTGTATGAATATTGTTAATGCTTACTGTATGTTTATCTATATTGAAATTCGGTGTTAATATTATATGTTGTTGTTTTGAATCTGTAAATAAGAAATTTGTTAAAAACTAGTTGAGGAACACTTTGGCTAAGGAAAGATTTGGTACTTAAGTTATCCATTGTGACGCACCTCTCTTTCCTGGAAGTCTACTCGACAAGTTTTTAACTTAAATCCTATTGAACAGATTTTGTATTGTTAAATTATTGTACAATATATCTTGTTGGAATGGAAATGTTTGATGAATTCATGTTATTATGGTAGATATGGAACTATGAATTATAATTGTGATAATTGTATTTTATTATATTGCATTTGAATTTATGCATCTGAACATGATGTGAGTATTATGGGGAGATTTTATAAGGGTATAATGTGAGTTGAGGACTATGAGTATGGTATGAGTCTCATGGAGAGATTAAGTAATATTATGGTATTTGTGTATATGTTGATGTTGAGGGTCCCGTAGTTGGAGGTTATCTTGATACTCTAATAATCATCTAGTCTCAAGTAGAGAGGGGTGAATTATGTGGTGAGAGGAGTAGGAGGTCCTGGTCTATGTGCCGATTTTGGACATAGTGATGGGACTAACCTTGTGAATGGTATGAAGTATTTTGGAAGTGTATTTGTAAGAAGAAGTAGAAGTCATTACAAGTGCATAACCTCCCGTGACCGCTCATCAACGTATCATCCGGATAAGTGTCTATTGGGTATTGTGGTGTTTACTGGGTATTGTGGGACGAGTGTATAATAGGAATTATGGTATGAGGGTGTCGGACGTAATTATTATATGATGTTTATATCAAAGTAATTATGCATGTTTTATAAATGATTTGTTGCATGTTAGCTCACCCTACTTGTTTGTGTTTTTGTGTTTGGGTATGTGCGATTATCGTATAATTCGCTATACGGGAGCAGATGAAGGAATGTCGTCTGAAACAATACCAATGAAGAAAGAGATCGAAGAATAAGTTAGAAGAATTCGAGTTATATTTAGGAGTTTATAGTTGAAATTTGAGTTTAAAATATGTATATCAACTGTGAATTTTTAAGTGTGAGATTACGGGATGTTACTGTAAATGTAATGTTACAATATATAAATTATGAATTATCAAGTATGAGATTATGGGATGTTACAAACTGACTCTCTTGAACTCCAATCAACACTTAAAGAATACATCAAATACGGAGACTCTAGGTCGGAGAAAAAGAATATGGAAACGTCGACACGTTAAAGAAATATATTTAGAAAAATTCATACACAGAACCGAATGTCAGTAAATGACAGAACATGGGAGGGGAAAATTTCTATTGAAGTTGGACAAACGCTATTTCATCAAGATTGATTATACGAGGAATAAGTACGAGTGCTTGGTATAAAACCGAGCACTACTTAGTACGAGCGCTAGGTGTAAGACCGAGCACTAATAAACTTCTAATAAATGGATTGATAGATATATTAAGATACTATTGAATTGGTGTTTACGAACAATAATAATATACAATTACATATATATATATATATATATATATATATATATATATATATATATATATATATATATATATATATATATATATATAACACACATACCTTGAGTTGATCACGGTAAACTCAGGCACAACTATGCTCGGCCGAACGCTCAAGCATAGTATTATCCCGAGAGGACGCTCGTCCCACGCTAGGATTCTTTCCAAATGAAAGAATTCCATTTTAACTATGTTCATCAGGAAAACCGAACGGTCAATGACTGTTTAGTAACAAACGTACACTATCATAGGGGAGTACATATTCATATCTCATTTATATTCAATTTCATTTCTCAATACATAGTTTCATACTTTATAAAATTCATATCATAATCAGTTTGTTTAATTCATAAAATCCATATCATACTAAGAAATCATATTCTCCACCAACAACCATATCAGTATTCATACTTTATACATACATTCAACCAATCATCAACATGCATTCATTATCAACTAACGTACAACCAATATACAATTAAATTAAATAAGATTCCCTTACCTGGATACGTGATTGAATGTCCTAAAGGTGGGTTTTGGGGTTCGCCTGGCTAAAATCTTTCTATCCTCAACAATCAATAACTTCTTTAATTTAAACCAAACAATCATGAAACCAAAAATAACTTAGACTACACGCCCGCATGCGACCAGAACTTGGTTTGCATGTAACAAAAGACAAACGACCAAGGACAGATGCACTTACCCGCTCAAACTTGAAACTTGTTCGGTTCAAGATGAAACTTGGGACGTCGGGAATGCTCCTACGGTGCCTGAATGGTGATCGGAGCAGATGAAAGGTGAGTTACAGTACAGAGAAGGGAGAGTTTTGTAGAGAGAATAAGGAGAAAATGAAAGATCAGAGTTTTGGAAAGACGATGCATGTAGAGGAGAGTGGACGGAAGTTTCTGAAACAAATCATTTTCTTTCCACGTCCAAACGAGCGTCCGCTCTCCTATCGGCACCTGCCTTCTACTATCTGATTTCAGAATCCTAAATAATTGACACTTGGCGTTCACGCAGAGGAAATTTGGATGCGTTTTAAATGAGTTATGACACCATTACATGGAAAACGTTAAAAATTATGACCATATGATTATCTAATACGTTTTTAACTAAAGTAATAATATTAATTTTTTGTTGTATATTATAAAAATATTGTTTTTCGTTAATCAAAAAACATTTCTTAACAATGAGACAACTAACTAAGTAGATGATGAAATAAAATGGCAATCACGTCACTCAATTAAAAAAAAAAACTAATTTAATAGTATAAAAATTTAAATACTAAATAAAAAAATGTAATATAAAATGCTCAGATTTACAATACAATTATAACTTTCTTTAACATACCTATTTCAAAATCACGAATGCAAATCATTTGATCTATTTCCTCCTGTTGTGCTACAAATAAATATTTACAATGTACTTTCTTTTATCTATTATATATATATATAATGATATAATTTTGAATTAGTTTTTCAGCTATATAATTTTTTTTTTAGTTTTCTCTTTGTTATGATAGCGTTGGGATAATTATTAGTGTTTCCATTAGTGTAAATGGTGTTTCTGTAATTATAAAATGTGTTTAATTTTTTTTGTTGCCTAAAAGTCTAAAGTTGTTTAGGTATTTTACCTTTCTTATTTTATTTAAACGCCTCCATAACAACGGAACGTGATAAAAATTTATTTCTATTAGTTTTAAATATGTGCAGTTGTTTATATTTTACAAGGATCCGTTGTAGTCTAGTTGGTCAGGATATTCGGCTCTCACCCGAAAGACCCGGGTTCAAGTCCCGGCAACGGAATTTTTATATTTTTGCACACTATTTCTTTAAACGATACACTCCAAAAACTCTATCATGATATTCATCTCAAGATTTTCTCAACACCTTATCCATGAGTACATAGTTGCATAAGATATATCCAAGCTAACAGTTGGTAAAATTAAAAACAAAATTACAATGAAAAAGTAAAGCTATTTTGTAAAGAAGGTACAGAGCATGAAGGAAACTTGTTTGAAACATTATTTTGAAACACAAAATCCAACTGAGCTATCATCTCCCAGAGAAACAGGTTGAAGGTGTGACATAAATTCTGAATGCTGGTAGCCATCAGACATGAACTAGTTCATCATGACTCCAATGTTCCATTTGAGTGCTCCTCACCTGCAAAATTGGAGGTTCCATTTGGCAACCGATTCATGCTGTTTGTAGAATAATTTGAAGATGGTGAGTGTGCAGAAAGAGGACTGCTTCGCGAATGCCGGTTCTGAGCAACTGTGCTGCTCCTTGTTACTTTCAGACGAGCCTTCCTACCCTGAATGAAGCATGCAAGCATTTCCATGGTAGGAAAATGACATGTGAGAAAACCACAAGGCTCAAATGCATGCATCTTTGGAGATTAAAAAGCCAAAATTTCAAAGTGGTTTAATTTGGGTACATGGATTAACAGATAAAAGCTGTTCTTTTTAGTTTCTGATTACTCTAAAAAGCTGAAATAAATGAATGGAAAACTAAAACATTAGAGGAAATAATTTCATTGTAGAAGATAAAAGAATAACCTTCCCCATGCACTTCTCCAAATGAGGAGCAAATCTCCCAGCCATGATAGATCGACCACAATTCATGCACTGAAATATTTCATTTGCAACAGGAGGATGGGTTTGTCCGAATATGTCAACCACATACTTGCCATTTGCGTCATTACTATTACTAGGATCAGCCACCCTAACTCTGGCTTGTGCTGACAGCTTCAATTCTTCATCTTCTTCTTCCAAATTAGAATCAAGTCCAAGCCTTGCTACTCTGTGACACTCTGATGCCACATCAACTATGATGGAATCAAGGAGATCCAAGAAAAAGTGAGATGAAAGCTGCAAAACATCCCAATATAAGCAAATAATCATAAATATAAATATATATATATATATATATATATATATATATATATATATATATATATATATATATATATATATATATATATATATATATATATATATATATAGATAGATATATAGAAAAACACATGTATTACTTTAAATGCTTCAATTCACTGAGATATGAGTAACTACTTTAGGCTCATGCATGTGAGAGTTAATCCACAATAAAAAGAAATACAAGAATGATTACGGTATTCTACTAAGACTAGTATCTAACTCCATTTAGTGTATTTGATTTTTTTAAGGAAACAAATAAGGGATGAAGAGTGGCATTTATGAATTCCTCCATCCTTATTCTAAAAGAAAGATATTATGTAAGACACAAGGGTTCGATGTTGATGATAGACTCCCCACTTCATGCATATCATCGTTCTCTGGAAAAGAAAACAAAAAACAATTGATGAATTTTAAGGGGAATTCTGATGCACAGGGTCAGAAACCATGCTCTGCAGCACAATGTAACAAACATGAAACAATTTGATGAATTCACAATTCTTCTTGCTTTATTAGACTATTGCTCTCATCTACATAAAACACCAGTTGTTTTTTGAATCCAAAGTTCTTTCTTTCATTCAATTATTGATCTTAATGTCATCTTCATCTTCCTCTTCATTGTTGATCATAACCACAAGGGAAAATGCACCATTCTTGGGTATGTTATGTTTCAACATTATATTTTCAGCAGTTAATTTTAGAAGGGAAATAAAGAACAGGAAAAGAACATCGAACGCAAAGTCATAGAAATATAAATTAGTTAATGAAAGACAAATGGAGCTTAACCATTGACATTTTCTCTTTTGAAAGGGATTCCTAAATTTATAACTACCAGTACAATCCCAAATCTTTTTTGGAGAATGTAAACTGAAAGTTGAAATGTACTCAAACATTGTTTGCAACAAAAGTTAGTTGGACAGCCAAATGTGCTAGGAATTTGAATCAAAATCTATTATTTAATTATTGCTGCAACCATAAAGCACGTTTAATCAGAATTGAAGAGCACACCTGGGAATGTGGCGACAAGTCTTCCTCCTTAGGAACAGACATGAGTCTTGAACAAGGCTTTTCGATCCTAATTTACACCAATTACTGGTGAAAGTCAAAGGACTACAAAAACTTTGAGGAAGTATAAAATGAATAAGACAAGAACTAAAGAACCAAAATAATAACAAAAGGAAACAATATTACATCTGCGTGACTGGAACCTATTGCTAATAGTTAATTTGATTTTGATCTTTCAAAATATGTCAAGACATCATTCAAAAACCTTTAAAGACAGCAAGACATTGTACATGCTTAAGAAGGCATGGTTTGGTCATGAAACAGAGTGATAAAAATTTCATAGTGTAAAGTTCAACCAGCAGACTCTCCGAAAATAATATTCATGATGGAAATAAGAAAATTCAACCGGTTAAAAGAAAAAGTTGTGACTTCAGGAATCATATTGAATGTATTATGTGGGTATAATCAATGAGGATAAAAAAACGAAACAAGGATTACTCCAAGTAATTAGAGTGTCAAGTGATTGACAATTTGTATCCAAATTTACAATAAGATAGTCATAAACTTTCATCATCATTCTAAGTGTCTACACACACAAAAGGTGGTGGAGGATTTAATTCAACACTGACTACAAAATACAGTTTAACCATAACCCTGTAACATGTTTATCATATACATTCTGCACCCTTTGTCTCAATTTCAGCCAAGGTCTCTGTATTATCTTTTTCCCCTTTCATTATTCAGAGGTAGAATGACCTATCAATTTTCAGTTTCACATAAATATTCATTCAAAAACTTAAAATCCACATGTCTTGACATTCTCCTGAATCATATAATTTTAGCTTGGATCTAACTCAATTCTACAAGATGAACTTTTAAGCAAAAGGTTGGCTCTTATATATTTTAATTTGACAATATTACTACTTGATATTGAATTTTAAATATCCCCCTTTTATGAACATTCGGAATATAATGCTTGTAGGACGGGACAAGTATAGATTATCTGTTAAGAGGTGGTCTGATAGACTCAACAACAATTGCTTTGACAAACTCTCATATCATCTTAGAATTTAAATTTAAGTATAACTTATCCTTTCAAAAAGGGTTCGCAAGTGAGTGTTAACCTCCACTACATTAATTTGTGTATATGATTAATGTGGAATCTCTAACACTGATCTCCTGTTCAACATAATAAACAAGAAAAAAAATGAGCAACTTAATCATTCTCAACCTAAACTTCAACAATGACAAATGGAGAAATATCTTGCAATCTCTCTGATCCAATGTAATTTCAATTCACTTAATATATTCCATTTCTTTTTTCACTTTCCTTATGGGACAGAAAGAGGCCAGCTATTTCAATATCTCAGCTAGACAGATTTTTCTTTCACTGCAAATGCATGAAAGAACATATCCTCCACTTTCAATCTCTGATGTCTAGTTCAACCCCTACACACACACTCACAATTTTAACATCTAAATCATAAATTGGCCCTTGCTTCTTGACATGGAGGTGGCAAGTACTCTACAACAACCAAAGTGATGCATAATTGATCATAACAACAATTGAAAAGAGAAAAACCAATTACCCTCATAGCAAAGATAACTAACTGACACCAATCTCCGCCAAAGTGTTCCCAAAATCCAGAAGACAATTATACATTCAAGAAATTTCCAGAAACCCATTAAAAGGAAATGGTTAAGTGAGCTGAAAAAAGTATAAAAGATTTCAAAGAAACAAAAAGGGAAGAGCGTAACATGAACAGAGAGAAAAAAGAATAGGGCTTGTTGTGGCAGATGAAGTAAAGTTTGAACCTTCAAGATCGTGAGTGAGAGAGAGAGAGAGATCACGAGGAATCGTCAAAAGGAGAAGCGAGGGCTAACGGTGATTCACAGTGCCAACCCCTCAACTGGGGCACTCAATGGGTACAATTTCCAAAGGTCAAAAAGTTTTGGGCTAGAAAATAAATTTTAAAAGTACATTATATATTTAGTCCCTCAAATATTATTATTTGTTCCGCTTGTCTGAGACGGTGGATTTTTTTTTCACTGAAAAAAAAAAAAAGTTAACAACCCAACCTTACATTTTTTTTAATTCACCATTTTTCCTGACATTCTAAATATCTCACTGTTTAATTTAATTTTCGTCACCTAATTACTCTTTCACTCCGTTGTTTTCTTTCTCGCATCATTAGTGAAATTATATAAACAATTTTTATCTTTTTTAATCCGAAGTATTCGTCAGCTTAAAGGAGAATTATTTCCTTTAGTTTGTATTCAAATACTTATAAAATAATTTAACAGAAAAAGTGGTATAAGTGAGATGAAATATGAATATTGTATTATTAAATGATAAAATTTAAAAAAAAACAAATTTAACTACTTAAATTTTATTTCTTTATATTTTTTATAATAAAACCTTTAATTTGGCATTTTTTGTAGAGTTTTGAGAAATTTGTTAATGCTTTTAAAGATTAAAGTTCATTATAAGGATTTGAGTGTAAAATAAAGCAATTCCGTCTAATTAGAAATTCTTTCTAAGGAAGTTTTTCTTTGTATTTTTTCTTGAATTAGTTTAGAGAATTTTTGGATGCATGTAGGATAATGTAATCTTGCATATGTTTTTTCTAGGAAAAAGATCTCTTATATCTCTTTATCTCTACATGTGTCGCTTTTTTATTTTAGGGTAATGATTTTTAGGAACTTAAGTTTGAGACAACTAGAAATTTTACATTGTTAGAAGTCATACATCAATTAAAGATAATGTCAATTCATATATAATATATAAGTGAGTACAAACATTACTTTACAAGTCGGTTTTTTAGAGTTTTGCATCCACTTATATATTATAGATTGACTTTATCTCTAGTTGATGTGAGACTTCCAACAAGTCTTACAAGGTAAAGGGAGCTATTTATGTTTCTGTAGTTCTTAGGGTAGATGAATTGAGTGTGAGATTGATGTGGTCACTATATGTTAATTTTATTTAGGTTAGATGTGTTTAATTGAATTTGGTAAAGGAAGTTATTTATGTTTCTAGTAGTTCTTAGGGTAGATGAATTAAATGTGGGATTGATGTGGTCACCATATGTTAATTTTATTTAGGTTTAGATGTGTTTAATTGAATTCTGTATGATTGATTGTATCATGGTATGTTGAGTAGTGATATTAAAGGTATTTGAATTAGGTCAAATTAGTTTAGTTTGATACTATAGAACTAAATATATAGATTAGACATAAAAAATAAGAGAAAAACTCACTTTGAACAAATTTGTCCCATTGAAATGTCTTGGCGAGTTTTTTAATTATGCAAATTCAATTTGTTAGAAGTGGACTTTAAACCTAATTCAGCTCCACACTCATTTATATATTATAAATTGGTTTTATCTTTCTCTATTCGATGTGGGACTTCCAACACACTCCCCTCATGTCGAGGTATAGACTACATCTCGAGCGTGAGACTAGACATTAATGGGTGGTCCGATAACGGATGAAACAACATGCTCAACAAATAACAAATATTGCTAGGATATGTCCTAATATCATGTTAATTAAGAAGTGGACTTTAAGCTTAACTCAATCCCACAAAATCGTCTTGCAAATGGAGGTTTGCACCCACTTACATATATATATATATATATACATACATATATATATATATATATATATATATATACATACATATATATATATATATATACATACATATATATATATATATATACATACATATATATATATACATACATATATATATATATATATACATACATATATACATACATATATATACATACATACATACATATATACATACATATATATATACATACATACATATATATATACATACATAAATATATATATATATATACATACATAAATATATACATACATACATATATACATACATACATACATATATACATACATACATATATACATACATACATAAATATATACATACATACATATATATATACATACATATATATATACATACACATATATATATACATACATATATATATATATATATACATACATATATATATACATATATATATATATATATATTATAAATTGACCTTATTTTTCTAGTTGATATAGAACTTCAATAAGACTTCCAACACAATTAATATAACATTTGAGAAGATGGTCATTGAGTGAGTCAAAACTCCCTACCCGAGTTTTTTTAAGTAAAACTTCTAATGGTTTTTAAGTAAAAATTCATTTAATTGAAAAATTGAGAGAATTAATTGTTGGGTGGGCGAAGTTTCGTTCGGTGAACTATTTTGATAAAAAAAATTGTTGGTAGTTGAATGAACCATTTTCCTTATTGGATTAACTTGTTAAAAGCTCAAAGAGATTGGTCATTGGGCAATCTTGATGTAAAAAGACAAGGTTTCAAAACTATTTGAAAACGTTTATCCTATCACATTAG
Source organism: Vigna nakashimae (assembly GCA_034642375.1). Lineage (NCBI taxonomy): Eukaryota > Viridiplantae > Streptophyta > Magnoliopsida > Fabales > Fabaceae > Vigna > Vigna nakashimae. The sequence goes on along the minus strand of CM067762.1, from coordinate 16,297,894 downwards.
TGAATTAAGTTACTCTTAATATAACTTTGTTGTAACAACAACTCAATGTAAATCTTCAATTTCAACGCATGAGTCTCTTGGAAGTAGAGTAAAGTGTTTATTGAATTATATCTCTTAAAATAAATGAATAAGATAATGAATGAGATGTGAATATAATATTGTATAAAATTTGATAATATGTATAACTGTATGAATAATTCTAGGTTATTATCATTTTTGTGTGCTTTATTGTTTATCTAATGATTATATAGGACAATTTTAAAAAAAACAAACTCATTGAAAGGCTGAAAATAGAGAAAGGAAAATTATATTTTTGTAGTATTATTTCTCTTTTATTGAATAACTTCATATGTGTGCATATTATATATATTTTTCCAATGAAGATAAAAGCTTTATTTTTAATATCTTTAAGAAAGAGTTTAAATATACATGTATAAATAGTAGCTATTGACATATATTTTGTGAATGTGTAGAAATGTGACTTAAAAAAGAATGTTACACTTTCAACACATATTTTTGGTAAGAAAAGATACAAGATTAAATTTCTTTGCAGACAAAATTGTATATCAATTATGACACATTATATATTTTACTTCTAGTTTTAGATAATGAATGCTTATAGTTGTATTTTACCAATGTTTAGTAATTAATTTGAAAAGTTTTCTACCATTTAAAAAGGGTAATTACCTAGTAGTATAATACTCTTAAAAATGTATTTATAAAATCAGTTTAGTTTTATAAATTATTTTGGTGAGAATAATGAGAAAAAAATAAAATTAATTATGATTATGGTTGCTATTTAAAATGATAATGATGATGAATTTTTTTTTTCATTTTAACATTTTCTTTCTAAAACTAAAAATATATAGGAGTGAATTTTATTAATAAGAAAGTAACAATAACTTAATTAGGTCAATATTATGTTTTTTATTGATAAAAATATATATAAAACGGAAAATATTTGAGATGTTTTAAACCTTTTACCAAAATAGTTCTAAGTACGGTTCAAAGTATAGAAAAAAAAAGCTTAAAAAAATGTAACTAGCATACAAAAACAAGTTAAAAAATACATAATAAATTGAGTATTATATTATCATTTTAATAAATCTCTGCAAAACTTGCTTAGCCACTCTTTGGAACCTATTAAAACCTCATGATCTAGACCAGAGTATTCAAGACTTTTGTTGTCCATGTAGTTAGATTTTTAAATTCTGCAGAAGAATTTATTTGTATAGTCATGTAAGAATAGCAAAACGGGCAATTTCACCCTGTTAAGGTGGTCCACATTTTTTTAAATATATATATATATATATATATATATATATATATATATATTAGATTGTAAATATTTTTTAATTCATTTAATTAACTAAGGTCTCTAATAAAATAAATTAAAATAATTACTATCTTTAAAAGTAGTGAGACTCGATTAATGTAAAACCTCATAAAATAATATTATATTATAATTAATGTAAAACCTCATAAAATAATATTTTAGAAGTGGTGGTAGTTTAAAAGTAGTGAGACTCGATTATTTTAATATTAAACGGTTTTATTATAAATAGTTTTGTTATAAACAAATTTCATTATTTTAAAACGTGACATCTCTCTATAAATCACTTTTTTAGAGTTCTCTACTTTCTCCTAAAAGTTCTTGATCTCAAGTCATCTATTTGAATATCAGGAGGTGCCTATACGATCACGGCGTCAAGGTCTACCATTCTATCCGATCAATTTGGTGTTTAAAGCAAGTAAGTTTTCATCCATTTTCTTGTTCCTTTTCTTGATCCTTGATCATGCAAAGAAAAATTGTTTTGTGTGTATCAAGTGATCTTCTTCCTTGATTATTGGTTAATTTTGGGTTCTAAGATTTGTCTCCAATCGCCAATTGGTGATTCGTAGGTGTTTCTAGAAATTCCTTGTGCGAGAAGTAATCGAGGCGTAATTTGTGCTTTGTATCGTCGGTGTAAGGTAAGGGAAGGTGGAGTTTTCTTTAAATCATGTTAATTGTGCATGTTAGAGAATGTATAAATATTGAATTGTTGAAGTAAAATTTTGTTCTGTGATTGGAGGTACAGAAATCAATTGTTGTATTTGATGCTTTGTATGATGATGGATGTTGTATAACATGTTGAATTTGTTATATGTATATTGGTGATGTTGAATTTGATGTTGATAAAGTGAATTGTGTTGATTGAATTGTTGAAAGAAAAAGGGCTAGTCTTGGTTGTAAGTTAATTGGTCTAAAATGGAGGTTTAAGGTAGTGAAGTGATAAGGATGGTTGGTGAATTGATTTGATGAAGTTTGGGTTGCTTATAAACTAGTTTGAGTCATGTTCAACACTTTATTTGGTAGAGATTTCAGTTAGGAGTGAGTGATGGTGATTGTGTAGAGTTCAACTTGGTTTAGAACTCAAATTGAGGAAGTGAAATAGTGAAAACTTGAGTTAGAGGTTCTGTGCTCAAATGGTCAGTTTGGAGAGCTTTGGTAAGTCATTTGGGACTTGTTATAGCCCCTAAGTTACTTGAAATTGTACCATAAGTGGTAGAATTCAATTTGAGTCTCTAAGTTCAGCTTTTGTGAGTTTTTGATTGAGATCTTGTAGCTACTTGTTTAGATTGATGTTAGAAGGGTTTAGACACACTCAGTTAAGTTTAATTTGGTGTATAACACAATCTAGGAGGGTTAGAAGTTGGACAAAATAGTTGGAATTGGTAAATTTGGTGTAGGTTGTGTAATTTTGCAGATTTTATGTTGCAGATTATGCAAACTCGCTGAGCAAGTGGAGTCGCTCAACGAGGGGTTGTGGAGGTTGGCTCACTGTTTGATATTTCACACAACGAGAAGGTTTACTTAGCGACTGGTTGAGGTCTGGGAGCACTGTGAATTTTATTTGAATAGTGAATGGGTGCGCTCAACGAGTGTTTTGGGGGTCTGGATCACTGTCTAAACTTTTGCATAACGAGTTGGGGGTGCTAAGTGAGAGGTTGGGGTCTGGTACCACTAGTAGTTTAATTCACTTAGTAAGTTGTGTCGCTGAGCGAATGGTTTGAGAGTCTGAAGATTTCGCACAACGAGCAAGGTCGCTGAGCGAGAAAACTTTGGGGTTGCTTAGCGAGGGGATTCGCTGAGCGACTGGTCCAGGTTGTAATGTACTCTCTGATCTTATGTGGTTTTAAGTGATGTTTTTATTCATTGTGGATGATGTATAAGTATTCATGGTATTATATGAGTCTGATATCAATGCATCTATCCAGATAGTAAAGGGTTTTAAAGTGGAAGGGACAAATGTCTGTAGTGTTTGATTTATAACATGCATGTATATGTTCATTGTTTTTAAATGGTATGTGTAAACTTTTATGTGTTGTTTGTGTTTGAGTATGTTTTCTCTTTTACGATGACATTCTTTTCAGTTACTCCAACAAACGAGTGGTTGAGGGGAAAGAGTTGGGAAGTTGGACGAATTTATAGGTGTAGATATTATCTTTCATAGGTTTGTTTCCTTATAGTAGTTATTGTTGTTATTGTAATATTCTTTTTACTAGTAATTTTCTATTAAAATGGGATGTTACAGTTAATAATTACAACTTAATAAGTGTTAATAAATTAAATTATAATATTATTTTACATTTGTATTATTCACATAATATAATACAAATTAATTCATAAATTATTTTTATTTTAATTTCTATTTTTTTAAAAGATAGTCTTCGAAACATGCATTAGTGCAAAAACAGCGTATAACGTCACGCGTTCCACGTCCAACTACTGAATAGCTAAAGTTAAAGATGACGGGTGACATTTTTGTAAATAAATGCAATTGTAGTAGAACGTCGAAGCCCCCATTCAATTCGATGTTCTATGATGGTAATTATTTAAACTAGTGTGTGATTCTCTTTCTTCTTTCTTTTAAACCACCAATAGTACGTCGAATCCAGAAGCCAAAAGTAATCCCTTTTTAATTATTTTTTTTTCTTTTAAACCACATATATAATAGGTCGAATTTTGTAGGAGCTTCGACGTATTATTTGTCAGCCAAAAGTCCCCTTTTTAATTTGAGTGGGAGATTGAAAATTCATTCACTTTATCTTAGTGTGCGAAACTCTCTTGTCTTCCCAAACTTTTCTTGAACGAAGTTTGATGACCATTACATGTAATCTTTCTTTCATTTGATACAAATGCATGTTAATTAATTACTTTATGAATAACTTTCGTTTGTTTTGATCGATTATTTTCGTGTTCTTGTCTTTGATAGCCGCATTCTGCTTTCTGTCTTACTAGTGGAAACACTTTATTGCGACGAACTCACCTTTTGAAGGTTAGTTTTCGTTTTGAAGAACTTATTGGTTGAACTTGTTTGATGTTGTTTTTTGTTAAATTTGTTTGTTGTTGTTTGATTGAACTTGTTTGTCGTTTGTTATTGTTGTTTGTTGTTGATACTATATTACACTTTCATAATTCATGCTTTATAAAATACCAAAAACTGAAAAGTCTAAAAACAATGACCTTATACAATATTTTTGTACTAGTAATAAGGTTTTTATTAAAATCAATTTATAATATATATATATATATATATATATATATATATATATATATATAATAAACATTATTTTATCAAGTTAGTTTTAAAATAAAAAAACTAAAATTCATTTTTTAATATTGAGTAACAAAATTTTATAATATATTTTATATTTATATTTATAAACATTTAAATTTATTCAGGTATACATGATATTTCACTACGTCAATTTTAAATTATTATTTACATTTTACGTTTAGCACAAGAACTACTAAAAAAAACAAGATAAAATTTAAGTTCCTAAATGTTAGTTAAATGCGAAACGTAATATAATTTTCATTCATGTAATCCACTATGTCATTTTTAATTTTAATTTAAAAAAATTAAAATTATTTTTCTCCTATTTTCATTGTAAGAATTTTCTTGCAACACAAACAAATATATTTTTTTGTTTGTGTCGGTGACTTGATAACAAGAAAATAGAGGAAAAAAAAATGTGATTGTAAATGTATGGACATAAGTATGCCAGTGGTCCTTCCCTATCTCATTCTTACTCCCACGGTTGGCACATGTCAGTTAATTTATTTTACTTTTAAAGTACTAACTAAATTTTTGTTTTTAAAATGTATTGTTTTTTATTTAAATATATATTGATAAAATTATTCATTTTTCTTTGTAGAGAGATAACATTATTAAGAAATCAAGAAAATGACAATGATGTACACAGATTTAGGTCCTTTCATTTGTGCACCAAGGGTAAACACGTACGCAGGGAAAATTGCAGCTTGAATAAAAAGAAAGAGACTAATTTGTTCTTTTTTTTTTGTAAGTGTTATTATTTTTTGTGAGTTTTAAGACCAACTTAATTACCTAGTTTGATTTTAAGTTATAATTTTAGGGTTCAAACTCAAGAACAGTGCTTTGCTTGTTTTTAGGGAATTAAAATTAAAATTATAATATTATCTATCTATTCATGAAAAAAAACCCTAATCAGCACCACTGTATTAATTAATATTTTTTTCTCCACTAAGTATACCCCTTAATTAACCATTTCAAACTATTTCTTTTTATCTTTATCTAGATATACCTTTTAATAGTCAATATATTTCAATAAACATAATTTAATGATAATGTTTTTAAAATTAATCATTGTATGTAATTGACGAGAGCTAAAATACTAGTTAAATTAATTAAATGAAGAGTAATCACGTTTATATTTGAGTAATTAGTTTTATAATTATATGATATCCATCAAAGACAAAAAAGAAAACTAATTTTACATATATTTTATAATTTTACATGCAATTTGAAAATTCATATATTATTTGTTAATTAACAAATATTACATATGTAGTTTCGCAATGCTTTATTTTACATATAGTTTGAATCCTTTGTTAAAAAACTTGTGATTTAAGAAAGTAGTAGTTAGCTTAATCATGAATGCTTAAATGAAATAATTTAAAAACACTAATTTTATGTTTAACCTATATAATTCTTATTAAAATTAAGAAATAAAGAAAAAGGATCATGAGAAGAGATTTCAACATTATTTAGCGAGTTTTTGAAAAACCTGATATTTGTTATGAAAAACGTGTTTTTATACACGTCTAGTTTGATGTTTTCCTTTTAAGGATATTTAGTTATTAAAAAAATTAGTTTTTATAATAAAAATTAAAAAATATAATAGTGAATGCAAAATGTATGTAAAAATTTAATAGCATAAATCAAAACCAATCTGAGAAAAATATAACAGATTTAAGGGATAAATTGAAAGATATTTTGATGAAAACAACGTAGGTTAATCCTTAAATAGATATTTGCATCTCAAAAAGAATAGTTTCTGTGAAATGTTGTAGTACACCAAATATAATAAACCAACAAACATGCAAAAACTTGAGTGGTAAGAAGCAGAAGACAAAGGAAAAAAAAGTGAAACAACAAAGAAACCATGGTCCACCTGCTTCTGCAGCTACCAATTAGCTATCACCAACTGCAACCGTACCTTAAAATATTCTCCAACATCAAGGAAAGAAGAAAACTACAAAAATCAAGAGATGAAAAACCGTTGATGAATCACAAACCGACAAATTACAAGATAGGAAAAACAATATCCAGAAAGAAACCAGAAGAAAAAGAGTGAATGAGAAGGTTTGGTGCAAAGCCGATGAGTGTGACAATTTGGTGCACTTTGAAACAGTCAAATGTTTCAAACCTCCATTCCAAAACTTTCCACAGAAGATATAAAGTTCTATATATCAAGAAAATATTATTGTATATAATTATTATCATCATTTGCTTTTTCTACCCTTATTGCTATGACCTCTTACCCTAACACCTCTTTCAGCCCTCAACAAGAAGATGAGGTTCAATTCTCTCGTGACAAAAACTTTGCCCTACATGGAAAGATCTTGCTTCTGGTTTTTCTCTCTGCCTTCGTTCTTCTCTTCATCTTCGTCCTCATGATGCCCTGGCTCAGAAAACGAAGGGCTTCTCGTGATTCAGGAACAGAAGAAGATTCCAATATTGAAAGCCAGAACAACCCTTCTACTCCTTCACACAACTGCTTCAGAAGAAGAAGAAAAGAAGATGATACACTGTGCCACCATGTAACACAAGAAAATTAATTGCTTCATCAGTTCCTTCAGAATATACTGTGTAATTTTTGTATATATGATTCAGTACTTGTTGTTGGGTTATGTTGGTAATTACCAGTGTTGTCAGTGACATAACACCTACACACATGGAGCTAAATATATGAGCATCTTTTTGCTGTATTTACTTTTTAGACCTTGTGATGTTGGAGAAACCTAGATTGTTTATGCATAGCTGGGTAGTTAACTCGATTAAGCAGTTATCTGTTACAGTATTGTATTCAATTCTGTTGTTCCTTCAGTGATGCTCTTTTCTATTTTGTAGATATACTTCTTTTTTGCCGTTGATTTTTCTTCTGGAAGTCACTGTTGCAATGCGCCCCACTTTATTTACACCTTTTTTACATTGTTTATGGGAGAAGAAAAAAACAGGAACTTTGTTTAAGGAAGAAGTAAAAACAAAAGATTTGAAGAGAAAGATACCTACTATTCTCGTTTCAGTTATTTAGGCTTTTACAATGTGGTAAAATAACATTAAAATTTCTAGGCTTTGATAATTTTGCACCAGTAATTGATTTTTTTTAAAATAAAATGCATTGTGATGATTTTTTTAAAATGGATTTTTTTAAAACTCGTCAATAAATTTGTTAGTAATCAAAACTTTTAAAAACATTAATAATATGTACGTCAAATTTTATGATTTTTTTTATAAATTAAGTATGGATAAGTGAGAATCACTACTGCAGTCAGTCAGTGGTTATGGCACCGATTATTTTAGCCTATAAGCACTGATTATTGATCCGAAGCATATACAGATGAGGTAAAAGGTATGCACTTTTATGCCTTGGCTGTGAACCGAGGCAAAACAATATAGGATTAGAACTCGGTTTAAAGGGAACCGAGGTAGTATGCTCTTCCTGGTTTCCCCATTAGGACGTCGCCGTCTTTTTCACGCTGCCAAACACCACACGCCGCCAAACACCACCGTCTTTCTCACATCGGACCACCCAAAACACCATTGTGGACCACCTTCGTCCATAATCATCTTCGTCCATCAAAGACAACGCGACGATGCAGTAAGAACCTAGGAAGACCACGCGACGATGGCGGCAATGCGGCGGCAAAACTATCTTCACCACGCGACAGCAAGGCAACAGCGGGGAGGCAGTAGCGGTGACGTTGTGGAGCGGATCTGGAGTGGATCTGGAGTGGATTTGGAGCGGATCTGGAGCGGATCTGGAGTGGATCTAGAGCAGATCTAGAGCAGATCTGGAGCTCGACGAATGACGGCAACACTGTCTTGACCACGCGACGGCAAGGCAGCAACGAGGAGGCCACGGCAGTGAGGGAGCAGCAACGGGGAGGCACAACGGTGAGGCAGTGGTTGGATGGCAGCGAAACACTGTCTTGACCACACGTGCAGTTAGTGTGGAGCGCAGAGGGCAGTGTAGTGACGAGGTTCAGGGGCGGTGCAACGATGGTGGTTCAGGGACGGTGCAGCAGGCAGGCTACTGCAATGGAGGCAGTAGCGTGGACTCGTTAAGCGGAGCACCAAAGAGCAATGGAGGCACGACAATGGTGAGGGAGACGAAGATGAAAGGGAGCGACGAATGAAGCAGAAGAAAATGGAGGGCAGAAGAAAGAGAGTGCGCATTGAAGAGAGAAATGAAACATTTTGAATATAAGCCTCGGTTCTCTTCCACCCGAAGCCTATGCGGGTATAAAAATAAAAATAAACTCTTAAATCATCTTATAGGCCTCAGTTCTCTTCTACTCGAAGCATAAAAGCATTTCCACACCGGTTCTGGAGCAACCGATACCATAGGACTCGTGACAGACATGACAGAGCAGGTCAGGTGATAGGGAAAAAGGTGATTTTGACAAACTATATGATTCAGTTAGACCTTTAACCGATGTAATAAGAGCTATATGTTGCGGTTCTGCCGTGGACCGAGGCAGTAGAGCAAGTGACAGGCTAAATATCAGCTTTTCAGAGAGATGTGAGTGTGTTAGACATCGATTTCATCTTGAACCGAGGTAATAAGCGTATATGCTTGGGTTTCACCTAACCCGAAGCCTATTGTGCGAGGTTAAACGCTCTTTTTTTACTAGTGAATAAAAAAAAGGAAGTGAAAGAATTAAAGGTGATAATAATAATAACGAAAGCGGAGAAAAAAGAATAAAGAAAGAAAAAAAAAGAGTTAAAAGAAGAAGACTTAATCTTAATATTTATTAATGAATTTTATTGAAAACTAAAATTCGTTGATAATTACCAACTATTTGTTTTTATATTAGAGGAAACAAAATTTTATCGATTGATTTTTTGTTATTAAATTTCTCAACATATTTTATCCGTTACTAAATATCAATTTTTTAGTAATAATGAAAATGGATTGGAAGTCTATGTCAAACTAAGAATAAAATCAATTAAAATATGTAAAAGTACAATTTAGTTCCTTTTTACTAATTAATTTTTTGTGAAATTAATTAAAATAAACCCACTTAGTTAAACTAATAACAAAATATTTAATTTTTTCACAAATTTATAATTACAAATTTATTCTCTTCACAAATATGTTTTAAGACATATAGTTAATTAACAATGCATCTTAAACCCACTTTCGGTCACTATCCCAACAACTCAAAAGAGAATGATATATTTACTTCAATAATGCATCTTTGCAACTATACAATTACTCTTCCAACTTTGTAAAAAGAAGATTTTATTTGATTATCTATATCTATACTGGTGCAGACTAATAGCATTTTATACTATTATAATAATAATATTATTATTATTAATTTTCCTTCATCACCACCTTTGGATACTTCTCTCTTTTCACATGGGGTGCAAATTTTGTCAGAGAAAGTGTATAAATACAATATTTCAACATTGGATTAATGTTTTCGTTTTTCCTATAGCTGTTAAAAAATTGCAATAGATAATATTAGGAAAAAGATCACCTTATTTGGGTGCTTTTACTCTCACCTCGGCCTATGGTACTGTGTGCGATTGAGCATGTAATATCCCGATTATATAATAATAAATATTACATAATAAAGACGTCATCATTCAATATAGAGAACAGTCAGAGTATGACGTGTAACTTAAGTGTGAAATTACAATCATCCAGATAAAAGGAGTAAAAATTTAAACTTGAACAGTTGAAAGGATGGATCACTACAAGTGTTTGATCAGGAAATTTCCAAGAAGACTACTCTGCAACATCAGCAACCTCCAGCTCTTGCTCCAAGGGACTCTCCTCAACAGCATCTGCTCCCATCCAAGAGGATGATCATCGCCAAAGAAATATATCCAAATTGGCACACAACACAAACAATGCAAGGGTGAGCTGGATATATATACAGTAATAATTAAAGTATACTCATAACCCACATCTCATAACCTTATACGACTCATCTTTACACCTACATAGTTCAGCTGACACTCCTCAACACTATGCAAATACATAACTCATCTTTACACTCGCATAGTTCTGCTGGCACTCCCCAACACTATGCAAGGTAAATCCTCATACACAACTCATCTTTACCCTCGCATAGTTCTGCTGGCACTCCCCAACACTATGCAAGGTAAATACACACGATTCATCTTTACATTCACATAGTCTGTTGGCACTCCCCAACACTATGTAAGGTAAATACCCACGATTCATCTTTACACTCGCATAGTCTGCTGGCACTCCCCAACACTATGCAAGGTAAATCCTCACACAATACATCTTTACACTCGCATAGTTCTGCTGGCACTCCCCAACACTATGCAAGGTAACCATACACAATTCATAGAATACTATTCGGGCGAGCACTATTCACCGAACACCCTGGACGAACGTTACTGAACGAACGCCAATTTCCAACCACAGGCCGAACACTATTTGGCCGAACGTAACAAAATGCTTTGGACGAACGTCATCAACATGATTTGGACGAACGCTATCTGAACGAATGCTAACACCTTTGGTTGAACGTCATTAATCGCTAATAGACCGAACGTTCAGAGATTTCAAACTTAAGATTTATCGAATCAGGACCGAACGCTAAAAATTCCAAACTTAGGATCTCAAATGCAGGCCGAACGCTTACTTATACATCAAAACCGAACGTTCAAGATTCAAACCCAAAAATACCAACCTGAGACCGAACGCTAACCATCATATCCATGAATCGAACACTAACAATCATCTCCTTGAACGAACGCTTATGATTGAAACTTAAGAGTCTAATTTAAAATCGAACGCTCCCAAGCAAGGATACTCCATCAAAACCGAACGCTCAACAGAACCAGACCGAGACCGAACGTTCACCATCAAAATCAAACAAAGGCCAAACGTTCATAATCAGAATTAAAGCCAGTACCGAACGCTCACAATAAGAATATCTCCTCAAAACCGAACGTTCAATATTTAAACAGAAATTATCAAATTTAAAACCGAACATTATGATGACTACTTCACTAAAACGAACGTTCCAGATTCAAGCCTGATACTACTAAATTTACCAATTTAACAACGAACTCTCAAAGTCCATTATTCACTCAGACGAACTCTCTAAATTACTATTAGAGATTACACAATTAAAACCGAACGCTATCATTATTAAGAGTGTACGCTACAGTCATAGAAAAGACGGACGCTACACATATAGGAAATACGAACGCTACACTTTAAGGACGAACGCAAACATTCGTCAAGCTGAAGACCGAACGCAATAAACAGGACGAACGCGAACGCTCATCAAACTGAAAACCAAACGCTCAGCATATTTTGGCCGAGCCATGTGGACGAACGTTATCAAATCCTATACTATCAGGCCGAACGCTCACAAACTAAGGCCGAACGCTCAAGATCAATTACTTAGGCCGAACGCTCAACTACCGAACACCAAATTCAATACTGGACGAGCGCTCAAAGATCAAACCTTGACAAGACCGAACGCTTACTATTTAGACATACAGAAACAAAATCTACTAAGACCGAACGCTAATATCACTAAAACTCAACAAGAAGAACGCCAACGAACTCCTAACAGTATGAGACCGAACGCGCAACTTGGACGAACGTTCAATATCTGGACGAACGTTCTTAGGCATTTGGACGAACGCTTAGGCCGAATACTTCTTTGGACGAACGCTTAGTAGGCCGATTGGACGAACGCTCAGCAGGCCGCTTACTTGGACGAACGCTCAGGAACTTGGACGAACGTCCAATTCTTTACAAATTGGACGAACGCTAACTGAAAACCATAAATGGACAAACGTTCCTAGCTATTGTGGACGAACGTCTAAAATTTCTAACTCCTGTATACAATTTGGATGAACGTCTAATATCTCACTGTAAACGAACGAACGCTCGTTAACACAGAACCGAACGCTCCAAAATTTGGCTACTTTGGGCGAACGTTCAGAAAATACCGAACGTTCAGAAATTTGGCTAATTTGGGCGAACGTTCAGAAAATAACCGAACGTTCATTGGCTAAGCCATTTTGGGACGAACGTCCAATTTGAATCCAAATTGGACGAACGGTTCTGCAGAATTTCTGCAGAATCAGTTTTCCAGAAACATCAAATTCAACCCTTTCTTCCCAGATTTTTCCCAGATTTGCATCAAACATAACAAAATTCAACAATCAAAGAAATATATCTAGCTCCCCTTACCTCTTGAAGACTTCCTTTGCGAATTTTTGGGATCTAGAAATGCAAGTGTCTGGATCTCCTCCCAACCCCAAAAGCTCTTCACTTCTCCTTTCCCAGATTGCAGCAAGCCTCTTCACTCCTCCAGAAATTCAGAACCAGCATCCAACGCCCTTCTTGAATCTATCTCAAGGTCTCCTTGCACTTTAGCAGTTCCAAACTTCACCCTCTCACTGATTTAGTAGCAAAACTTTTTCTCCCTCAATGCAGAATCCATTACCCCTTTTATCTCCTACACACAAAGCTTGTTAAATGGTGCCAAAATTGAGACCTTCCTTTTGCCAGGCTTCCCCCGTAAAATGCTTAATGGTGCCAGCAAGGAGAGTAAACACCCGGAAGTTGCCTCCCCTATGGCAGCTAGTGCTTCTCTGCTCCCTTTTCCACTTCCACGAACTTTCCTCCCTTCCTCCACCACTTTCCTCTTTTAAAATAAAAAGGGCATTCGGTCCTTACAGAGCACATTGAAGGTAAGATGATGAACGATTGCAATTAATTCTATTTAATAGGTGAGTAAAATTAATTTAATTACACTAAACTATATAATATTATAAAAAAACTGAACTATTCATAATAAATTTCAGTTTTAAAAAACTAAACTTATGTAAATTAATTACTCATTACCTGAATTATAACTTTTATTTTTCTCTTTCTCTTCGCATTTTCCCATTTTATTTTAAATAAGTTAAATCATGCATTCAGGTAAAATCTTTTAGCACTAATAGTATTTTCATTAAAGAATTTATTACATCTATTTGCATTTTCTTTTTCATCTTACCATTCATTTCATATTTCCTTTCCTTCTGATATAAAAATTGGTGTGCTAATTTTAAGTAGAACTTATCATAGAATTTTAGCTATAGAACTCCCATTAATAGAAAACCAAGTTTCTTATGAAGTAACTGAAAAGGACAATTAATAAAAAAAAACTGATAAAACAAAAAATAATTCCATTCATTTAAATTAATTTTTAATTTAATTTAAACAAACTAATTTTTATTCATTATAATTTTTAACCGTGCAAATCAGTTAATTTGGTTCGCCTTTATTATTTTATGTCAATAACACTGTTACTAGAAAGTGACAAAACAAACACGTGGAGACAATGAACCTCGTGGCTATTATGTGCATGGAAAAGGACTTTACTTTCTAAAATTGTTATTTTTCTTTAGTTTTGAAAGGAGCTAAATCTCAAATGCCTGAACGGAAAGTGCTTTAGTCTTTTTGTTTCTCTCTCAAAATTACAATATAGTTGTTCTTGTTCTTCAGTGTTTTTCTTTTTATGACAAAAAGAAAGTTAGTTGTAATGCAATGATGGAAGATTGGTGAGTCCAATAACACTCACATGGTAGTTATAGTGTATATGGTAATGATGTGAGAGGTTGGGTGGGGATGAAGGTCCTTCGTTTGGAAAGAAAACGGGTTGGTTGTTCTTAGGTTAATTAGCTTTAGACACAAAGTACTGTTAGATAAGTTTCATAGTCGAAATGATGTGATCTCTGTAGTAAGTGGCTTTTACACATTTTGAACATAGGAGTGTGTGTTTGATGCAAGTTTTCATGGTGTTCGGAGAGGAACTGTTTCTGCTGATATTTCACGGGATCATCGGGATGGATGTGGTGGTGTTTTGGAAGGTTATGGTTCTTTTGGAATCTTGAGTTTTTTTTTTTTTTTATTTGGTAGTTCATTTGAATGAATTTGTGAAAAAGTGATTGAATGGATTTAAAAGTAAAGTTTTTATTCTTTATTTGAATATATTTTGAGATAAGTGAGAGTGGATTTGAAAGTAAAATTTGTGAAAATTAGTGTAGAGTTTGATTGATGTAACACATTAAAAAAATTTACTTCCAAATTCATTCTCACTTACTTCCAAATCCACTAAAATATACAACAAAAAATTTATCTTCAAATCCTCTCAAATTCATTCCATCACTCTCACTCAAATTCATTCAAGTAAACAAAGCCTAAGTGATTTGCTTAATTACGGTTGTTTTGATTAATGGGAAAAATATTTTTGCTTAAGTTGGTTTCTTTTAATATTGAAAAAATATGTATATATTTAGTTTAGGGATGAAAAGTATGTAATTCAAAAGGTTATGTAATGGTTGTACTCAGACACATTGAAAAGATACTCAAAGCTGGATTGTCAACCAGAAATATAAGCATTCATCCATGCTAAGAAGACAAGGCAGAAAATTGCCCTGTATGCATTAATGCATTGATTGTGAACATACACTACAAGCATCAGTCAGTTACAAAACTGACAGATTAAAATATACAGAATGAACATTTTCCAACTGAAGGGAAGATATAGAGAACTAATTCCTACTGCCTTGTATGCTTCATATCAGAAAATAACACTGCCCAACAATATGGAGGTCAGGGGAACCGTAAGGTTGTCATCAAGCTCTGTGCTGATAGGAAGGGACTCTACAAATGCTGTGCCAACAGACACTAACAGAAAACCAAGAACCAATTTCCAGCTTCCCTCCATATATCCAAATGAAGAAAAATACCACATATACCTGCAAAACACTAACTGTTAACTAGGCTCTGGGTTACCACTTAAGGGCAAAAGAAAACAAACACAACATAAGCCAACTGAAAGTTACGCAATAGAAGCTAAGAATCCAGCAGACGCCATTGCAATTGAACCGGCATATGACTTGTTTTTGTTGTAAGGTATCTTTACACCACCAAATCTCCTTCCAACAATATCAGCCATGCCTGAAACAAAATAAGAAAACAATCATATACACTCCTTGTAAGGAGCAACAGAATGAAGTTTCTCTGCTCCTGATAGTGATGTAGAGGTGATTTTTTCTATCTTTCCTAGTTTGATATTTTAAAAGAACACCTGGTGGCAACATTACCATCTCCTGCACACAGATTACATATTGCAGCAATGGAGACAGGCGAAGTTCTCCAGTATATTATGGATGCCAAAGTAATAGTCGTAGCATAATACAGTGGTCCTTTAAGAAGTTCCCTGGTGCACAAGAAGAACTGAGAACAAATTAAGTAATGAAATGATATGTAATGAATAACCAATCAATGAAGAACATCTCACAACCCATTTGGCATGGTTACAATTTATAGCATTACTCAAATCTTGCTTTTTATATACCATAATAAACAGTCAAATATATTCATTTTGTTTGGTTTAGATTGATCAGTATCAGCTTAACAACTTGACAATATGACAAATACTTTTCTAGGCAGAAGAACTAAATGTAGAATGAGCCAAGTTTTAATTGTTTCCAGATTCAAATATTTCTCACTGGGACTCAAGAGTACAATACTGCAACCTGTAATCTCCAAATCTACTCATTGATTTCACTGTGGCCTCATCTTTCACTATTCCAAGTCCAGTAACAAGCATCCGAATTATATTCACTCCCGGAATTAAAGCAGCAAAGAACGGAGCCCTATTCTCAGTACTGTAATGAGTTAAGAAAGGTCATTTAATAAGAGAAATTGCAGCAGAGCTCTGAACAGGCTCCATAATTCATACACTATAGAATTACCTGAATAATGGCCAGCAGAGCATGAACATCAGCCCAATGCTTATATGTACAAGTTTCCTATTTAATTTCTAAACATTAAAAATAGTTTATGAGAATTCTGCTAAAGCAAACAAGGTACATTAGAAACACAGCAACTCAGCATCTATTTTTAAATCACAAATAAAATTCATAACACTCCTCAAAAGACAGCATAGCACAATGAAAACCAAACAAAATACTGCACAACTCATTGATTCTAAATGCATAGGACATCAGTCTTAAAGAGAAAAAGCAAGATAACAATAAAACATTTTTCTTCAAAAATTACACCCTTTGGAACAGTAAATCGTATACAAATCCTTGATCTATCAGTCCCTACACTAGAGAAACAATTAAGTCCTTGGCCTATTCCTCTGTGGGTCAACAAAGGATTAATCAACACGGTCAACAAAAGCATAAGCTGAGAGCACTAAAGCAACAGATAAAAAGAATAGGTCGAGGACTTACATCACTGCTTCTTTAGTGTAGGCACAAACGTGATATGATGATATGTCTCAAAATTGGAGACAAAAACGAGGTCTTAGAGGAGTAGCCATTTCCAACATACAATAATAATTTAAACTTTTCCCAGTGCTAATATTTTGTGATCTCTAAATTTCTTCTGCTTCAATAAAAAAAAATCCCACTTTTCATCTACTTCATAAAACCATTAACTTAAAAAGTAAACTAAATTTCTCCCAATTCAAAAACATAGAAAACACCCCATTAAAGCTGTCGCATTACAGAAACAGTCATTTCCACACGTCAACACTAAATTGACCCAAAATCCGAACCCAGCATCATTTTGTTGAACTTAACCCTACCCCAGAACAAAAAAAGCAATCTTCTGACCCACCTTGTCGAATATGTCTCGTTTTGCAGTCTCTTGCCAGAGTCTAAGAAAGGACAAGGCGACAATGGCGGAAATGGCAGTGGCGTAGATGTCAGAGACAAGAGGGTCGTGGTGCAGCATGGTGGATCGTGGAGGGGAAGTGAGAGAGAAGTAGGAGGAGGAGGAAGTGAAGAGGGAAGTGGGTTTGAGTTTGAAAAGAAAAGGGGAAGAAGGAGAAAGGAAAGTGAGTCTCGTGGTAGGTGGTTGGAGAGGAGGACCAGAAAGATAAGCGATTCGGTCAACCATTTGGACTGTGGTGCTCCTAAACATGACGCAACCGGGAAAAATCATGAGAGCGTGGTGAGATGGATTTCTTGTGAAACCCCCAAAGACCTTTTGATTTTTCCACCTTTCGGATCCCATTTTATGGCCTCATTTCAACTCTGTTTCTTCAACAAAGTAATAACGGCTACACATTAATTAAATATTAGTTAGTTAAATCTTATTCTAATATTCTTTGCAAAATATAACAGGATAATTCACCACATTTTAACACATTGGTGGAAAATTATTAATAATAATAATTATAAACACCAACATAAACCAATAAGATGGTATTAAATAGTTATTAAAAAAAATATTGTTAAAGTATCAATATCTAATGTAATAATGGATAATAATACTTTGACAATATTTTAATATCATCTACACATATTGGTCCAAAATTATTCCACAAGCAATAATAATAATCATAAACACTAACATGGATCAATCACAGAATGACATGTAGATGATGTTAAAATACTATAAAAAAATGTTATCAAAGTATCATTATCCTATAATACTATGTTGATCAAACGTAGTTAACCGCTTATGACCTTAGTTAGTTCTTAAGCATTTTCATAGAATATAAACTATAGCGTCATAAAAGATATACAAGAGATCATATTTAAGTTATCCATAAATATCTCAAGAAGATTCATCAATTCAATTAGTAACACTAAAATGCTCTTACTATTCATTTTTAATTTGAAGAATTGTAATTTTTACTTAAATGAGTGATACCAAAATCTAGTGTGTATTTTAAAAATCAAACTATTTCTCTTGAATAATTTTGTTTAACTATCATCAATAATCTACCAAATCTATGTATTCATCTTTCTTCTTTACTAAATGCTTCTCACAGTTGGGACACTCAACTTAATAAAGTGTTTTCTTTATTAATCTCTAATTTCTTTTTCAACTTTACTATTCAATTGAAGTTATTTTACAATATGTCATTTACATTAGTCTTGTCCCATATACCAAATCAAAGGAAAAATCTACTTCTATCTTGAAATGTATTTAATACTTATTGAGTTACATGTGTAAATCTCTAAATTACAAGCATATTGTTTATCTAAGTCTCACAATTGATCTATATATCAAACCAAATAATGAAACAACTTACCTTAATATGTGATTCACTCCATACTTGTATAACTATTCATTTTGTATTATTCTAACTTGAAGACACCACTAACTAAAAGAATGTAATTGACATATAGTCAATTCATCCTAAAGATGATATTCAGACCTTTCCAAAGGTAAGCATCTCAAATTCACTTGGAATTTGTACTCATAAACAACAACAAAACACTTATAACATACAAAAACATTACACCAAAACAAATATGTAAAAATATTAACCTCAAAAGACAACTTAAAAATATAGGCTTAATACATATTTTGGTCCTCTTATTAATTAGTTTTATTCAAATTGACTCTCTTATTTTTTAGATGTTCAAAGTGGTCTTATCTTTTGTAAAAATGGTTCAATTTAATCCTTTTTCCTGACGACGTTTAAAACACTAACGACATAATATTCACTTTAGTCAATAATCAATAATAAGTTGTCTAGTTTTGAAATATATGGCAAGATCAACCCAATTGATGTGGCAATGTTAAGAGTTTAAGTTATTCTATAAAAGAAAATTACAATTACTTTCGAAGGGATTTGTGATTAGGATTAAATTGGGGTTGAAGAATCTACTGAAATTGGTCTTCAATTTAGGTTTGTGCTTTGTTGAAATTGCAATTGGAAGAGCGTAGGTCAGGTAGATGTTCTTAACTTGATATTGTTGGTGTTAGATTGGGGTGTTAAGCTTTAGTTTATTGTTGAATATGTTGATTGGGCTTGGGTTTCATGCTATAAATTTTGTAATTATCTATTATATTTTGTATTACGTTTCAAACCCTTAGGTATATATTTAACGCAAACATTTATTTATTTAATGGGAAGATTTTCAAACAAGATTTTCTCAAGCAATATCTAAAACTACATTTGTTGGTGTCTTATAATGTAGTCCCTTATACCCTCTAGAGGAGGAAAGATTGAGGAACAGATGTTGGTTAGAGGTTGCGGGTGGAAGGTATAAGGGAGACATATATGGGATTGGAAATCTTAGTTCTCAAGATGACTACGTCGAAAGTTACATATGACAGGCACATGCATCTTCTAGTCAACAACCAAATGCAGAGAACTTTATTCAAGTTCAAACACAATTAGCAAGTCATGATCAGCAGATTCAACTAATGAATTCTCAATTTCCAAGCTTTATTGATGTCATCGTGTAATACCTTCCATCTTTGGCAGTCACAATTGCACAACAATGTTTTTCAACCGCAAAATAGTGAACAACAAAATCAGCCAAACAATGATGTTCAATCAAAAGATCAACCACAAGATGAAAAAAATGATTATCATAATTATTAGCATTAGGCATGTTAAGAACTTAATTGTATGCATCTATTGCAATGTACTATT
The DNA here is from genome assembly GCA_034642375.1 of Vigna nakashimae. NCBI lineage: Eukaryota > Viridiplantae > Streptophyta > Magnoliopsida > Fabales > Fabaceae > Vigna > Vigna nakashimae. Next base: position 16,277,886 of record CM067762.1, on the reverse strand, counting down.
ATATAATTGACAATCATGTTTATGTAAACAATATTTATGTACTAATGTGAAATGTTTGTTTAAGTTTTAAGTGTTCAATGTACATGTGCTGAACCTTTTCTTATATATATGTCCAAGTATGCGAATAAATTACATTGATACAAGTAAACTTTTTGTGTTATTATGTTAGGTGACTGTATATGAATATATTCGTATGTAACTAGAGGTATCAACTTAACCCATGGTCCATGGACTAACCTCAACTCATTCATAAAAGCCCCTTTTTAAGAAGCCCCTTAAGTGGGGGCCAAAAAGAAACTTCAACTCCTAAAGCCCCTTATCAAGTGGTTTAAGGTCAGGATTAAGGTGAATTTAACTCCAACCCCACTACAAAACTTTGTATTTCCTATATTTTGCAAGAATAATTAAATATATTTTTCTATTTATGTGATTTATATGTTTTTTTAAAAATATTTAATGATTTTGCTATGTGATTTATCAAAAATACTTTTTCATTAAAGAAGTGAAATTTTAACTTTTTTTTTCAGTTAAAATAAAAATTTTAATAAAAAAAACAATATTAATCTTATTAAAATATTTAATATGATACTAAACTAAATTTTTTAATAAAAATTATACACTATTACGATGTTTTTAGAAAATCTATATAAATATTGTAAGAAATATTTTTCATAAACAAATAAAATTCAGTTATACAACAATTAATAATGTCCAATAATTTTGTTTTAACCTATCAAACTGTTGTTCAACACTCCCTGAAAGAAAAATAAAGAAAATAAAAAGCACTAGTTTGAAGTTTCCAGCTAGTTTTTAACTGGAAAAGTCTTTAATATATAATTTATAAAGTAATCATTGAACTTCCATATTAAATATTCAAAACTGGTGCCATCATTATAGCTAAAAATGCCACCACCAACTCTTCTATCAATTTGTTAAAAAAATCATATTGAATGTTTAAAAGAAAATTAAATAAAATATTTTCATTGAATAATAAGCTAAGTGAATACTACTATACTTATCTTGTATGAACTCCATTTTTAAAAAAAATTATCTCGCTCTATTAATTAAATTAGAAACTCACCTGAACAAATGCAGTAAAAAAAATCTGTAAATTAAATCTGATATATACATATGTAACTGATTCCTAGTTATTGTATTGTGTTCACATGAACTCTGGGGGTAATCAACTATATTTAACTATCGGTTTTAACAATAATACTATATTTAACTAATAAAAATAGATATAAGTAAAATCTTAAATTTGTTTATAAATTATATAGCTATAAATTTATAGTCTAATGTGTTATAATTTTTTAATATGATGATAATTTAATATGTATTTAATTTATGTAATAATTTAATAGTTTAATATGTTATAAATTATTGTATTCAAAATAAATATTTTTTCTAAAAAAGACTCGTAGGTTGATCTGATCTATAGAACTTTTGTAGATATTTTAACTTTATAAACTTTTCCTAAAGAAGACATTTTGATTTTATGAGTTTTTCTTACCTCAACCCACGTGCGTCAGGACTAAATCATATAATAAAGTCAAATTGACGAATTTATATGTAACATTACTTATTACCCTTTTATCATGTAACATTACTTTACATATGAATTTTTGAATTTACATACGGATTTCGATCATAGATAAAAATATTTTTGTTATAGTGAAAATTGTTATTACACATATTTTAATCATTCTCTGTAACGTTTTCTTGATATCAAAGAAAGCATACATTTTCTATATATCTTAGAACTATAATGCGAGAAAAACTATCATAATAAAAAAATTTGAACCATCATAAATGTAGAATAGTGTTTTTAAAATTGGATGCATATTAAATTTAATTTTTTTTCTTTAGTAAACACACCAAAAGACCAAACATGTATTGAATTACTTCAACCATTCACAAATTTGGAACAAAATTAACAAAATTAAATTTGTGTAAGTTATAATTTTTTCCATATTATATTAAAAACAAAAATATGTCAATATATATTATACTACTAACTATTTACCATAATTTATAATATGCTTCTAAATTGTTTTTTGAATGACATGGGTAAGACCCCGTGGCCATGGTCCATTGTTTACTTTTTCTTTTCTTTCTTCTTTTTACACCCCTCTCTAATTTTCTTCCTCATAAAACCCTTCGTCCATTTATGATCTTAATTGTTATATTTTTCATAAAAAAGCTATCAATATGTTTTACCTGTTGGAATAAAACAAAGAAGGGACCCTTCCACCATATTTCAAGGGTCAATGTTTCCACTCCACCAAATATGCCACTACCCAAAAGTTGCTAAAGTTTTCCACTTCTTCATTGTTTTACGGAAAAATGAGTGCCTCTTGTTTTGGACTCATTCACTTTCTCAATTCATAAATTGAGATGCAGCGTGCAACTAAATACACAGAGAAGCAAAGCCACTCAAATTTTTGAGTGAGAAACCATAGGAGAAGAAGGGAACGTGAGAGAGAAGTGAAGCCACGGTTGTGAGAGAGAAAAATAGAGAGAGTCTATTTTGTGAGTATGTGACATAGAGAGAGTTTTGTATACCATCCGAGGGGGTGAGATTTACACTGAGAGATCCTCAGAGAGTGAGAGAAATATTGTAATCCTACTTTCATAGTGGAGATATTTTTCTGGACTAGGTCCCGTGGTTTTTTCCGAGAGGATTTTCCACGTTAAAATTTCCAGTGTTAATTTTCTCTTTTCCTAAGCTTTCATTTTTACGCTTCCGCACAGTGCCCATTTTGGGGTTCACAGAGGAGGGAACAAGTACCGTTGTTTCCCAACAGTGGTATCAGAGCTACCGGTTCGAAAAAGTCACGGTCCTGTGAAACTCAAGATGGAAGGAGACATGTTCAAGCTAACTGCGGATAATTACTCCTATTGGAAGCCGATGATGGAAGATCATCTATACTGCAAGGATTTGTATGAGCCGATCACAAATTCGGAAATTCCGGAAGGGAAGACCGAAAAAGACTGGGAGATTCTGAATCGTAAAACAGTGGCTATGATTCGGAAATATATCGACAAAAGCTTGTTTGAGCATGTATCGACTTATACCGATGCGTATGAGTTATGGACAAAGCTTGAATCTATGATTCAAAAGGACAAAGCTTGAATCTATGATTCAAAAGAAGACTCCGAGAAACAAAGCTCACCTAGTCAGGCGACTCGTAAAGTTGGAGTACTCTGACGACCAGAATATGATCGAGCATCTCAATACCTTCAAAGGTATTGTGAACCAGTTAATGAAAGCTGATATGAAAATTGATGATGAATTACAGGCTCTTTTACTCCTTAGTTCTCTACCTGAGAGCTGGGACACATTGGTGGTCACTCTCAGTAACTCAGCACCAGATGGAAAGCTCAGTCTGGATAACATCACAGACAGTTTACTGAATGAAGAATCCAGAAGGAAAGAAAGGGGATCGAGTAGTCACTCAGAAGCCAATGTTGTTGAGAATAGAGGAAGGAGTGAAAACAGAAGCAAAGGAAAACGTGAAAAATCACGAGGAAGATTCAAGTCTCGTTCCAAAGGTCTAACATGCTTTTATTGTGGAAAAGATGGCCACAAGAAGCAAGAATGTAGATTCCTGAAGAGAGATCAGAAGAATGGAACTGTACACCCTGATATGGTAGATCCCAAAAAGAAGTTGGAGGAAAAGACCACAACAGCGGTGGTATCAAATGATGAGAATGTGTTCCTTATCACTGAGGTAAACTATCTAAATATTGCTTTTGATGACTGCACTTGGATAGTAGATACCGGAGCATCTTTCCATGTTACTCCTCATGAGGGATTCTTCTCATCCTATCAAAAAGGAGACTTTGGAACAGTGAAGATGGGTAATCATGTCACAAGCAAAATTGTGGGCATAGGAGAAGTGATTTTGACGTCAGAAAATGGAAACAAACTTGTGCTGAAGGAGGTAAGACATGTACCAGAAATGCGTCTAAACCTTATCTCAGTCGGTAAGTTAGATGATGCTGGAATGAACAATCAGTTTGGAGATGAAAAATGGAAACTTAGCTGAGGAAGCATGATTGTTGCTCGTGGCAAAAAGGAAGGCTCTTTGTACGTCATGCAAGGAAAGATATGCAAAGGAGAGACAAATGTTGCTCAAGAAGAAAGTAAGGAGCTGTGGCACAAAAGACTGGGCCACATGAGCGAGAAAGGACTAGAGATCCTTGCGAAAGATCATCTCCAGAGTATAAAAGGACAACCACTTGAATTATGTGAAGACTGCCTAGCAGGTAAGCAGCGTAGAGTGTCCTTCCGTAGATCTGAAAATGGAAGAAGAAAAGAGCATATTTTGGATCTTGTACACTCAGATGTTTGTTCAACATCTGAAAAGTCCCTTGGTGGTGCTCAATATTTTGTTACCTTCATTGATGACCACTCCAGAAAATTGTGGGTCTATCCGTTGAAGAGAAAAGATGAAGTTCTACGAATCTTCAAGGAGTTTCACGCCTCAGTTGAACGTGAAACTGGTAGAAAGTTGAAATGTCTGAGAAGTGATAATGGTGGAGAGTATAGAGGTCCATTCGAGCACTATTGCAAGACTCATGGGATCAAACATGAGAAAGTACCTCCCAAGACACCTCAGATGAATGGTGTAGCTGAAAGATTCAACAGAACAATTGCCGAGAAGATTAGAAGCATGTTGTCTCACGCAAAACTTCCCAAGTCATTCTGGGGGGAGGCAGTGGTGACAGCAGCTGATTTGATCAACTTATCACCATCAAGACCATTAAACGGTAAGATACCAGAAGAAGTATGGTCCGGTAAAAAGGCCTCATATCGCAACTTGAGAGTCTTCGGATGTAAGACATCAGTTCACATCCCGAAAGATGAAAGAGCAAAGCTCGATGCTAAGGCGAAAGAGTGCATATACCTTGGTTCTCCAAAAGATGAATTTGGTTTCAGATTATGGGATCCTACAAACAGAAAGATTGTTCGAAGCAGAGATGTGGTGTTCTTTGAAGATCAGACAATCCAAGACATCAAGAAAGTGGAGAAACCAACACTTAAGCTGATAAGTGATCAAAGCCCTATTGTGATGAACAACTTAGGGGGAGAGACTCATCAAGCCGAACCAGAGTTACAACTTGATGAAATGGCTGAAGAAGCAGATCAACCTAATCTGACGGAAGAAGATCAACCAATTGAGGATGCTCCACAAGAACCCCAATTGAGACGATCAACAAGGCAGAAGCAACCGTCAAGAAGGTATTTTTCAGATGAATATGTTAATTTTACTGATGAAGGTGAACCTCAAAGCTTTGTAGAAGCAATGGAGACGAAAGACAAAGACAAATGGTTGCAAGCCATGGAAGAAGAGATGCAATCCTTAAAGGAAAATGAGACTTATGATTTGGTAGAATTACCAAAAGAAAGGAGAGCATTACAGAACAAATGGGTGTTCAAGCTCAAGAATGAAGAGAACAACCCAAGCCCAAGGTACAAAGCACGAATTGTCGTGAAGGGGTGCAACCAGAAGAAAGGAATAGACTTCGACGAAATATTTTCACCAGTGGTGAAGATGACATCCATTAGAGCAATTCTCGGTCTAGCAGCAACACTAGACCTGGAGATTGAACAACTGGACGTCAAAACAGCATTCTTACATGGAGACCTGGAAGAAGAAATTTACATGAAGCAACCAGAGGGTTTTGAAGAACCGGGCAAAGAACACTTGGTGTGTCGTCTGAAGAAAAGTCTCTATGGTCTGAAGCAAGCTCCAAGACAATGGTACAAGAAATTCGATTCCTTCATGATCCAACATAATTTCAAGAAGACCTCCGCAGACCATTGCGTGTTTGTGAAGCATTATGAAAATGGTGAGTCCATCATACTTCTCTTGTATGTTGATGATATGTTGATTGTAGGGAAGGACAAAATTAAAATAGCTGCTCTCAAGAAGGCATTGAGTAAGTCTTTTGCCATGAAAGACCTGGGTGCAGTGAAGAAGATACTTGGAATGAAAATCTCCAGAGATCGTTCTAGAAGAATGCTATGGGTATCTCAAGAAGATTACATTGAGAAGATTCTCAAAAGGTTCAACATGCACAATGCCAAATCTGCTCGTGTTCCAATTGCTGGACATTTCAAACTCAGCAAGTCTCAATGTCCAAAGAATGAAGAAGAAAAAGAAGAAATGAGCAAGGTACCCTACTCTTCTACCGTGGGTAGCCTTATGTATGCAATGGTTTGTACAAGGCCAGATATTGGCTATGCTGTAGGAGTTGTGAGCAGATTCCTGTCGAATCCAGGAAAGGAGCATTGGGAAGCTGTTAAGTGGATACTAAGGTATCTAAGAGGTTCTGCCAAAAGAAGCTTGTGTTTTGGCAATGGAGACCTAAAGCTAATCGGATATTCAGACTCAGACATGGCTGGAGATGTCGATTCAAGGAAGTCAACATCAGGTTATCTGATTACTTTTGCAAGGGGAGCTGTTTCTTGGCAGTCAAAGCTACAAAAATGTGTGACATTGTCTACTGCCGAAGCAGAGTATGTAGCGGTGACTGAAGCCTCTAAAGAGATGCTATGGATGAAGAATTTCCTAAGTGAATTAGGACATGATCAAGATGATTATGTGGTCAACTGTGATAATCAAAGTACCATTCATCTAACCAAGAACCCCATGTTCCATTCACGCTCGAAGCATATCGACGTGCGGTATCACTGGATACGAGAAGCGCTGAATGAGAAGAAATTGAAGATAGAGAAAATCCATACAGACTTGAATTAGTCTGACATGATGACTAAATCAATACCAACCAAGAAGGATGAAGATTGTTGCCAAGGTGTTGGTCTGGTGGTATCTTCCAGATAGAAGACCCATTTATTTGTTTTATGGGGGAGTTTTGTTGGAATAAAACAAAGAAGGGACCCTTCCACCATATTTCAAGGGTCAATGTTTCCACTCCACCAAATATGCCACTACCCAAAAGTTGCTAAAGTTTTCCACTTCTTCATTGTTTTACGGAAAAATGAGTGCCTCTTGTTTTGGACTCATTCACTTTCTCAATTCATAAATTGAGATGCAGCGTGCAACTAAATACACAGAGAAGCAAAGCCACTCAAATTTTTGAGTGAGAAACCATAGGAGAAGAAGGGAACGTGAGAGAGAAGTGAAGCCACGGTTGTGAGAGAGAAGTGAAGCCACGGTTGTGAGAGAGAAAAATAGAGAGAGTCTATTTTGTGAGTGTGTGACATAGAGAGAGTTTTGTATACCATCCGAGGGGGTGAGATTTACACTGAGAGATCCTCAGAGAGTGAGAGAAATATTGTAATCCTACTTTCATAGTGGAGATATTTTTCTGGACTAGGTCCCGTGGTTTTTTCCGAGAGGATTTTCCACGTTAAAATTTCCAGTGTTAATTTTCTCTTTTCCTAAGCTTTCATTTTTACGCTTCCGCACAGTGTCCATTTTGGGGTTCACAGATGAGGGAACAAGTACCGCTGTTTCCCAACATTACCTAAGTAGAATTTAATTTAGTACGTATATTTTTAATGTAAAAATATGCAAGTTCTTTCTCTTTTAGCCTATTGTGTAAGCATTTGAATATTTCTCTTGTTTTTCAGTTAAGAAAAGTTTGTGAATACATTTGGATTTTGTTTTGTAAACTCTTGCTTGTTTGATAATTAAATGGTATATATATAATCCTAAACTTTAATGCGAAATTATAATTTATTTATGTTTCAAATTTTTTTACAATTTCATTTCTAAACTTAAAAATAAATTAATATAATTCTTATAACCTAATTGTATTAATTTTTTTGTGTTAATGAGGTTTTAAGTTCTCGTTTAAATTATTTACATCATTTGATATATTAGAACTCAAATGATATATTAGAACTCAAATGATAAATTAAAATGTCATTTAATACATAGAAAAAATTAATACTAATGAATTAAAATGATTATATTTATTTATTTTTAAAATTTAAAAACTAAAATGTACCAAAATTTAAAACAAACACAAATTTCTTTTTCGTTTTAGGAACTAAAAAAAATATTTAATAATTTATATATTGAAAAGACTTAATGCATGTGTATAATTTGGTTATATCGGGTTTTACATCATGAAATTATTATTTTACTAAATAAAAATATGAAACATCGCATACAATTATAAATGGAAATCTTGTTGTGCTTAATTTATTTTTTGTTTAATTTAATGAACTAGAATAGGATAATAATAACTGATTATACATGTTTATTTGAGGTAAATATAGCTAATCAAAGGCTAAGATAATGTTTAAAATAACAAATTATTAAAAACAATAATAAAGCAACTTAGGTAAGCAAAGAAAATCATATATCAATATACTTAAAATTAGATCATTTGGTAATACAACACAAATTGCCAACATCTGATCTGGAATCTTTCTGAATTTGAGTTCAAATGATAATTTACATTTAAAATTTTCATATTAATTAACAGATTTCAATATATATATTTTATTTATTTTATAAAATATTTTTTAAAAGTAAAATTGTGACAAATTTTCAAATCTTAAAACAAACAATATTTTAACGGACTTCGGACTTGAAGAAATTTACATTTATGTAGAAACAAAAAATGAGATTCTAACTATAAACTCTCGTTCTCGTTAAATCTTAACTAGGAGACTTAATGAAATTTTGTTTTTTCGTATAACGCAAGTATAATAATCCCACATTCTTCCTTTAACTCTCCAACACTTTCATATTAAACTCATATAAGATAGAGTAAATATCAAACATATATTATAAATTATAAGTAAGATAGGATAGGATATACATCGACAAATCATGTCAACTATTTATGATATAAATCTTTATGAAAAATTAGCAATTCAATGCTAGTTACCAAAATTGTGATCTTTTTTCTTAAAATATAAGAACATATTTTTCTTTTGACATTTTAAGATGTTTTAAGAAAAAAATTGTGATGAAATTTTAAATTATTAAACTGATAATATTTTAAATGTAATGATTAGTCATAATAATATTAATTTAATAAATTCAAAGATAAAAATTAACATATTTGTGAAAACGAGGACGAGGTTGAGCAAATCATGTGACTATTCATAATATAGATGTCTATAGAAAAATAGCATGATATAGAAATTGAATACCAAAAGATGAGATATTTTTCCAAAATTATAATACATGGAAAAATTTAATAATCGACGGGTTAATACTTCAACTACAGCTGATTTTCCATAAAATCTAATGTAGAAATATTATTAAAGAGAGATAAAATTAATCAATACGTGTTTTGTATTGAGAAACTGATAGTCCTGTTGTTGCCAGAGCAGATCTTTGTCTGTCTGTATTTATAAAGAAAGCACTCCATAGTATTATTATCTTTCGTTTGTTCTTGTTTTGCAGTTTGGAAAAAGAAGAGCGATATATGGGAGAAACTGCAAAGAAGATTTGCCTTGTTTCTCTGAAATCTGAATCAAACCTAGTAAAATCCACTGCAGGAAGAACCAACCCTGAGTTGGATCTCAAACTTGGCCTTTCTAACACTTATTCTGCAGGTAATGATCAACCTCAGAAAAATCTCATCGTCAATGGTACTTCTACATTTCCTGCTTCCAGCATCAACCTCAGCACAAACCAAACCTACGAAAGACAAACAAGTAAAATTGATCTCAAGTTGGCCAAACAAAAGGAGGATTCAAAAAGGCTAAAGAGGTATATTATGAAATTATTTAGGCTTACATTGAAAATTTGGTTGAAATGATTTACCTTGTCTTGTGTGTAGGATGATGTCTAATCGAGTTTCTTCAGAGAAATACAGAAAGAAAAAGATGTTGTACATTGACCACTTGGAAAATGAATTCAGAACACTCCGGGTACATGCCATCTGTGTTTTTCTATAAACTTTTATATATATATATATATATATATATATATATATATATATATATATATATATATATATATATATATATAATATTGTTTCGATGTAATTAATATATGTAGAGGTTTCTGTATGCAGCAACAAATCTCCAACATTCGTTATCAAATTCAAAAGACTATGAATGTTCACCAGTCATTGCTCATCGAGCAGCATCAAGTGAAATTACAAATAGCAGCTTTTCAGAAAGACAGAATAATCAAAGAAGGTCTCTCCTTCTTCCTTGTTTTGTGTTTGTCATTGGTTTAAACATTAAAATTCAGTTTTTGAAAAAAATGTTTTTTTTATTTCAGTTGAAATCGAAAAGAACATAGCAGAAGGGAATAGGCTGCGAAAGCTCCGAATGAATCAACTGAAGGGTATAGAAGATGCAAAGCGTGAATCAACAAATTGTGGTTTGCGTGCAATGAATGAACAACTCGATCTCAACCTCTAGTTGGTACAAACATATTCCCATGATGTTTCATAGCCATATCTTTAAATAAGTTTCTATATAAATATTCTTGAACTTTACTTTGTTGTATTTATTAAACTATTAACTTGCTCTTCAAAAATTTTCTTAAAACATTTTTAAGAAAGATAAAAGGATAAAGTACACTTTTTTTATAAGTTATAGTTAATTGGTAGAAGATTTCCCAATCAAATTATCTAAATTCTGTTTTTTTAATATAGACATAAGTTAATTATTAATTTAAGGAGTTTCCTTTTCCATTTTCTAAGTGTTTATGAAAGAACTTCTCTAACTAGGTTCTATATTACACTCTTTATTTTATTATAATTAATTTCCTCTCTCTCTCTCTCTCTCTCTCTCTCTCTCTCTCTCTCTCTATATATATATATATATATATATATATATATATATATATATATATATATATATATATATAGATAGATAGATAGATATATATATCATAATCTTATATCAGAGTTTTATGTCTTACAATTTTTTATCTTTTGTTATTTAATCTGCAGTTCAGGTATATTGAAACCTGGAAGTATCAACTGTGTGGGATTCTGCAAAAGATGCTGCTGGCTGAGTGCAATTTATTTTTTTTTGGAATAAGCAGCCTTGAAACCTTTTAACTAGTGTTATGCATGGTTTCAGAAACTTTTGCAGAAAAATACAGAAAATACAAACTTATAAAGTAATTAGCTAGAGAGGATTCGATCACCACAGCAGGGACCTGATTTTTATATGAATTATTTCAGTGAGTATGTCTGAGACATTATATTAATCAAACAAGATTATATGCTGAAATAGTTTAATTAAATTAATGCTAAATTAGGAACAATATTTTTTAAATTAAATATTATTATAGCTTTGAGTCTTATTAATATTATTAAAAGATATGAACTCAAATTTAATGAATTATTGCATTACTTTTTCTTCATCATACATCGTGTTAGTATTGTAGATAATAAAAGTTAATCATTATCGTTAATTTCACAATTATATATCATTACAATATATTTTCATTATAATTGGTGCTTTATAATAACTCACCTATATAATAAGAAAAAGAGAAGTTGGAATGATGAAAATGATGACTTTTGAATCAAATATTATTTTACTAATAAAATTGTAACGAAGAAATTTTCATGTGTTTGAAATGTTCATTTTTTATACTCGTTTTGAAAAATTCACGTATTTTATGTGTTCTAATTCAGAAAATTTGCTTTAAAAATTATGTTCCAAAAAAATTATTTTGTAATTTTTATGTATTTCAGAAAGCTTGTTATAAAAATTTAGCTCCAAAAATTTTTAAAATATTCTGAAAATTTTCCAAAAAAAATAAAATAAAATCTAGAAGTTACTTTCAAAATGATAAAATAATTATTTTAAAAATTGAGTTATACTCATAGAAACCACCTGTATATCAATCATGGTGTAAACCACCTAATATATTTTACAAAATAAAGAAAACCTAATAATAATAATTAAATATTAAATAAATTTGTTAAATATGTTTTTAGTTATCATAAAATTGAAATTTATCTGTAGAAAACAATGATACATTTTTATTTCCAAAATTTAAAAATAAAAAAAATATAATTTTTTTAATCAAATTAAATTAAAACTGACATCGTGTCATTATGTAAACAAATCAAATATTAGTATGAAATATATTTCACAAGTCAAAATTTAAAGTAATTAATTAAAACGAGTATATCAATTATTTTCAAAGTTTAGGAATCAAAATATATTAAGATTTTCAATAAAGATAAAATCTAAATTTTATCAAAATTTAGAAACTCAAAATATATTTAACTCTGTATAAATTAACTCTAATGTAACAAAACACTTTATTATCTTTAGTTAAATCTGATAAAAAATAATTAAAATATAAATAATAATAGTTATAATAATAATAATAATTATTATTATAAAAATAAGATAGAGATTTGGATAATAAAATATTCATCAAGTCAAACAAACAGTGATAAGATAGGACAAAATTATAATGAGAAAATTACTAAAAAGTAACCTAAATTGAGATACCTGAAGAATTGATTTAAAAAAAACACCTTAATGCATAAGACAAAATAAAATTATATATATATATATATATATATATATATATATATATATATATATATTAATATTAATCGAATGCACGTCTCTAAACTTCATGAATACCAATATTTTAAAAAACAATATAAATTATAAAACTGAAAACACCGTTTATGAACTGACGTATTTTTTTTTTTCTCTTTACTCATACTATTAATAATATTTATTAATAGATGAAGTAAATTGTCAGATTCCATTAAAACATATCCAAAATTTTAAGTAGTGGGATTTATGTGTCAAGAAGAGAGTGAGCGTCTCAGTTAGTGAAAAACAGGTGACTGCAGGAGAGTGACAGTTCGTTTTGGGTGACGACAGTATTTAAGGACAAATTTCAAATGTTGTGTTACTCCTCTGTATGTCTTTCTTCTTCTCCAAACTGCTGAAATCATTTCCTCCTCCTTCTTTCTAAAATCTTCACCTTCTCTCTAAGAAAACCTCACTTTTTCTTCTTCCGATCACCTTTCAGACATCGCTGGAACACTCCCGGCGTCAAGAGCTTCCATTTAAACCGATCGGTTTGTGATTCTGAGCTGGTGAGTTTCCTTCTCTTTAAGCACGTTTGTTTAGACTCGCATGCAACCCTCTATTTCTGGTCGCCTGAGTGGGTAGTATTATTCTAGCGTTTCTGGTTTTCTGTGTGGTTCAGTATTCCTAAAACGTGACCGTCGGACGTTAAGTCTTTGGTAGTAAGGAGCTCTAATTCTGCATAGTTAAGCGTTCGGTTAAGTATAGAGGTAAGGAAAGCTTATATAATTTGATTAAAGTCTTGTTTGAACGTTGATATGTTTGCATTGTTTGATTATTTGATGAGTATGAGATATATGTGTACTACTTGTTTGGACGTGTGGACGGATGAATGATGCATGTGGTGAATTAAGTTGAGATAGGGATTGATCGTCAACTGTAGTATTCTGAGTAAAGGTGGTAATCTGGTCGAGCGTCCGTCGTCTATATTAGGTTCTCTTATATAAGGAATTACGGTAATAATGATTGTGTTATAATATTTGAAATGTATGAATGAGTGTTCGGTCTAAGTGTAGTTCTTCTTTAGACTTCCTAAACAGTTTAGTTAATGTGTTATATACTATGTAAGGTCGTAGATGTTATCGTTCTTTTTCATTCAGAATAGGTGGTGGCTCAATTTTGTGTGTGTGTGTGTGTGTGTATATATTCATTGGTTTTATGTGAGTTTATTAGTGATCGGTCTTGGACCAAGCCTTCAGTTTCAGTAGCGTTCGTTCCTGATAAGCACTTGGTTTTGGACCAGCGCTCGTTAAATGGTGTTCAATTTCTACAAGGCTCGGTCTTAAACCAAGCGCTAGGTCTTGTTTTCTATAATGTATATATTAGTACCGATTTTAGAATAAGGGTCTTCATTCAAACTCGATAGCGTTCGTTATTCATAGTTTCTTATCAGTATTATTATTTAGTGTCAAACCGTATTGGTCTTTAAAAAGGTGTTTGGCCTAGAGTATTAGTACTCGGCCTAGGCTTCGTGGCGTCCGGTTTGAACTCTTAGGGGTCTATTTATTGAAGTGGATGAGTAGTGTTCCGTCATGTTAGTTTCTAAGAAGCGTTATTCCAGTCGTACTTGGGCTATGATAAACATGTATGATCTTAATTCATTTGATATATGGATGATAAAGTATGAGATAATTTGAAATGTGATATGAATGAAATAGTTTGATTATGAACGAGTATCTTAATTCATAAAGTGATTATTGATTTGTAAAGTATGAATGTGGGCAAAGCTTAGCGGGCGTTCATCCTGATATTCCATGATTACTCGTTCTCAAGTAAAGAGGAGTAAGTCACGTGTGGGAATGACAGGAGATCCTAGTCCATAAGGTTAACTTGGACGGAACGGATCAACCTCGGGTGACAGCTGTTGAGGGTATAACAGTTACTACATCACCCGGGTGCACGAACGTCGTAGCTACACAACAGGATTCATACAGTCCGGACAGTCAGAGTCAAGTGGTCGTTAATTGCATGCATTGATGTATGAATTATGATGTGGTTGTTGTTGGTTTAATTATAAATGTTGTATGTTGTTATTGAATAAATTAAATTACATAAGCTTACCTGTTTATCTCTTTGTCTGTGTTGTGCGTCCTGTCGTTGTCCTGTTGCAATGATCATCCGTGTGAATGTGAGTAGGGGGAGAATAGCTGCTGGAAGAAATGTTGGAGGATGCATTGAAATTGTATCTCACTTACTGTTAGATTGATATGTAATATGGTTAATATGTGATTATTTTCGTATATGATTTTACACTGTAGTTTTTAGATGTTACATAAATAGTAATAAATATCATTAAATAAAATAATAATTAGTAATAAATTGGATTTAAAAGAAAATAAAGGTAATATAAATTAAAATCAGTTTACTCATAAATTGCATTTATCTATAAAATTAATAGTCAATAAAGATTACAGTAACCTATTTTTTTTTAAACTATATTAAATATTTTCTACAAATAAATTAAAGTATTGTATTTTAAAAATAAAATAAAACAAAAATATGTAATCTTTTAAAATAAAGTATTGTATTTCAACCTAATAAACCTTTGAAGTCTGAGTATTACACTCAGTGTTTATAAACTTTCATCCAAACAAATACACAAACTTAATTATCTTGTAATTTATTTTTTAATTTTTATGTATTTCAGAAAGCTTGTTATAAAAATCCAACTCCAAAAAATCTGTTAGAAATTAAAAAAAATTCTGAAAATTTTCCAAAATAAAATAAAATCCAGAAGTTACTTTTCAAAAGGATAAAATAATCATTTTAAAAATGATGAGTGCAGATATAAGAACCACCTATATATCAATCATGGTGTAAACCACCTAATATATTTCACAAAATAAAGAAAACTTAATAATAATAATAATTCAACTTTAGTTAAAATGTCTGAATTTGAACAATTAAGCTCCACAACTTCTTATTCAAATATTAATAAAATAAAAAAGTAATCGAGAAAGCATTATTTGTGGCATTTGATCGTGGGATAATGTACTGTATCCTCTACTATTTATATTACTATTTTAGCAAACGATTTCTGTCTGACAAAATGATAAATGTATTTTGCAATGAGAATAACTTCAACTATTAAAATTTTATGAAAAAGTAGCCAATATAATCGACTAATTGTAATGAAATTTTTATATCGCGGCTGCATTACTTTGGTCGCTAAAAAATCGTAATACTAAATATATTTAATATTTTTTTACCTTTTCTACACTTTTATACAAAAATATTGCTATTAAAAAAAATATCAAATGTAGTTTATAAATGTCAGTTTATGATTATTTACAATGTTATTTTATATAAACTTGTATTTCATTTTATATTGATTATTTATATCCTTTATGAAATGTTTAAGATAGTATTAATATTATATTCAACATGTTATCTTTATAACATTTTAAGTATGTATGCAAATATGCACCTTTATTTTAAATAAATAATTAAAATAGTTTTTATTAAAATAATAAATAAAATATGATTATTATTTATCACATAATGTAATACTTTTTATATTTATTTAAAATTTATTTTAATTTTAATTTGTATTTTTAGAAACTACTTTTATATTAAAATATTTTAAAAAAATTCTTTTACAAATTATCTTTTAAATATATAATATATAAAAATAAACTATTCTATTATATCAATAAATTAAATCACAATTTTTTCACTTTCTATTCATTTTTCGGTTTAAATAATCAAACTTTCCGATTTCTTTCTCTTATTTCCTTAAAATGTTTAAATAATAACTGTTACATGACAGTGTTAGTTTGCTACATTCCAAATTTTTTATATTTCAAAAAAAAATTCATAAAAGGTAAGTGCATTCAATTTTTAAAAAATAAACACTCAGTTAAGAAAAAAAAGAGTAAAAGAACTAATTGAAAAAAATCACAGAAAATAAAAATCTGAATAATTAAACCAATTATTAATTAATTATAATAATTGTTACTGCGTTATTTTTGTTAGTATTTGTCAACATCACTGTCTTTTCATATAAAAAAAAAAGTTTAATGTCTTCTAAAGTCTCTATTTTTGTTCAGAATCTCAAATAGGTACCCTTCTTGTTCGGCGTACCGTTAAATTAGGCATGCTAATTTTCATTTTTAAATAACGTGACATGCTAATTAATTTTCCCTATTTGATGGATCAGATTCTGATGTGTCTTTTTATTCTTTTTTAAAATAAAAGAAATTTGTAAAGATGAATTAAAAATTAAACTGCATCCTTTATTCGAATTAGGAACTGGGAAAAGAAAGTTTGATTTTAGGGTTCATCCAAATTGGGAATTAATTTCAGAAATTGTTCTCGCGTCACCATATTCGTCCATCATCTTCTTCACGTTCCTAAACCCTCATGTCGCCGCCGCCATCTTCTTTGCACAGATAGCCACCATACAAGCCTCCGTTAACGCAACCTAAATCGCGAGCACCATTGCAGCGCGTTAACCTCCATGAAACACTACCAGACCTAATCATAGAAAACCCATACCTAATCATAGAAAACCCAAATCAATTTCATCACCTACATATCAAACGCAGAGGAGCTCTAATCCAGAAAATTTCTCAATTCGAAAAACCCTTTCAAACCCTAAATCACGTTCTTTTTCAATCCTCTTTAATTTGTTTTAGAGGAAAAGGAAAAGAAGCTGAGAGTTTCAACTCGTGTGGGAAGTGAAAGTGAGGAGAGAAGCGTCACTCCGTCACGCTTTCTCTCTCATCTCTCTCTGCAATTCTTGTTGGTGAATTGAACTCACAACGCAACTGGGATCTTATCACTATTTATTGATTTTGCAATCACATTCATTCCTTCTTGCTGTTAAAAAAATGGAAAGTGCATCAGAGCTTGTGGAATTTCCATTGTTGTTGACACCAATTGATTCCCACTACAGAGCTTGCACCCTTCCCTACATAGCACTATGACGTTTGATTGTGTGATTTTAAATCCCTAATTCTTATACACAAATCTGTTTAATTATTTTTTTCTCATTTTTTTAATTTTAAAAACACAAAAATTCACATCAGACTCACATATATATCTAACAATTTGCCATGTCATTAAAACACCTACATCAGCATGCCACCTTAACATTTGCTTAACGCCGTTAAGCCCAATTTATCGGTAAAGATCTAATTGTTACAATTTTCACAAAATAAACGCCGAACAAAAAGAGGACCTATTTGAAATTCTAGACAAAATTAAGAACCTTAAGAGACATTAAAAACAAAAAAGAGTCGGACAGAATTAATAAGTTGAAATAAAACATTAATCAATAACAATAAATAAAAAGGTCCACTTATACAACCACTATGCAAACAACATTGTTTTTTCAGAGACTACGCAAACAACAATAGATGGAAATCCTATGCCTAAACAAAACTAGTTCCTCTTCCAACATGGTTTCATCCTTTATTTCATGCATAGCAGCTGTCACCATCTTCCTTATCTCATGGAGACTTCGATCCACTTCCTCTGTTGTTACCTTCACATGAGGCTGCAGCATTGAACGCAGGATCAAGCGGATCAATATCAAGCTTAAGCAATTGCTCTACCTGCTTTTGTCGGAGCTCCTTTAACGTTTTTATCGTGCTCCTGTTCTTCTCATTTTCAGCTATATAAAGACAGTGCCTTCATATATATTAGTGAAACTATATATCTACTAATTAATATTTTGATATAGTTTTCGTAATTAATGAAAAACCTTTATTTTGAGCATGCACACAAATACAGAAAAACATGTTCTAAAGATGAAACAGTATTCTACCATCTCTGAGCAGTGCCTTTTCCTGAAGATCATGCATTTCCTGGAGCAACGCCTTCTCTTCCTCCATCAATCGCTGCACCTGCTTTTGTTGTCTCTCATGTAGTGGTTTAAGTATGGCAAGTTCATCCTTCATATGAATACACATTATTATATGAGAGCAATAATAGCATAGACTTCTTCTGAGTAACAATAAGACTAAGATGCTATTCAACAAAAGCCAAATCTTCTTATAACATTGATTTTATAAAAATTATTAACAACAATCACCTGCAACATTTTGGCCTCATCTTCCAATTTTTTAACAATTTTCCACTTCTTCTTCCATGACTTTTTGGCAGAATGATTTGAGACCGTTCTGAAAAAAAAAAACGGTAAATAAAAAGACATGTATGTTAAACAAACTCCCAACGTAAGTACAACAAGAAGTTCAAATAAAATTCTACCTTCTTAAATTAGGATCCGTTAGGTTTTGTTTCAGACCAGGATCCTCATCATGTTTTTGGGGTTGGAATTCTTCAACATGTTTTGAAGAAGAATCCACAGCAGTAACCATCTTTTCATTTGTGTTGCAGCCCTCTTCGGTTTGCTCCATCAAGAAACGAATTGGTTAAAGTGAAGGAGGTAATTTGGTGGATTAAGATCTGTGTAGCATCCTCAATATATAGTGATGATGTTTGTGTGAAGTTGGGGTGCCATGCAGAAATTAAGGGAGTGAGTTTAACAAGACAACAAAATAGTATAGCTGTCTGGTTGAGCATGCACAGGAGAAGAACGCCTCTGGCATTGAAACTGCTCCTCGGTAAGAACACCTTTCTCTTTAGTATGCGTTGGCCGAAGAAAAAAAAGTTGTTTGACATTAATAAATACCAATAATTAAAGAAATAAATTCATCATAATAAAAATGAACCTTTGTATTTATGAAATTAATGTATAAACTGTGAAAATATAATTATTCTTATCCAAATTATGATATATATATATCCAAACTTTTCAATCACATGCCAGCAGGGAGTCCAGGAAGAATGAATACCATCGGCTTAGGGCCACCAACCCCCCATTTATTATTAAACTCCTTTATCTTGATGACTGAACATTTCCATCCATGACATAAGGTTTAATATTTTGGTAAGATAAACTCTAGTCATTCCAATACTATTATCCCTTTAGAATTTAAGTTTAATTCAATTTCAACAAAAACCTTAATTTTAAACTTAGTTTACGCTTATTTATATTTTGTAATTTGATTGGTATGTAGTATTTATTATAAATAAAAATTAAGTACTAATCTCAATTTTCTAAAAACTGCCCATTTTCGAAACTCTATTCTCAAAAACCCAATCCTCTCATCATCATGATCACTTTCCATAAAAAAAAAAAATCTCAAAATCATCTCCCTTTCTATTTATTACTCTTAATCACACATTGCTCTCGCTAAAGGACAAAATCATCTCACCATTGCGAACTGCAAATATAGAATTGTCTCACACTCACTCATTCACTGAGCACGAAATTATGATCAATTAATTAAATTCTAAATGTCATTCATATCTATCATGTAATCCGTTGTCGTCCAGCGGTTAGGATATCTGGCTTTCACCCAGGAGACCCGGGTTCGATTCCTGGCAACGGAAATTTTTGAAATTATATTTAAAAAATGATAAATGCTAAATTATGGATTTTTTTCTTTTACAAATGAGTTATTTTGAAGTAACGATTCTTTGATAGATTTAAATTTTTTACATTTATTTGCATTAATTTTTTTCTTAATATAAAAATTTATACTTTTATAATTATTTTATTTTTGTATTCTGTATTAAATGAATTCTTATTTTGGTTTCTCACTCATGTCTAGAAAATCACTTTCCCTCTTTTCTCTGTCTCCCTTTTCCCTCTCTTTGATCAAATTTCAATTATCTTTGTCACGGTAGGTCCTAATGCAGAGGTTTTATGAAAATAGAAAAATATTTCAATGAAAAAAGGTTGTAAACCTAATGCTTTTGTGTGGTGTCTGTTATATTAGAGATGTTAACTTGAAACATGCTTCATAGGTCACTTTTAACCCATTTTTAAAAAAAATATTTTTAAGATACTCTGTCAAGTTGGAGTAAACAAAGCCTCACTCCCTAAAGTTCTTTCTCAAGCGATTTAAGATTAAAGATGAAATGGTTTTACTTTACTATGAAAATTTAATTAATTTTAAAAACTAATATTGTATACATATATAAAATTATATACTTTATTAAATAGTTTAATATATTATAACTTTTAATATTTTATATCATACTTATTATTGTGTTATTTGTATTGAGAAAAAACATATTTTTTTCAAGTTTGTTTAAAATTCGGAAGTCTAATTCTTAATTTGGAGCTAATATTATTACTATGAGTATCGTCTAAGAATTTTTGTGTAAGATATACAAATACTTATATATTTTGTATAATATTTTCGAAGAATATGCATTATTATGTTTTTTTCTCGTATCTCTTAATAAATTCAATGACAATTATTGTAGGTGTGTAAATCTTAACCCACCCATTAAGAGTTTACCACTAAGTGTGATGCACTACAAAAAATAAGGGCATTATCGAAGCCCAAGAGCCCTCAAAAATTGTCTGAAGGCTAGGAGTCCTCAGAAACTGTTTGAAACCGTCCGTAAAAGGTAATTACAGACGGCTTATCGACGGCCAAAGAGCCCTCGGTAAATCCCTTATCGCTAACATTTACCGACGGCTTTCGCCCTTCGGTAATTACCAAGAGCCCAAAGCCTTCGGTAATTACCGAGGGCAAAAGCCTTCGGTAATTACCAAAGGGCAAAAGCCTTTGGTAATAACCGAAGGACGTTCTGAACCTTCTCCTGTCATGGACCATTGAACTTTCATCAAACAATTTAGTTGCAGGATTTTCCAACAAATTAAATCAAGCAATTAATTGGCTTGCAACAAAAGGTGGCACTCAAAACGAACTTAGGAGAGACTCTAAAGTGGATTTAAAAAGCAAAAAACAATTATAAGTTGCAATGTGAATTCACTGGTTCACTTCCATTTTAAAGCCAATTTTGATGGTTTAAGAGATGATTATAATGCACAAACACAATAAGATTCAACAAATCATACTTGCTATAGCCAAATATGCATGAAAATGTTACCAAAACTACACCATAATTTAGAATTCAGTGAAATGAAATGAAGACAACAGTTGCAATGACTCTAAGACATCCTAAAACACTTGATATAACTATAGAGAATCAACTAGAAGAATTTAAACACCTAAGACACAAGCAAAGATATCAATCACGGTGAAAAGATTGATCAAAAAAGCAATAACAGCACCTTGTTTCAGGATTTATTAGCAACTCAACTATGCTTTTTGCAATTTAGTGATTAATACAGGTTGTTATTACTTGGAACATGTTTAATATCATTATACAAACTTACCCATTGCTTAAGAAACAAAAAAGTTCTACTGAAACAAATTTATGAGATTGCACCAGATTTATTCCATTTTGTGTAGAATTTTTGAAACATAATCATGTTTTAACTGATGTAGCACATATAATCAAGGCTAGACATTGTCTCATTGACTTATATGATTCATAAATGACTACAAATGCACTGCAACTAGAGAAAAGAATCAAACCTTAGCTGGAAAAAAAATTCTACACTAGAAAAAGTCCCTAGTTTGGTGGTTTGATGCTAAAAAACATATGCAAGTGATTTAAACACATAACTGAATGTTCAAGTAACTTTATTTGATGATTTTAATTGTCTTTAAACTCTAAAATGAGTTATAAACAGCCTGCAACTCAAAATCACTACTCCACTTCTATTTTAACTCAAAAAGTGATGGTTTTCACCGTGTTAAATGTCCTTGCAATGTCCAGTTTGAGTTTGATCATGCTTAGTTGTTGTTTTCAAGCTTATTTTAGTGTATTTACACTTTCTACAATCATTTGCATTGATAGCTAGCTGTTTGAATCATTATAACTTAGAATGAGGTGTGTAATTGTTTAATTTGCTACATTATTAGCTGTTTTATAAGGTCAATTTTTGGAATCTATATTTCTATGCCAAATAATAGCTCAAAAGACTTTATTTTGATGATTTAAAGTTGTTCTCAAATTCTAATTTAACTTATAACCACTGTTGTGCAATTTCACAATTCAAAACCTCAATTTACAGTTCATTTTTTCTAGTGCAAAGTTGAATCCAACTTTGATTTTTGAATTTGTGCATTTGTAATTGGTTTGGGTTGTAACAAAAGCTAGGTTGTGATTTGAATTGAAACATTTGAAAAAGAAACATTATACAGGTGCTAAAAGGCATTTACTCTAATGGTTTGATCATAAGCACACTCTTTTTGGCAAAAATTTATTGATTCTAATGCTTGAGACAAGTGTATTTGATACATTCATACATGTTTCAAGTGCTAACAATAAAAAATTATCACAATCTCAAAAAGAGTAGTTGAGATTATCATTTTGCTAGTTTTATCATTGTTTCTGTTTTTTGTAGAGCTTTGCACCGTGCTTTAGTCTTTGAGTGGTTTTAGGTCACTTCATATCTTCTAGTTGATAGTCTGCAGCTAGGTCTAGTTGATTAGGACCTTCTTATGCATTTAATTGAACCACCCAGCCTTGACTCTATTGTTTCTCCATTTTGCAACAATTATTAGTGAAATTTTTTGCATTTATGGGAACTGCCACTATCAATTGTTGATTCTATGTGTGATAAGCATCTTTTTAATTTTTACTTCAAAATTGGTTGGCTTCTTCTACTACCTTTGAGTACTAACACATGTGTATTCCTTTAGATTTTGAAACTCTATCATCGAAGTTGCTTAGATTAGAAGTCCTTGACATAAGTTGGAACTATTTGACTAATGACATTTTGCCATCTCTCGAGGGATTCACGTCTCTGGAAGAACTCTATTTGTCTGGCAATGAATTTGACTAAGATAATCATATCTAAGGTGGAATAATTTTCCCATTTCAATGACAGTGATATTGCATTCTCAGTGGACTTTCATCTCTAAAGTCTTTAAATTT
Source organism: Vigna nakashimae (assembly GCA_034642375.1). Classification (NCBI taxonomy): domain Eukaryota; kingdom Viridiplantae; phylum Streptophyta; class Magnoliopsida; order Fabales; family Fabaceae; genus Vigna; species Vigna nakashimae. The sequence goes on along the minus strand of CM067762.1, from coordinate 16,254,539 downwards.
AGGATACAATGAATTGACTCCAAGATCAATTCTTAGTATGTTACACTTCCTACATTTCAAATCTTCATCATGCTTTTTGGTTGAAAATACATGAGTGTAATGAGTATGTATATTACTAGATATATCAAAGATAAGGTATTAGAAGCTTTGGTTGAAGTTTTGCGTAGTTAGAGCACACAGTTGCACGCATTAGAAGCAAAGGCAATAGACCAATAAACTTTCTCAATCAAACAACATCATACACTGCTGCCACAAGAACATCAAACAGATTCAAGAACATTGTAACTCATAATGAATTTTTAAACACACAACTTACCTCAACCAAGAAAGCCCTTGACGATGGCAACCTTTGTACAACATGACAGCCACACAAGCCCACAACGACCCCTCCAACGAAGTCCCTCAACCAAGTTCCTTCAAGTTCTGAGCACACCGTCCTGAGGTCGCCACAGCACCGTCGTCACACCGCGACCACCACCTTCGAACAGCCCCCTCGGAATAATGTAATCCCTCAACAACCACCCTCCTCACCGGCACTATCGTAACGTCGACACAACAATTGCAGCAAAAAAGGGGTTAATTTTGATTTCAGGATGACAGAGGAAGATGCTTGGGGATTTTGAGGTGAGAGACGAAAATTGGGGGAAAGCTTCTGTGGAAACTAAAATTTGGAGAATGAGAGAGGGAAATCCCAAATTTTCATTTCACTCGGTCGATGCGTATACCGACGGCCTATGGGGCCTTCGGTAAACTCAAAAAGTCTTCGGTAATCAACCACTTACATGACCGTCGGTACATCCTTCAGTAAATCAACTTTACCGAAGGCCCCAAAGGCCATCGGTATTATTCCTTCAGAAATTAACGCTTTTCCTGTAATGATGGTGAGATCACTATTATGAGACATATGTAAGTTTGTAAGGCTTTGTTCACTTGAATAGATTCGAAGGAGAGTGATTGAATTAATTTGAAGGTAAATTTTTTGTTGTTTATTTGAGTGTATTTGGAGGTAAGTGAGAGTGAATTTTGAAGTAAAGTTTATGAGAATTAGTATAAGATTTGATTGATGTGACAAATTAAAAAAATTTATTTCCAAATCCACTCTCATTTACGTCATCTAAATTCACTCAAATAAACAACAAAAAAATTTACTTTCAAATTCTCTCAAATTTATTCAATCACTCTCCCTAAAGTTCATTAAAGTGAACAAAGTGTAAGTGATAATCATGAAATAAAATATATGCAAATGAAATAAGATATATGAAAAAAAACAATAATGTGCTAGGTATTGATTGGAGTTTAAAATGAACATCAATATTATATATATTATTTACTAAAACCTGGTTATAAGAATGTAGGTTAAGATAATCAAGTTTATGCATTTTTTGAGTGAAAATTTATAAACACTAAGGCTCAAATCTAAAAAGTTTCTTACGTTGAAATACAATATTTTGTCTTAAAAGATTATATATTTTGTTTAATTTTATTTTTAAAATTTGTTGGAGGATTTTTTAAAATATTTAATATAATTTAAAAGATAAATAAATAAATAAATTTTTCGGTTACTATTATTTTTATGAACTATTAATTTTATGAATAAATGCAATTTATGAGTAAACGTTTTTAACTTTATGACCTTTATTTTCTTTTAAATCCGATTTATTATGAATTATTATTTCTTTTAAATATAATTTTCTTTTAAGTTCGTAAATGCAATTTATGAATTATTAATTTTATAAGTAAATGCAATTTATGAGTAAACTGTTTTTAACTTGATTACTTTTATTTTCTTTTAAAACCGATTTATTATGAATTATTATTTTATTTAATCAGATTTATTATTATTTGTATGGAGTAAAGACAAAAAAAAACACATCAATTTATAAAAAGTATTTTCAGTCTTATCTTCTATATTGTCTTTTAGGATGTTGATTTTCATAATATTCATTTTAGTTAGAGCTGTCAAAATGGGTAACCCAGCCTGACCCGACCCGATCCATCACGGGTTGATCACTTAGTGAGTTAACCCAACCCGGTTCATTTATTAGCGAGCTAAAAAAATTTAAACCCGACCCGACTCATCACGGGTTGGTGGGTTAAACGGGTTGGCTCATTGACTCACTTAATTAACTTTTTTTTCACCTTCTTCTTCTCAGATTCTTATAACATGTTACTTTGATCGAACAAATTGAAACAGTAAATTGAACCAATTGATATAAAAGAAAATGAAACAAAAGAAATATATTGTTATATATATTCTAAGCTATCAAGTGTAAAATTTTGTCAATTTAATAGTGAGACATACAAGAAAGTACATATAGACGTTAAAAAAATATATAGCATAAGATAAAATTGTCATGCTTGTAGATAAGTCTAAAAACAAGATAAAAATCTATAATATTATCCATCTATTAAATTCGAGTCCTAAATGGATAAATCCACAGTATTATGTTCTCTTGAAACATCTTTTTCTTTATCTCCATCTATAATATTAACCAATTTATAATCTTAGGGTAACTTTGGGAAAGACAGCAACGCGAAATGCTCTATTGCTAAGTAAATATTGTGCATTTTGAATAATTAATTTAATTAATTTGATTTTAATAAAAAAAATAGAATTTGAATAATTAATTTAATTTAATTAAAAAAATAGATGGGTTGGTGAGCCAACCCGACCCACCACAGGTTCAACCTGTGTGAGCCGGGTCAAAATTGGCTCTCATAAAAAAATTTGCATTTTTTTCCAACTCAACCCGGCTCAAACCCGTGGTGAGCCGGGTTGGCTCATGAGTTTCAACCCATTTTGACGGTACTAATTTTAGTATAGATTTAGTCGATGTTAATAGTAAATGTTATAATATCCACTTGTTTACAAGTCTTTGATGATATAAACACGAAGTGAACACTAATCATAAGTTAATGACAAATTTTTGTTGTGTGCATTTTTGATAGACGTTAAATCCAAATTTTCTTGTAATGTACTTATGAAATTCATTATCAAATTTACTCGTTGTCTTTTGTATATAGAAGAAATTAAAAGAAAAAAAAATTCAACACGAGAATAATAAGATTAGTTAAAAACAAAAGAGTGCTCAACTTAGACAATCAAGAGGGGAGTTCGGTTAATTTAAACTTTGGTAGCATTTTGTATGTGAAGTTGATTTACTATGTATGGTAATGAAATGAAAGTTATGAGACAAATTATTAATAAGTTATGGTAGTTAGCTCCACACTCTACATTCAAATAAGAACCCCTCATATAGAAAGTGGTGGCAAGTTAATGACAAAGCCTTCAATAGTATAATCTTAAAAAATTTCAAATGATGTGTTAGTGAAGATGTTTTTTTATTATTATTATTTATTGTTTGTGTAGATTAATGTTTTCTACCATTTTTTTGTCTTCTTTTAAATATCGTAAAATTCTTAAAAGAAAGTTTAAAATGAAATGATACAAAAAGTACATACTTTTTGAGAATGCATACTTCATAATATATGTTAAAAAAATTCATTTCGAAAAAGTGAATCTAAAACACATGCACCCACCTTAATATTACCGTAGTTAAAAAGGTGTCTAGAACTCGAAATTAAAAGAGAATAAAATTAATTTTTAAATAAACGAGAGGATGAAATTATGGAGTGGAAAAAGAAGCAACCTAAAGTGGGCTGGGCTATGCACATTTTGTTAAGATGGATTCGTGTTTTTGACCTTATAACCATATTGATATATTCAAGGTGATTTCTTTGAGCACCTCATGTTGTCTTGGGGCACCGCCATAGTCTTTTGAAATACCCATTATACCCTTTTCTCCTACTCTCCAAAACATATTGTATCCATTGATGACTATCTCACACTCCTCGGTTTTGCTCTCCTCATTAACAACGATGATGATGAACTTTAAAAGAAGGTTATAGAATGACTATCTCATAGAACATTTCATTTACATAATATAAATGTTTGTGAGTTATTTGAAATATAAGTTACTATCTACATTTTGTATCAGTTATTCGTCAAATATTTTCGACTACTTTGTTATTTGTCAAATTTTATTCTCAATTTGTCATCACTTTGTGACTTTTCTTTATTTATTGGCACATTTTTTTCCTTAGATCACTGAGTGTTTTTGGTATGCATATTGAGTTGACTTATAGTGTGAAGATAACTTTTGCCTGGAAAATTTTGAAAACATTTTTTTTTTCTCAACATGGATAATATTAGATATATATTTTTTCTTTTTGGATGAAAAAAGATGGTCACACATCATTTCAAATTCTGATTGCAATATTTTTACAAGATTAATTCTAAGAGAACACTATATGACCTCAACACGAGTCATTTTTCTTTCTTTTTCCTTTTTTTTCTAAATGTTTTTGATTTTTTTTGCACGACTTCAAGGCTCTCCCAAATAATACCAGCTAGGGTAATCTTGACATTAAAAATCTGTCCCAGAGTGAAACTTGTGTTCATTATTTGGACTCAAATAGCATGATTAGGGTCCATCCTTTGTTCAGTGAAGACTAGATAGCATATGTTTCCAAGCAATTCACACAGTCAGAAAATGTGATTTAGTCATTTGACCACAAAAAATTATGACATCAATTATAATTTTTTCGCCTTTATTTTTTATTTTTTGAAATGTCATAAAATTCATGATTTGCATAAAAAGTAATTGATTCAAAATGTGATATATTGTTTTCGTGTTTTCTTTTATGAAGTGAAAATGATAAAACCTGTTAAAATTTTTTTTTTTTCATTACCAGAGAAAATTGAGTTTAGGGGGCCAAACAAAACTAGGCTAAAGGGCAAGACAAAATTGGGCTCAGGGCGAGACGAAGTTGGGCTCAAGGTATCAAACAAAAATATGCTAAAAGGGTGATACAAACCCGAATTGAAGAGCCAGACGAGACTAGGCTTAATGGGCTAGACACAATTGGACATAATGGACTAAACCGAACTATGCTTAATGAACTTGACACAATTGGTCTTAATGGGCTAAGCCAAACTAGGCTTAATGGACCAGACACAATTGGGATGATTCAAACACAACTGAACTTAATAGGTTAAAAATAATTGTGATTAATGGGTCAAACATAATTGGGCTTACTAGGCCAAATGTAACTGGGCTTAATGGTCAGACACAATTGGGATTAACAGGTCAAACAACTAGGCTTAATGGGCCGGACATAATTGGGATTAATGGGCCTAACATAACTGAGCTTAATGGACTAGACACAATTGGAATTAATGAGTCAAACGTAACTGGGATTAATGGGCTAGACGTAATTGGACTTAATGGACTAAACACAATTGAGCTTAATGGACTTCACAATTGGGATTAACGGGCTTAACACAACTGGGCTTAATGGATCAGACATAATTGAACTTAATAGGTCAAACAATACTGGGATTAATCGAATAAACACAACGAGGTTTAATGAGTCAAACATAATTAAGTTTGATGGGCCAGACACAAATGAGCTTAATGGGCCAAAGACAACTAGGCTTAATGAGCCAAACATAATTGGGCTTAATGGGTCAACCACAATTGGGTTTGATGAGCTATACACAACTAGATTAATGGACTAAACATATTTGGAATTAATGGACCTAATATAAATAGGCTTAATGTGGCCGAACACAACTAGACTTAATGGGTCAGACATAACTGAGTAACCGGCTTGATAATTCTTCTCCCTCTTTGTTTCATTTATTATTTTTTTTTTCAAAATATTTTAGTTTCTTTTTAATATGCAAAAAATAAGAAAATCATGTTTTGATTTTTACCTTTTTGAATTTATTTCAAATAATTTTACCAACAAAAATATGTTGTGAAATGAAAGTTATAAACATGAAAACAATTTTTTCAACTTTTTAGAAGAACTAGGCCTAAAGGAGATAAGGGAAATGAGGCCCAATGAACTCAAGAACTATTTTTGTCATCCCAATAAAGAAAAAAAAAACTTGGAAAATATGAGTTTAATTTTTTTTCTTTTTTATTTATTTATTTGATTTTCATTTTGTTTTTTTTTTAATTTTTGAGAAATTGGACCCGAGTAAACCATGCATGGCAACTCGGGTCTGGTGAGCTCAAGCATTATTTCTTGTATTATAAAAATAAATTTGAAAGATATGAGTTTATTTTTTTAATGGATTTTAATTTTTATTGTCATTTTTTTTTTTAAATTTCATTATTTTGTATCAATTTGAAAATATAAAGAATATAAACTTGTATGTATGCTACAAAAATTAGTAATTTTTGTATATTTATAAAGTAAGAAAATTAAATATATACAAAGAAATCATTTTTAATCCTATGAAAGAAATGAAAAATTTTCTATCTATTGATTTTTCATATATTATGATGTTTTTATTTATTTTTATTAGTTAATTTTTTTCTACTTTTTCAAAAACCGATACTGATGAAGCCTTCGGTAGTGATGACTAAACTATTAACACAGTAGATTTTTTTTGCTATAAAAGGAGGAGCACACAACATTGAGCAACATTGAGCATGCAGATCTTTTGGGTGAACGAAGCTCTGCATCTATGTTTAAGCTTCCCCTCTCTCGAGCTTTTCCTTTTGTTCCTTACTTCTTTTATGCTATCTTTTCTTTCATGCTTTTTTTATCCTTCTTTAACTTTGTGTTCTTTGATTGTTCTATCTCTGTTTATTTATGTTATTTACTCTCTTTTTGCTTTATGTTCTTTTTCTGCTCTTCGCTCTTTATTTATTTATTGTTGTTATTTTTCCATTCCTTTTACGTTCTATTTATCTGTTCTTCACTCTTTTTTTATTATTATTTTCCCTCTTTTTTTAAGTCATTCTATCTCTCTCACGTATCTTTTCTTTCGAGCACTTGTACCGGAACTTAACATAGAGTACAAAGGCTGGGAAACCGTTATTAACATTCTTTCATTTGAAGGTATGAAAGAGACGTTTGGGTATAACAACACCATGTATCCCGATTAAAAAGTGAAAAAGGAAGAAACTTTTATTTTGATATAAACAAAATATGAACATGGACATTTTGAACTTAAATCTTTTAGGATCCGTTGCGAGGACCATGAGCCTGATTTATCCCTGGACATTAAGACTAGACTATTGACAAAATTGACTTAAAAATAAAAGAAACAAAATGAAAAAAAAATGGACACTCTACTTAAACATAATAACTCTTTTAATTTTACATGTTTTTTAACTTCTAGACTTTTTTTTAATAGAAGAAGAATGAACAAAAATTTAGAAAGAATGGAGATTCAAGCTAAGACAGGTTATAAAAGGTGGTGGCCTACTAAGGAGCAAGTTTATATATTAGTGACTATATTCAACCACGGGATAATAAATCCTAGTTGAGAGCAAGTACGTGAGATCACAACACGACTTAGGAATTATGAGGAAATCAAGAGTGCAACGTCTATTGTTGGTTCTAATTATGGACATCAAGTGAAGCAACGATGCCTAACAAGACGTCACTAATGCCTCTGACTCTTCATATCCCCTCCCATAGCCCTTTATGTATGGTAAGCTTCCTTTGGATTTCTCCTCCTTTATCCCTTTTCTTGTTTATTTTATTTTTTATATTTTATGTGTGCATTTTTTTACTCTTATTTATCTTTATTACACAACTGATGATCTTTCCTAGGTAACCCCATGGCTCCAAAGCTCTTAGACCCCTTTCTAATTACCCTCAAACATGAAGGAAAATAGGTCTCTGAACCGGTGCCCTTCTCCGTCCTTCAACAGAGCTTTCCTTGAGACTACCATTACCTAATCAAGAGTCTCCTTAAGGAGATTTTTTTGTGTGTTTTATTAATTTTTATTTTTTATTTTTATTTTTATTTGGACAGCCACTTGTGGCAACATTTATGAAATTATTGTATAATATGTACAATGAGACAATTTTTTTTCGTTATTATTTTTTATTTGTTTGTGTTTCTTTATCGGTCATTGCCAGTCGAATTTGGACAAGGTTTGTACAATGTGTACTTAATTTGCTTTTGTATTTTTGTATGTTTTTTGTTTGTTTTTTTATTTATTTTTGTAATGTATAAATTATCATAACATCATATTTTTATTTTCATGCTTATTAAATTTGTAATATAGGCAATATCAAAATCTTCGAGAGATCTTGTTCATTACTAGTGGTATCCTGATAGTCAATTCACCAACTTTGGTAAATGTAGGGAGGGGACATGAATCTCTCATATCTAATTTTTTTTTCTTTTATATTTTTGTATCCTTGGTCTAAGTTTATCATTTTTTTATATTCTATTCGAATAACATGCACAATATTGCTCAAGACCTTTGAAAGGATTTAAACTTGAATAATGAGGTAATGAACAAATGAATATGAATTTGACCTAATTTGACAGCAAAAGAGAACTTAAGACATAACATTAACATGAAAATGTACTCCCAGTGTTAGAATTTGAATGAATCTTAAAAAATGGTTGTGACATGAACGAGTTAAAATGGTAAAGACTTTTGAAGTTAATGATGACAATATATTTCAAAATGGATGATTGAGTGATGGATGGGCAAGGTTTATAATCAAATTGAATGGTTATACACAAGGAGTAAAAAATGAATGGTAAGAAAGGAAGTGTCCATTACGGACCCTTGACAAGGGTGATGGATGCGTGAATGCACAATTATTTTTTATAGACTTTTTGAAAAAATTAATCATGAAGAAAATTGCCCTATCAATTGCAACCAAATCTCTCTAACACATTTTTTTTATTTTTTTCTTTTTTTTTACAAACTTGATTGGTCATTTTTTTTCTAAATTAAAACCTATAGATAACCAACATTCTTTGATCTATGTGGATTTTATTAAACTTATAAGGAATGGATAATACATAACTTGACATGGTGTGATGGTTATTTAGAACAATGGTCTATGAATAATATTGCATCTAATTGTGTTTGATTTCTTCTTCTTTCACCCTTTGTTTTCAAAATATTTTCCTTTTATTTTTCATGTCAAAGTTTTTTATCGGTGAACTATTTGTTAAATAAATCAGTCGCGAACCCAAAAGTGATGGTTCAATGAATTTTGAAAGATTTTTTTTTGTTTTTTTTAAAGACTCAAAATGCACATCAAAATTTTATAATTTTTCTTGATTTTTTTTATAAAAATGTCCACATTTTATCCCAAATGAAGATTATTTTATTTTTCAAACATCTTAATTTAGAGAAAAAAATACCATTCAAAAAATTACTCTTTTTATCTTATGCGCTGAGGTATTTGTTTCATATGATAACTCTTTGGGACAAAAATGAATGATGGGAGGTGATGCGAATGGATACATTTGAGCAATTTCATGTTATGCAAATCAAATTATGTTCAAATGAATGTTTCAAAACCAATGATAAAGATCATTTTATTTCGTTTATTGATTCATTTATTTAATTTTTAGAATGATCCCATGAACTTAGTAATAAACAAAATAAAAAACAATTAATATGAATTCAATTTTTATTTTATTTATTTAATTTTGCTTTACATTTTTTGTATTTTTTTCTTTTTAAAAGATTATACATTTATTGTAAAATACAAAGAAAAAGTAAAAACAAATCATACAAGTAATCTTCCTTTTGTGTCTTACCAAAGGTTGGATGTTTGAAGTTCTAAGGTCAAATATATGCACTCAGAAGGATGATTCTCTAATACTTAAAGATCAAGACTATTTATGATTGCATTTCCACAACAGTTGAGTAATCAACTAGTTATGAAGACACAAATGAAGAGAACAAACTCTGGTTGGGGTTCTCACGATAGGCAAACAGGAAGTACATCCCAAAGTGACACCGTCATACAATCCCTATAATTCTAAGTTACACTCAAACTCGGGTATAAGGCCCAACTCATGATATGCATAATGTGTGTGTGAAGGGACGATATAAAACATACCCAAAACAACACTTGTAAAATGACCAGAAGGTCCTAGACAAATATATAACATGCTACAGTCATATAATTATTTCACATGTAACATATAAGGAAAAATATTCACACGCAGTCATTTCAAATATCAAAATAAAAGAAATACACACACACAATTATTTCAAGTTTTAAAATAAAACGATAGACACACAAGCAATTATTTCAAACATAAAAGAAATCATTACATAACCAACAATAAAGGCGAAAAACATAAAGAAAAACCACATAAATTTTGTGCATCTAATTAAATGGCCTGACTTTCTTGAAAACGGGTCCCTAATGGAGTTGTCATCTGTCGCAATCGAGATTGCAAATGGGACAGCGATACCGTCTTTAGAAATAAAACAAGTTTGAAAATTGAGTTTGGAAGTCACCACCATAGTTTATTCTAGAAAACTACGGGAAAACCATAAACAAAAACATGGTCTATGAAAATCAGATTTTAAGTTTGAGAGTCGGTTACGTGTAGGGAAGGTATTAACACCCTAATGCCTCTCTAAAGGCAGTCTCTTTAATTAAATATGCAAATTTGATGTGGTTTTCAAAATAGTTATTTTTCCCTAAAAATAACAATGCAAGATAATACAAAAAAAAACAAATATTTTTTATTTTTAGGAAGTCCAACAATGATTGACCTTGTTCCTACGTATTCTCATGTAAGAAATCAAGGGTACGTATTTCTTTTACAAAATTTAGTTTGGAAAATTGTTTGGAAATGATCATGGATAATTTTGAATTTTTGGAAAGTGAACCTGACAATGATTGACCTCGCTCCTATGTATTTTCATTTATGATGAAAAATCAGGAATAACGTAGTTCTGAATGGTATCTAGATTTGAAAGGGATTGATATTTTTTATTTTGGGGATTTTATGATTTTTTGGTAGTTTGAATTATTAAAAAAAATAATGTCGTGACGTAAACAACAAGCTAGACAGAAAAAAATGGAAGATAAAATTATTTTTTGTGATTTTGAAGGTTTTGTAATTTTTATGATTTTGACCTGGTTATGAAAAATTAAGATGGCAAAAAGAATCACACGAGTATTTATACTTATTTGAAGAAAAACTATTTTTTTAATTTTTTATTTAATTATTATGACAAATTTAATTATCAAGCAAATCCGAGAGTTGACCTGACAATCAAAATGATTATGAAAAATGTAATTATCAAACAAGTCCGAGACTTGACATGACAATAAAAAATAGTCACACTAATATTTACACTTACAAGAAAACTATTTTTAACTTTTTCATTTAATTATCAAGCAAATCCGAGATTTGAGATAACAATCAAAATGGTTTTGAAGAAAATTAATGGTCCAATAAATATGATATATAATATGAATCAAACATAGAAATGTAAAATTTAAATAAAAAAACTTTAACAACATAATTCAAACAAACAAAAGCAAAAACAAACAAAAAAATTGAAGAGATGAAAATTTGGATGTAGAAGGTGAAGATAGCCCAATCGAGATACAAGTGAAAATGGAAGCTTTGGGATATGAAAATGGTGATATGGAGGAAAGAGATGTTTTGTAGTGTTTGATGATGGTGGAGTATGAAGAAGGAAAATAGGAAATGAGGATAATATGATAAGAGCGATGAAATTAAGGTGATAATAGGAAATAGTAATAGTGTGGAGGAAAAGAGATATGTTGTTGAAGAATGATGGAGTGGGAGAGAAGAGATGTGTGTATCTGAAGACATGTTGTGTGTGTAGATATGGGGAAGGAGAGATCCATCATCTTTCAAAATGAAGCCTAACATTCTAATTTTAGGTTTTTATTCACTAAAAGACAAACTTAACAACTAGTTTCTCCAATGGCTATAAACAATTAGTTTTTACAACAGCTAGTTTTTACAATATATATAAACGATTAGTTTCTCCAACGATTAGTTTTTTCCAACAATTATAAACAGATAGTTTTTTCAATAGCTAGTTTCTCCAACGTCGCATTGAGCGCAATACCTTTTCGCTAAGTGTCAGTATTCACATGAACAATGTTACTATTCAAATGAACAATGTTACTAAGCTCTAAAAACACCGAAACCCTTGTTTTCGACTTAAGGATTTCTAAAAACGCATACAAATTGCGAAATTGAAAATAAAGTGAATCTTTAGGACCACTGATCAACAAATAATAAGAAAAGAGAGGTGGATGACACATGGGTTACCCCTAAACTAGAGATTTTAGAAACAAACAGTGAAAGGAAAAATAAGCAGAAACTTACTTGCTTTATAGAAGAAATTGATCGGTTATAAATGTACACCGTTTAGGCTTCCTGATCGTCAAAGAGATAACTCAGGAGTTATAAAAGGTAGAGAGAAGTGAGAAAGAACTTCGAGATGAAGTTTTAGAGAGAAGGCGATGTTTTAGAACATGAAACGAGTTTAATAAAATTTTTTATATTATTAAATTATTTTAAAATTGGCATACCCATCTCATTATTTTAAAACACTTATATCAACTCTAATATTCAAATTTCTAAATTCTTACATCTCATTCGAATAAGATTGCACAAGATACGCTCAAAAGAAGAAAAAGAATAATGATAACATAAACGACTCAACATAAAGACATAACTCTTTTTTGAAGGGTTTTATTTGAAGAAATTTTATCAGTGCATTATTGATTTAAATTCGAAATGAATTATAGTTTTAAATGCATTTTGATATGTAATACAGAATATCATTTCGGATTAAAATTTTGGATTACATAATTTAAATTTAAAATGTATTTTAAATAAATTTTAGATTGTAAATTTTAAAATGTATTTTTAAATCTATAGATATTGTAAGATTCGAAATACATTAAAAATATATTTTTAAATTCAAAATTAGTCTAAATTATACAATTTAATATATATATATATATATATATATATATATATATTTAAATCTTGTATAATGCAAAATATATAATGTATTTTTTATATGAAATTATATCTTGAATTGTACAATAAAAGTTATATATAGTTTCTTAGAAGCATTATGAATTAAAAAATCTAGAACATATTTAAAAAACTATATTCCAAATTCTAGAATATAATAAAGTGAGCGATAGAATATATTTTATGTTTTTTTTTTAATTTTTTCGTTTAAGATATATACCATAAGAGTGCCACAACAAAACATATGGTGTAGGATGTAATGACCCATGTTAAATCGAAGGATTATAGATTAGAGAATAGACAACCACTCACTTGTATTTTTAAATTAAAAGTTAAAAAAATAGTTCAAAATATTTATTATTTTATATTATATTATTTAAAAGATACAGATAGTAAGATTAATGTGACCTAAATCATTGCTGTTTATAAGTTAAGTTTTCATTATTATAATTGTAATAATGTATTATGTAGAGATAATAATCATTTTAATTTATTTAATTAAAGACATTAGGTGATGAAATTAAAACTTAAATTTGTTTAATATAATTAAGTGTGTTTTTAAGTGTGTGTGTGTGTATATATATATATATATATATATTATTTATATATATTAAAAAGTAAAATAAAAGAAATGACAATTTAGTCTATTGTCTTTTAGCAATATTGAAATTTTTGTAGTGAATAAACTAAGGAGATTAATCACTTATCTACAACAAAACATACTTGTCCTATTTCACTCTTTTTTTATGGAAGATTTTTATGACTTTTAAGATAAGTTATTTGTATAAAAATTCTCATTCCATCAGTAGATAAATACAGAAAAGGAAAAATATGGTATGTGCTTAAAAGTGGAAACAATAATAAAAGAAAAATGAAAATAAAAATATCCACCAAAATTAACTCTAGTTGGGTTACAAGGAATTAAATTTCATGAATGTGATCTAAAATAGAAAAAATAAAAAGACAAATTTTTAACATTATTTCTCAATTTTAACATATATTAATAGACCCTAATTTTAATTTTTAAAAATATATTTAAAATCTTTTTTAATATTAATACTACAAGTGTTTTAATTTTTGTTTTAAATAAATGGAATAAAGTAAAAAGAAAAAGGAAATTCCTTACACTAGTAAAAAAGAAGCTTTTTAACGCGCTATATGCCTCGGTTTTACTGAAACCGAAGCGTATAAAAGCGCTGTGGCACTTTTGTAATTTTAGACAACTTATATGCCTCGGGTATCAGTAGAACCGAAGCCAAAAAGATTTTCAACATCTGTTACGCGCCAACCGAGGCATATAACCCGTATATGTTTTTAAATTTTAATTATTTTTCGAAACTTTAGGCACCGATTATCTTGAAACCGAGTCAGTATGCCTCTCTTACCTCATGTAAATATTAACCGAGGCAGTATACTCATACATATTACCCTACTCTTCCTCTTCTTCTCTCTCGCTCACGCTCAGATCTCCTTCACTCTTCCTCTTCTCTCTCGCTCACTCGATCTCCTTCACTCTTCCACTTCTTCTCTCTCGCTCACGCGATCTCCTTCACTCTTCCTCTTCTTCTCTCTCGCTCACACGATCTCCTTCACTCCGCCGCTCCACCGCTCTGCCGCTCCGCCGCTCAGATCTCCTTTCACGGTACCCTTCTCACTCTTCCTCTTCTTCTCTCTCGCTCAAATCTCCTTCTCACAGTTCCTCTTCTTCTTCTATATGTTGCTTTGCCATGGTTGCATCCCACCCCGCAACCCCAACCTGTCACGCCTCCCACCCCGCAACCCCAACCTGTCACGCCTCCCACCCCGCAACCCCAACCCGTCACGCCTCCCACCCCGCAACCCCAACCCGTCACGCCTCCCACCCCTCAACCCCAACCCGTCACGCCTCCCACCCCGCAACCCCAACCCCACCACCAATCGGACACGATCTCACTCCACCAGCGGACGCGATCTCAGATCTAGTGTTGTTCGTGGACCGCCTGGTACGGCCCGTGCCAGTGGTGGAGCCGCTAGCCTAGCACCCGGTCTAGCCCCCTTCCGAGCCCTCAACCACCGTGGATGAAACTGTTGTGGGACCGTCCGGCTCCGCTTCGAAGGCCGAGGATGGCAGCGTCAATGAGGATGAAGGCTGGGTTCTACCGATTGAAAAGGTGACTTCTTTGTACTGGGAAATGGGGGAGAAGGAAGGATGCTGGGAAATGGGGGCCGAGGATGGCAGCGTCAATGAGGATTTTCTTTCATTTTTTTCCATTTGTTATGCTGGTTTTATCTCTTCTTTGATGTATCCTTACTCTGATTTTTGGTTTTATCTGCTCTGTGATGTATCTTATTCTGATTTTTGGAGTTGGTTTGTGTTTTGAAATTATAACTGAAAATGCTTGAGTTCGAATTCTACATTGAGACATGCTCCTATGTTAAAGGATTGAGGAAAAGACCCAGAAAATGGTTCTGTAGTTTTCTGAAATTTTGTTTTATTAAATTTTCTAAGATACTCACTCGGTTCAAAAGATAACCGAGGTGAAAATCGATCTTTTTTGACCCAGTTTAGAACCGAGGCATTAAACGTATTCTTTTTATCTCGCCTCTATATGCACCGATTGTAAAACCGGTCCGTATAAACGAAACTAACCGATGCCATTTCAGTTCATTGCACTAGTGTTACTGGTATCTTAGTTGAAAATTTGAGTATTATTAATGCAAAATTTTTTTCGACATACGTAAATTTTTTACATTTATTTGACATTATTTTTTCTTATTATTTTTTTAAAAATAATAATAATACTATGATACAATTTTATATTTATTTAATTCAGAGTATAGAGATAAAATTGTCATAGAAATATAAATTTTTAAATTAAAAAAGAGAGTAAAAGGTAAAAAAAATAGTGTCAAATAAATGTAAAAAATTTAGATGATAAAAAACCATTTTTTTCTTAAAAAAATTTACATTTTTATAATCATTTTACCTGTATATTTTGCAGAGTTAAATATATTTTTCGTCCCTTAAGTATCACACGATTTTGGTTTTAGTCCCTACTCGAAACTTTGTTGGTTTTTAGTCCTCATAGTTTTGAAACTCTTACTGTTAGTCTTTAAAATTGGATGGGGTTAACTTTTGTTTGACGTGGTTAACGGCCAGCCCACGTGTCATGCCATCTTACTACTTTTAATTGACGTAGCAGTAAATGTGTGTTGTCGGTCGGTCTGGTAGGTGGTCGGTCACTCGGTTTAGTGGTCGGCATAGTGGTCTTTGCCCATAACTGTTCGGCCTTTTTCCAACACCGTTCGATCTTTCATGTATTGCACTCCACTCGTCACCATAACCGTTCGGTCTTTGACCAACACCGCTCGGTCTTTGACCAACACCGCTCGGTCTTTGACCAACACCGCTCGGTCTTTGCTGAACACCATTCGGTCTTTGACCAATACCGCTCGGTCTTTGTCCAATACCATTCGGTCTTTGCCCAATACCATTTGGTCTTCCATATATTGCACTCCACACGTCACCATAACCGTTCGGTCTTTACCCAACACTGTTCGGTCTTTGCCTAATATCCACCAGGCCGACTTACCACCAGACATTGTGGCCGACCACCCACCAGGCCGACCGACCACCACACCTTTACTGCCATGTCAATTAAAAGTGTGGCATCACACGTGGGCTGATTAGCCACATCTACTAAAAGTTAACACCGTCCAATTTTAAGGACTAATAGTAAGAGTTTCAAAACTATAAGAACTAAAAACTATCAAAGTTTTGAGTAAGGACTAAAATCAAAATCGTGTGATAGGGAAAAAAAATATTTAATTTGCATGTGAAATGACATAAAAATACGTTATAACAGCATTAATCTTATTAATTATTAAGGTTCACTTCCCAACAAGTCAAATATGGGTTCAAACTAAGTGTTCTGTGTGAAGAGACAGCTATGATATATATATATAATTTGTAGCCTAATTAATTAGCAATCTGCCAAGATAATTACCGTTTCTGAAGTTTGCACAATTATGAGGTTAAAAAAACTTCCAACAAACAGCATCAGATTAATCTGTTCACTGCATAAGTTATACTTTATTCCATAAAAGTCCCTGCCCTCATAAATCAAAACCATTCCTTGCTATATATAAGTACACATTCCCATCCAATTATGCCACATTTCATCTAATCAAAACTGCAAAACTTGACATGGATGCACAAAAGCAAAAGAGGTAGGTTTTTTTATTTGACCTGCAAAAATCTATACTTACATCAAAAGGGTTTAATTTTTGCATATATATCATTCAATTTTTCTTCTTTAATTTCTTTGTAGAATCATGTCTAATCGACTTTCATCTAAAAGAGCATGGCAGAAGAAGCAATGTTATAAGATCTACTT
The DNA here is from genome assembly GCA_034642375.1 of Vigna nakashimae. NCBI lineage: Eukaryota > Viridiplantae > Streptophyta > Magnoliopsida > Fabales > Fabaceae > Vigna > Vigna nakashimae. The sequence continues at coordinate 16,237,325 of CM067762.1, read as the reverse complement.
GGAAACTCAAAGAAAAAGTCTTGAGGTAATCCTTCTTTTAATATTTAAAAAAAAAAAAAAACATGTTACTGAGGTTATCATTGATTTTTAATCAAGCTAAATAACGCGTAATTTGACCGTCACGGTAACAATTTCTGATAATTTCCTCTGACCCTTGTTGGTATAAAACAGTATATCTGCTTTGCTAACACTTTTGTTCAGATTCAATGTATATTTTAATTTAGCTATGTAACTGACCAAGTTTTCAAAATTTCTTTGTTGTTATGAGGTTATAATTCATTTATATATGTATATGTATATCCTTATGCAGAATGCAATAGCAGGTCTTAAACCTGAACTTGGTTGCTGTCGGAACCAGAAGCAGCTCTTGGAGCAGGAACAACTGAAATTGCGCCAGAGAATGGAAATTATTCAGAAAGAGAATATGCTCAAAGATGGTAACAATCTCTTAGGATGCATGTGGTTTAATCTGTATGTGTATTCCAGCCAACAATAAAGTTATTTCATGCATGTATAGTAACTGACAAAACCTCTGTGGATTGATAACTTCACTAATTTTAAGGGCATTGTCTTTTTAGCTGAGATTGAGATGAAGAAAAGCGAAGTGAATAGGCTGAGGGAATGCTGTGTGATGATGCAACAAGGGCTATTGCAAGCACCTCTTCTTAGTTGCAATATTGATCCGATGCAGCATTGGTACAATCATCCAAACTCATATCAAGGTAACTTTTTTTTTTTTTTTATCTATCCTTTGCAACATGTTAAAATGTATTAAAGAAAAAAAAATAGAAATACGAAGACATCAAACTAAACTCATCTAATAAATTTGTACTGAGGTAAAGTATTCATATTTCCAATGAAACTGTGCCTAATACCATGAGGTATAACATCGTACCAACAAAAAAAGGTTGTCTACATGTACATGCGTGGATTTTCATCTGGGATTTCTTCATACTTTCCTTGTTTGAATTTACAGTTGCAGGAAATGGAGTGGGGACTTCATACATACCAGCAGAGCCGAGCCACATGTGGATACCTGATGCTGTGCCGAATATGCATGGAATGAACATGAATCTGCCTAACCACTACATTGGATCCATGATCAATGATATAAGCAGACCCTTTCCGAACTCTGACCTTAATTAGCCATCGGTTTACATGAAACTATTTCCAAAACTTCTTAGCTATGTTGTGAGATTTTCCAGTTCAATATTTGTCTTGAAATTTGCGTGGTGTGCTGTTTCTAGTATGTTTCTATATTGTTGTAGTGGCTACAAGTAGCTGTGGTTCACTGCTATCAGTGAAGATATAAGAAGGGTTTAATTAAATGTGAAATTTCCTTTTCAACGATTAGTTGTTTTAAACGATATACTAGTTTCAATTGACAAAGTTTCAGCCAATTTTAACGTAAGTATAGAGAGAAAAAAAACCCTTGACTAACAAGTTAACCATTTGTTAAGAGAGACCTGTGCGATTAAAAACATAGATGGTTTATGCTTTTATGAATGATTAGTTGAAAAAGTATTTTAACTGATCTTTTTTAGTTCCTTTTAAAAAAGTGTTTTAGTATCTTCTACGCGCGCGCGTGTATATATATATATATATATATATATATATATATATATTATTTTTTCACTGATTCATCATTTATTTGTTAGTGCATTGACGTACTTTAAACCTATTAAAGATCGTAATATTGTTAAAAAATCTGTATTAACATATTATTATTATTATTATGCACACCTTTAATTTGTTTTATAAAATAATGTGAATAAAATTTTGAATAATAATATCATAAATAATCATAAAACTAACATCAAACTCTTATTTTATAAAAATAATTAATGGAAGAAACAGAATTCAAAAATTAATAAAAAGATATTAGTTAGAATTATGTATATATCTTTTTAGCGACTAAGTCAAGCTGATCTCTAAACTTTATTCATAATCACATTTCAGTCTCACACCATTTCTTTAATTGAGAATGGCATTGCTGCAAGCAATGCGACTTCAAAATCTTTGATAATACGAACACGTTCGATCTTCACAGGCCTCGATTTCTTTTCATATCATTAGGTGATCCATTTACTAAATTTACACGATTTACCACGCAACAAAAGAAAAACGCGAGATGTTTTGTTTGCTCTATTTTACATATGGAACCCTAGCCCCACAGTTTAGGGTTAAATGCAGAAAAATATACACGTGGGCAAGACACAAAATTTCATGAATTTATTGTAAAAAGAAAAATCTAAAACACATGGCAATAATAGAAAGGAATATAAAGACCACTCAATAAACACGCATATATTTGGAAACGAAAGATATCACCAGAATATTCAAGAACTTCTTCTGATATTCGATATATATTCTGATGTATAAATTGAAAAAGCAAAACAAACTTTTTTATAAATATTCTCTTAAAAACAACCATAAACAACATTTAAGATATCATTTAAATCCAGGATTCATTAACAATAGAAATCATCTTTATTGAAACATAAACATTGAAAACAAACACAGTCACACAAAACCATAATGAAAGCAGCAGAGTTTGATGTAAGGAAAATGGCTAATTAAGGATTGGGATTGCGAGTAGTTGCCATTGAAAGATTCGTCTGATCCATCATTTCATCCACCGCAGCAGCTATGTCCAGCTCTTGCCTTGATGAAGACCGTGCTCCATCTCCTACAAAAATTATTAAAACTGTGATTTTAAGTTTTTACATCAGTTTATATATTTTCAGCAAATGTGTCATTAACAGTAGTTTTTCACGCAGTTAAAATGAAGTGATAATTAGTACACAAGGTTTTTATGTTTTGCTACCTTGATTTGAGGATGTATCAATGGACAATCCAGCAAAAGGATCATGCAGATTAAGCAATTGCTGTTGCTTAATATCTCGAAGTTTCTCTAGCCTACTCTTTTTTTTCCTGTTCTTCTCATCTTCAGCTAAAAGGACAATGCCTCAAAAATTAGTGACACTATCTCCACTAATGTTTTGCCAATTGGCGTAATAAAACAGCTTTATTTTTTCGGTATGCAGAAACACGCAAACATAAGCACATTCCAAAGATGAAACAACTTTACCATCTCTGAGCATTGCCTTTTTCTCAAGATATTCCATTTCATGGAACAATGTCTGCTCTTCTACCATTAAACTGTGCATTCGGCTTTGTTGGCGAGCCTGTACTGATTGAAGTTGGGCTACTTGATCCTGCATACGAATCCGTATAATGTGATAATCGCACAGAAATGTTTGAAACTGGTCAGCCATGTTTAAACATAGTTAACTCTAAAAAACATACGAACATTTTCCATTACATTCATTTTTTAAAAAAATTAACAAGAATATTCACCTGCAACATTTTGGCACGGTTTTCCAACTCCTCAACTAACTTCACCTTCTTCTGTCTTGATCTTTGGGCAGAAATTCTGTTTGAGAATAATCTGCAAGGAAATTACTTAAAGACAGGTATGTTAACAAAAATTCCATTTGTACTATCACTAAAAGTTCAGATAAAATAGCTTACCTCCTTAGTTGAGGATCCATGATGTTTTGTCCCACAGAACCCATTTCAGCCTGGGCTTGTTCAGCATTTGAAGAAGAATCCTGAACCTTCTTTCCCTTTCCTCTCCCTTCACTTTGCTCCATCCACAAAATGATAGATTGCTAATGCAAAATGGCTTTGGTTAAAGGTAGAAGGAGGTAATCTGGTGGAATAAAATTTCTGTAGCATCCTTAATATATATATTGATGTTTATGTGAAGTTGGCTTGGTACTCATGTGAGACAGAAATTAAGGTACTGTTTTCAACAAGACAACAAATTAGTCTGCGCTGGTCAAATTAGTGTAGCTGTCTCCTCAAGCATGCACAGGAGAAGAACTTCCCTCGTATGGAAACTGCTCCTTGGCATTAAGCCTTCATCATTAGTATGTTGTGGCCAAATTATGACCAAAGCTTTCAAATCACATGCCAGCACATATACACCATTTTTTTATTAGAGCAAAGATATACATTTACTTTCATTTAATCTACATCTATCGTGCATTTTTTTCCTTCTATTTCTCTTCTTATCACATCATATACCTACAAACTTATTATTTATTTTTACTCTCTTCTCTGTGTATATTAAGTGTTGATGCACCTTTTTTATGTTCATTAACCATTTTCCTTTTTTAAAACTACCATATTGATGTTATGGCTTTCATTCTCTTGACATGCAACACTTTTGTTTAGAAGAGGAAAAAAACTCTATTGGAGATTATATAAGAAAATGATTTTAGAAAACGCATAAGATATTAAATATTAACCTTTTGTTTATCTTTATTGCTTGTTGTATATCTTTCTCTTTTTCATCTTTGGATTTCAAATATTTTCTACTAAATTTAATATTACATATTTTTAACGTTTTCATTGTTTATTACATTATTTTTCTAATAATTTTATAATAAAATTATTAGTACAAAAATATCATATAACATTGATGTTTTCGACATTTTACGTCGAATTCGAGATCGACATCCATTAACGTTGGACTTAGAACAATCCAACATCCCCAATAGAACAAATTGACGTCGGATATCTCTTTATGTTCGATGTCAATTAATGTTGAATTTTTTTATTGTTCGACGTTAATAAACTTTTTTTCATTTTTCAAATTAGTTGTGATTTTTTATGATTTTTTACAACTCTGCGAGATTAAAAAACAGAAAAACAACAAATGTAATCCAGTTTTTGATATTTTATATGACATATGAACTATAAACAAAAACAAAAAATTACAATAATAATAGTAGTATTAACTTGTTATTTTTTGTTTTGATAATTATGGTTAATGATTTTGGTTGAATCTTTTTTTACCACTCCTTTAGAATCCCTAGTTCAGGAAAAAACACCAAGAGCTCTTACTTTAGGTTTGTGTGAAGTATAACAATTATTTGGAAGGTGAACATGGATAGACCTTTAAACGACCATAACATTTGTTCCAGTTGTCCGATTTGCTATTATTATATATGGATTTGGGGTAGAAAAAACTTTCTGATAACGCCAGCTAATCCTTCTAGATTCTCCAAAAAAACGTTGTTTTCTATTTTTTTGGAAATTTATTTTGTTTTTTTTCAAACTTTGCAAAAATATTTAAAATAGTTAGACTTTGAATTTTTATCTAAAATTTTTTGTGGAACTTCACATGATATTTCTTTTGCACAAATTTCCAGGTCACTTGGAGTTGTTTTCAATATACTCTCAATTATACCATAAAGTTTAGATGTATAACGTGTAGTTCACTATAAACAACAAACACAAACAACAACAAACAAGCGATTGAAAACGAAAACTAACCTTCAAAAAAGTGAGTTCGTTGGAATAAGTTGCCATCAGTGAGAGAAAGCAGAAAGTGTCTATGAAAGACAAGAACATGGAAATTCGAAACAATCAATCAAAACAAACAAAAATCATATACATAAAGTAGTTAAGCAACATGCATTTGTATCAAAGAAAAATTACATGTGTTGATCGCCAAACTTCGTTTGAGAAAAGTTTGAGTAGAGAAGAGAGTCTCGCGCTAAGATAAAGTGAATAAATTTTCAACCTCTCATTCAAATCTTTATTGAATTCACTAACATATAACGTCTGATTCTATGGCATTTGACGTCATACGTAAGTACATTTTCATCTTCACGTCAAACATTTTCATGAAATTTACTCAATGTGACGTTGAATTACAATCCTAAACGATGTTTAATAATTGTATTTATTTACAAAAATGTCACCGATCATGTTTAACGTTGACTATCCAGTAGTTGGACGTTGAACGCATGACGTTATACAGTATTTTGTACTAATGAATTCGTTTCTTGTAGTAGAAAGTTTTTATTGCAACAATTTTATATATTTTTTTAAAATGGTTCACATATTATATAGCAACAATTTAAAAAACTTTAAATTTATGTAATTTTCTTCCCAAGTTGAGGACGTATACACCTCGACCAACACTTCATCAAAATAAAGTAACATCGATCATTTTAGATTCTTGACCAAAAGTGCCTTTACTTTGAAGGCTAATGTATCATACAGTAGATGACACATACACCTCAACCAACCATGTTGACACAACATGGCACATGACTCATTCAAATATTATAAATAGTCTTTGTTTAAGAGATATGTCAATAGATTCCTTTTATTACAATATTTATTATATATGACAAATTAATTTACTGATTTAAGTATTAGAATGTCTTTTTAGACTTTTACTCAAAGATCCGATTACATTAAAACAACATTCACATATGAAATATACATCAAATATTTTATTCTCTTTTACAAATAATAAATCAAGACATAACATGTTGACCAAACAAATTTAAAACATAGAAAGAAAAAAAAAATAACGCAATTGAATTATAACACAAGTATAAGAGTATGTCTTGAAATAATTAAGCCAAGTTTGAAATGAAACCCAACATAATCTAATTGAGTTAGATTACAATTAATTGGGTATTAAATAATTCAAATCATGTGCACTCCTAGATAATTGCTCAATTTGGATATTAGGAAAGTTCGTAATTATATGTGTGTTAAAATTTTAATTTTCTTTTCACTAGCTATCATTATCTCGATTTGTTTTTCTCTCATTTTACAAAGAATATATGAAGTAAAACACGAGGCATCAGAAGTGAAAATATGACTTTTAAAATGGATAGTGCATGGTAAACAATTCGAGTAGTTGATACAGATTCTAATATAGAACAAATACTTGATTGTAAGTTAAGGAGATTTGGTATTTGATATGTATTTTAAGCAATAGTTAAAATAAGGGAGTTTGTTTTATATTTTTCTTTACTGTTCCCAACCCTATTATACAAAGAAAGTATGATTAAATATGGCTGTGAAATTGTGTACACATTTTCTTTCTCATGCAATTCTAACTTACTCTTTAATGCTTCCAGAAAATTAATGTAAGTGTCTAGAATCTATTTTTACTTCCTCATTTACAAAAGAATAAATGAAGAAAAAGTTAAACAAGCAACCAAAAGAAAAAGGAGAATTCCAAATAGTACTAGCAGTTTTCCAAACTTAAGGCAATAGACTTTCAACATTTAGCTATTAAAATTTTACTCAATTTACAATATTATTAGTATTACTCTCTAGAAATATTATCTGTGTTTTATTATTTAAAAATAAATATTTTTTAAATTAATGTTCCAAGAAAGCTGTTGGAGTTCAGTGCATCCTTCACAGATTGATAAGACATGTTGCGAAGTTTAGTTCATTTATATTAGAAAATGGTTTTACAAATACAAAATATATATAATATCACTATTTTATTAGAAACACCCAATTTTTTTCGAGTAAATTAAATTCATCACAAAAATAAAATAAAAAAGACATAAAAAAACCAAAATAAAAAATACTATTTTCACCCTCAAATTTTCTTTCACACACTTAATTTAATGGTTCAAAATAATCTCTTACTTTTTTACTTCTTCACCACCTATCTTTACTTACCACACCCCACTCTCCACATCACCCTCTATATCACATTCCACATAATTTACCTTTTTCATTCACTTTTTCCACCTCATTTCCATATTAATTTTTATATACCAACTTTTCTAATTATTCCACTTACATTTTTTTTATCATATTTTCTCCACCAACTTTTTATATTATTTCTTTTACTTATTCTCCACATTAATTTTTATTATTTACTATATTTCACCTACTTCTCCACCAACTTTTTATATTATTTCTTTCACTTATTTTCCACATTAACTTTTACTATTTACTATATTTTATTTCACCTACCTTCTCTACCAACTTTTTATATTATTTCTTTCACTCATTTTTCACATTAACTTTTTCTATTCATCTTTTTTATTATATTTTATTTCATCTAAATTTTCCACCAACTTTTTATATTATTTCTTTCACTTATTTTTCACATTAACTTTTATTATTTACTATATTTTATTTCACCTACTTCTCCACCAACTTTTTATATTATTTCTTTCACTTATTTTTCACATTAACTTTTTCTATTCATCTTTTTTATTATATTTTATTTCATCTAAATTTTCCACCGACTTATTATATTATTTTTATTCATCAACTTTCTTCATCCTTAAACTCTATAAATACCTACATTCTCTTCACTCCTAACACACACATACAATTACATAATATCCATCTATTCTCTCTCAAAACCTCTTCATTCCATCCCAAAACTCTACTTCATTTTTCTCTCACATTTTACTATTTCCTAATCCCTTTATACATAGTAAATCCCATACCACATTTCTACTATAAATTCATCTTTTTCACCATCAATCTATCTCTTCTCACAACTTATTACAAGCAAAGTCTTGCTTCATCTTTCAAATCTTCAACAAGGTACATATTTTCTTTTAATTTTATTTATATGCATTTTGATCATTTTTTTTTAGTTTATAAATTTATTTTCTACCACAATTTTATCCTATGCTTTTTCACATTTTTATATCATAGATATTTCAACTCACCTCTCTTTCTTAATAAAAAAAATATGAAACTTTAAAAAACATGTAATGATATAAATAACGGTATAAGCACATGTCTGATCGCTCGCATCGTCCTTGGGCTGAAAACATTTCTTTCATAAAAAAAATCTTTTAAAGGTTAAGCACATGTGTGATCGCACACATCGTCCTTGTGCTAAAAACATTTTCTCTTTCTTTTATAAAAAAATACCTAAAAAAATATTTTAAAGGTTAAGCACATGTGTAATCGCTCGCATCGTCCTTGTGCTAAAAAACTCTTTTCCTCTTCTCAAAAAATACCAAAAAATATAAAATCTTCAAAAAAACTAAAAATATAACACTTTCAAGCAAACAAACAATTTCTCAAGCCAAAACTACGTGTTCCTTGATTCTCCATCAAAAGTGGAGATACGTAGGAGCAAGGCTAATCCTTGTCAGGTTCACTTTCAAAAAATCCAAAATTATCCATAATCCTTTCTAAACAAAACTCTCAAACAATTTCCTAAACAAAATTTTCAACTCAGTTTCAAAAAGAACTACGTAACCCTGATTTCTCATTTTAATGAGAATACGTAGGAGCAAGGTCAATCTTGGTCGGGCCCAAAAAACTAAAAAATATATTTTGTCTCTTTATAGTTTTATTTTAGGGAATAGTTAAACATTTTGAAAAACCACATCATATTCGAATATTTAGTTAAAGGTATTGCCTCAGGGCAGGCGTTGTAGAGTGTTGATACCTTCCCTACATGTAACCGACTTCCGAACCAAGAATCTCATTTTCGTAGACCATGTCTTATCATTTTATGATTTTTTCGTAGTTTTCCAGAATAAACTATGGTGGCGACTTCAAATCTCTTTTCTTTTTCAAATCCAATCGTTTCTTTCTTCAGATCGTCATCTCGTCGCAATTCTGGTTGCGACACTTACTAATAACATTATCTTCGTTAGAAAATGGTTTTGCAAAAAAAGTAAGTATTATATAAATTAGTGAATTATTGTTACGATTATCTTAATTATTAAAACTAGTGTTAAAATCATCCATATATATATATATATATATATATATATATATATATATATATATATATATATATATATATATATATATAATATATCGAATGTGAAACTAAACTTTAAATTTAATTTAATTCCACAAAATCGCTTGTAAAATAAGTTCTGCATCCACTTATATATTTTAAATTTATCTTATTTCTAGTTGATGTGAGACTTCTAATCATATTGTATATCTTTAATCCATTTCATTTATGAATGTTATAGTAAACATTCTTTATTTAATTTTTAGTTATTTATTATTGAAATTCTTATAGTTTAGAAATAATATTTTATTTTTCCATAATTATCATTGAAACTTTGACGTAAGTATTATAACATATTTGATTTAGCTATGTATGTAGATTAGATGATAAGAATATACAAAACTAGGTTATATACTTTAAAGTATTCTAATTTATTTTATTAACTTTTGTGTGTATGTTAATTAATAAGAATATATAAAACTAGGTTATAAATTTAGTTTTTAACACTATACAATTATGATATTATGTTTTCAATATTATTTTATATGTTATTTAGTTATTATTTTAATTTTTTAATATTAATTGAACATTTATTCTATCACTAGTACAAAATGTATCTTTAAACTCGCACAATAGACATTTGTCTAGACAAAACCGGTGCCTATCCAAACACGATGGCAAATCCGCAATTATGGAAGCCTTATAGGCCTCGGTTAATATAGAACCGCTGAATATAAATGATACAACTTCGGTTGCACAGGAAACCGGTGCCTAACCATCACCTAACTTACATCCTTTTCGTTTGAAACAGTTTGAAAATTGTATGAAAAGGTCATATTGCCTCAGTTTATGGTAGAACTGAAGCAGAAAAGCCTGACTCACCTACAAAACACGCCTGCAACACGTCAAGTCAGTCAAATTCAGTGTTCTGGCGAAGAGAAACGACCTCGGGTAGCATTGCAACCGAGGTCCAAACGTGTTTAGGCCTCGGTTATTAGAAGAACCGAGGCATATAAGCTTTGTTTTTTGTGTTTCTGCATCCACTGTAACCTTTGGGTATTTGAGCGATAACAAGTGAGAGAAAAGAATTGGGGGTTGCAAACTGAGTGAAGTGGAGAGAGGAGGCTAGTTGGTTCGGTTGCGCCTTTATCACCTCTGCGAGATCCGGGTGCCGCCACGGCCGAATTTAGATCCCGTGTCGCCCGACCACCACACGGATCGCAGTGCTCACCGCCGTCGTCCTGTTCAACAGTGTAAAGGCTGGTGGAGAACAGGAAGAAGAGTACCAGGCGGGAGAAGCGGAAGCCAAGGACCCTAGCGGCGAAAACCCTGGCGGCCCCTTTCCTTTCTTTCCCTCTTTGTTCCACCTTTTATTTTCACCTTCCACCTCACCACCATGTACCTACCTTTCTCTTCCTCTCTTCTTCTTCTTGATTTTTATTTTTCAATTTTTTTTCTTTTTTTTTTCAGGCTGGGTTGAGTGTGGGGAACGAGAGAATGGGTAAGGTGTTGCCGAAGGAGAAGACTCGGAGGGTTAAGCCAAGGAGGCAGTCACGGAGCTCCGGGAACAAGTACCTGAGGCCGGGGACTCTTATCACTGGATGGTCCACATACTTCTATCACTGCCTGGAACGGTGTCGCTTACAGGGTTTTTCTTCATGAAGAAAGAAAGGCTTCCAAAATTTATGTTGTTTTCACTTTGCGTGATGAAAGCCTTTGCGTGCTAAGATGAAAAAGAAGAGAAGATGAAAGCCTTTCCAAAATTTTTGATCTTGCTTGGTTCTTCTGATTTGGTTAATCGGTTCATGTCTTTACTTTCCTGCTTCTTGGAGGAATTGAGTCTTCTTGGAGGAACGGAGGAATATGACCTTTCACTTTCAGTTTCAGAGTACACCGCTTAGGGGAAGATGAAACACTGTCGAGATTTGATGCCATGCCATACCTTTGTTTCATTTTTTTCCCTTCTTTTCAGCTTTCAATTGTTACAAGGCCTCTTCATGCCTTTCCCACTCTTGTACTTTCTTTAACTCTTGTCTTCCTTCGAGACAAGTGCATATAATTATGGTTCTCAGTAAAAAAGTGGAACCTGCTTTGCCATAAACCTTCTAGGAGGGCCCACCTCTCTTTTTTACATTTTTCACTTAATCTTACATATACTTTTAGTTGGGAGGAAAGAACACAATACTTTTGGATGCCTTATATTTGGTCTTCTTACTGCTATTCAGGTTGTAGCCTCACAGGACTGGCTGAAAGTAACAAAGTATCATTAAAAGAAAAGCAACCTATTGCCTCGGTTGACGAACAACCGAGGCCAAAAGTTTGGCGAAAAAAAAAGCTCTCTATTGCCTCGGTTGGACGTGAACTGAGGTAAAAATATACATTTTTTTGGTCTCAATTCACAACCGAGGCAAAAAGGCCTACCACTTTTTACCTTGCCTGTATATACCTCGGTTTCAAAATCGTTGAGGAAAGGCAAAAATAACCGCTGTCGTTTGTAAGAACCATAAAAAAAAAAAATATATATATATACATAAATATATATTTTAGTAAATTTCAGCATTTTATTAGTAATTTTAGTGGATAGAAAAATGTAAAATTTGGATATAAAATTATAGTAATTTTAGAAGGAGAGGTTCAAATTTTTGGTAACTTATTTAGTAAATTTTTTTAAATTAAATAGTAAAAAGGAAATAGTAAATAGTAAAAAGTGAATAGTAAAAATAAATTTTCAGCATTAAGATTCCTTAGCATGGAAGAAATTAGTAGGTAGAAACTAGGATCAGATTTGGTGAGTAAATGATTAAAATATTATTTTTTTAAATAATATTAAAATAATAAATAATATTAAAATATTAATGAATAGTAAATTTATTTTTACTATAAATAGCCATGGGAGGGAAGGGTATTTTGCACCAAGAGAAGAGGAATCAAGTGAGAGCTTGAGAAATAGAGAAAAAAAAAAGAGTTAGGGAGAAATTTTTAGTTGCAAGAAGAGTAGAAGTTCTGAAGGGTTTCGGAGAAACAAATTCGGAGCAGGAAATTAAGTCTGGAATAGAGGTAAGGGGAGCTAATCTTTCTTGTATATGATTTTTATCCATGTTATGATAATGAATATGAGTTATGAGTATGTTAAAATTTTGGTAATGGTAGTTATCTATTCACTTATATAAATTTAGTTTTCATGATTATAATTTTCTTATTTTCGAGTTAGTATGGTAAAACTTTTCTTTTAATTATTTTGACCGTTGGATTTAGCTAAACTTTTAATATATGAGTCCTAAGACCTATTTCTTCACTTTGACCGTTTGGATTTGTAATTCGAAGTCTGTACTTAGAGAAATAAATCCTGCATGTTTGAGTAAATTAATTACCCCTGTAGATCTGTTACTGAGGCATCTCGGTAAAATATATATTATGACTTATTTGACCGTTAGATCAACTTGAAAATTTTATATATGATTCCTAAGATATATTAATACACTTTGACCGATCGGATTTTTAATTTAAAGTCTATGTTTGGAGAAAATAATTTTTAAGTTTTTGAAAAATCTGATGAACACTATATTTCTGTTCTTAAGTTATCACGGTAAAAATTTCATATCTATTTTATTTACCGTTAGATTGAGTCCAAAATTTAGTATGTAATTCATAAGACATATTAAGTCATTTTGACCGTTCAGATTTGTAATTAAATGTCTGTGCTTAGGGAAATTAGTTCCGCATTTTGAGTATAATTGAAAACCACTTAAAATTCTGCACCTGAGTTACCTCGGTAAAACCTCAATATCTATCTAGTTAACCGTTGGATCAACCTGAAATTTTAATATGTAGTTTATAACAAATAGTGAATTATTGTGACCATTCAGATTTGAAATCGGAGTTACAGATTTAGAGATATTAATTTCGTATCTTCTCAGGGATCTCAATATTGCTTAATTTCTATTTTTTGATATCTATATTAAATTTCGGTGTTAATATTATATGCTGTTGTTTTAAATCTGTAAATAAGAAATTTATTAAAAACTAGTTGAGGAACGCTTTAGCTAAGGAAAGACTTGGTACTTAAGTTGTCCATTGTGACACACCTCTCTTTCTTGGAAGTCTACTCGACAAGTTTTTAACTTAAATCCTATTGAACAGATTATGTATTGTTAAATTATTGTGTAATATATCTTGTTGGAATATATTCAGTTTGTATGATTTCTGAAATGATTGGATTTTATTACATTTGAATTTATGCATCTGAACATGATTGTGAACTATAATGATGTTATTTATGTGGCAAGTATGTGACATAGTAAATATGTATGACTTTTGGGATGATTGGACGTGATGCATATTGGTGTATGCATTCTGATATGTTGTTGATGCATATTGGTGTATGCATTCTGAGTTGGTGTTTGATGCATATTGGTGTATGCATTCTGACATGTTGTTGATGCATATTGGTGTATGCATTTTGACATGTTGTTGATGCATATTGGTGTATGCATTCTGATTTGGTGTTTGATATATATTGATGCATGCAATGTGGTTTAGTGTGTAACTCATATTTGTTTATATAATTTGATCTGTTAAAGTGAGCATAGTATGGTTTGGTATTGAGGTATTGTTATTGTATTGATTGTTAGCTCACCCTTGCTTGTGTGTGCATGTGAATGTGATGATCGTATAATGCGTGATGTTATACGGGAGCAGATGTTATTACAGATGCGATGGCTGACGCTTTTGAACATGCATAAAGGTCGAAAGAGAGATGGGATAGAAGACTTGGGATTGTGATTTTAGTGTTTTAAAAATTTATTTCGATCCTGACTATGTGGACATTTTATTTTCGAAAGAATCGATTGTAATAAATAATGTACTATTTTTTGTCTATGTTGAAGTTTAAAATTTCAAAATTTCTACATTTATTTTTTTTTACGGAAAAATTTAGTCGATGTAACGCCAAAAACTCGGGGTGTTACATTGTTTCCCTTTTCTGTACTAGTGTATCTGTCGTTATTGAAGAAGTGTTTGATTCAATGAATTAAAAACATGGATAAAACTAAAGCATGAGATACATGTATGAAAGATTATATCAACAACCTTAAATATATTCATGAATTGAATTATTTAGGTCTACTATTGTTTCCAATTTCTAATAAGTTAAGTGTGAAGTTTAACTCTTTTATTCTCAATATTTTACAGTCCTACGTAGAATTGAACATATTGATGCAATCTTTTTTTATGGAAACAGTTTTTTGTTAGTTTTTCACGGAAACAATTTTTTGTTAATTTTCAATGAAAAATTAATACCATTGAAACATATTTCTATTATGTTAATATAGTGCATTTTTTTATTCAAAAAGAGAACTAATTTTTATATGTATTTGTACTCAATAAAAATCGAATTACAACGAGAGATGAAAAAAAAGAGGTACAGTGAGAGTAGAAGATGAGAAAACAGAAAGGAAGAAGTTGCTCGTTGAGGCAAAAGAAAATGGAAGCAGAAGAAAAGGAAAATGTGTTAAAAAAGTGAGAAAATACAAAAAAGCATGTAAAATAATAAATTAACAAAAATAAATGAACTTTGAAGTGGAAAAAGAAAACGAGGTGCGAATAACAAAGCCCAAAAGATCCACATCAACGTATTTGTTTACGTAGTTTTCATGTTTCTTGGGCTTACTTTTGTTAAGGAGGTGGTAATTAGAACGGGCATTCGTATTAACTTTTTCAATAGAAGAATAAAAATTAATTAATAATAGAATTGTTTTAGTTAAGTGAGCAAAGTTAAAAAGGTTCTGACACTGAATAATAATAATAATAATAATAATAATAATAATAATTTATAATATATCTTTTTCTATTTAAAAAAAATATAGATAAACCTAGTTAATAAGTTTATACAATTGATTTAACTCAGAATAAATATCAAATTTTTAACATTCTCAATACGTGATAAAAATTTAATCTCGAATTAATATAAATAGTTTTTATCTTCTTAAATAAAACAATTTTTACGACTCATTTTTATTATGTTTCTTAAATAGAAATTTTTCTCATAAATATCCTTAATCGGAAGCAATCTTGTTAAACATGGTTCTTCTATAAATGTAGCTTTAGTTAAATGTGATTTAATTGTCCTACCATTAGAAGGATTCCGATAATAATAATAATTGAACTTAATTAACTAATATTAATGATCGACCTACACATTATATGTTGGTACCTTGTGCTACATTCATCGATATCTTATAATTCCTTTGGTCAATAATTGTACACTATCAACTAACTTTTAGTTTATTTAGTAACACGTTTTTTTCTTACAGATTTAATAACACCTTAAAGTTATATTATTATTTTTAGAACCAATATAATAATATGTTGACAATTTATAGGAAATTGAGTATTATAACTTAGTATATAAGGTTCGTCTTGGTAATTTAGACCAATATAATATGAGTGACGTATATTAGATACAAAGCGACATATAAAATTGTCAGTATTAAATTATTTCTTGTTGAAAATATTTCCAATCATATTCACTTATGAGAAAAATAGAAAAAGATAATTGGAAACTTAAATATAACTTTAAAAAATAAAAAATTGAACATCACATAAAATAAAAAATCTATAAACTAATTTTATTAAAATTTTAGATTAAAAATCCATAAACTAGTTCTATTAAAGTTTAAAATAAAAAATATATTAATCCATTACGCAAACTCCACTCGTATCTTATTGTATCTGAAAATAAGTATTATAATGTGTACGAAATAACATATGAGTAAGTAGCTTGTTCTAATTTTTTTGTATATATAATTTTGACAGATTTAATAACCAGTGAACGGTGAGAGATAACTGTGTAGCAGCGGTTGGTACACGTATTCTAACCCCATAAACCCTCTCTGACCTTAGCAGCAACCAAAGCAAATTGCAATTGCAACTTCTGCTGTCTCTGTCTTTGTTTCAATGCCAAAAGACGCATGCGACCTCTCTTTTTTCTTTTTTCTGTTATTTTTTTTTTCGAATTTTGTTCACTTAATCTTTTTCATTGAAATTTTATGCCGATAATTGTGGCCCTTCGGTCTTTCTTGCTCGCAAGTCACTTTCTTTCTTCTTAGTTGGATGGATTAAGTTTGAGTGGCATCTTGTTTGGATGCTCAGAAAATTGTGGGAAATTTGGGTTTCTTGCTCTCTCAATTTCTTCTTTCTTTTTCTGTCTGGGGCTTTAAATTTAATTCAGAATTCACTGAACCCAGAAACAAAGATTCAATCTTTTCCATTTTCTTGTTGTTATTTTTTTTGTTGGTTGTTCATGGGCACTTCTCTGTACCACTGAATTGAATTCACTGAAGAACTGAGAGAGAGGGAGAGGGAGGGAAGAAAAATGGCCTATGCACAGGGTTTTGCTCCCAATTTCAAATTGGGTTTTGTGTTTTCTTCTGGTTCGCCATCACAACAGAGACAGCCTTTGATGTTTCTTGCAGCACACTGTGGGTTTTTCCTCAAATTCTATGATGGGGTGTGTGCCAGATCCTTTAAGTTCCAAAAGCCCTCCATTGTTGCTGCAAAGCACGGTTCAGTGAGGGGTCTTAGGGCTCTGAAGTCGGTGGAGCTGGACCAGTTTGTGACCAGCGATGATGAGGAGGATGAAATGGGAGAAGGGTTCTTCGAGGCAATTGAGGAGCTTGAGAGGATGAGAAGGGAGCCCTCTGATATTCTTGAGGAGATGAATGACCGGTTGTCTGCAAGGGAACTGCAGCTCGTGTTGGTGTATTTCTCTCAGGATGGGAGGGACTCGTGGTGTGCATTGGAGGTGTTTGATTGGCTGAGGAAGGAGAACAGGGTGGACAAGGAGACCATGGAGCTCATGGTTTCCATCATGTGCGGTTGGGTGAAGAGATTGATTCAGGAGCAGCATGGTGTGTGTGATGTGGTTGACTTGCTTGTGGACATGGATTGCGTTGGTTTGAGGCCGGGTTTTAGCATGATTGAGAAGGTGATTTCCTTGTACTGGGAAATGGGGGAGAAGGAAGGAGCCGTCTTGTTTGTGGAAGAGGTTTTGAGGCGCGGAATCCCTTATGCTTCGGAGGACAAAGAAGGGCATAAAGGAGGGCCAACCGGGTATCTTGCTTGGAAGATGATGGTAAGCAGTTGATATTCGATTTTTTTCACTTTGTTGGATAGTTAGTTAGCTCTTGTTTGAAACATTGAATATAGTATTGAGTAAAGTCTTAGTTGGACGAGTCATTGTGATGGTTACTTATCAGTTGGTTCCCTTGACTTAGACGATGTGAATTAGCTTGTTATTCACATTTTCTAGTTTGCATCACTCGGTTGTGTTAGCTGCCTTTGTCTGATATGAAGTGTTGAACTATATGAAGATGATGATAATGTACTGCTGTTTATCACTGTTCTGGGATACTTGTTACGGTTTCATTTCAGGACTATCTTCGGAAGTGTTAATTGTAAGTGTTTTCTTTTGCAGGCAGAGGGTGACTATAGAAGTGCAGTTAGATTAGTGATTCGGTTTAGAGAATCTTGCTTGAGACCAGAGGTCTATAGTTACCTTGTTGCAATGACTGCGGTGGTTAAAGAACTGAATGAATTTGCCAAAGCTCTGCGCAAGTTGAAAAGCTTCACAAGGGCCGGGTTGGTGACCAAGTTAGATCTAGAAGATGTTGAGCTTGTCGAGAAGTATCAATCTGATCTACTGGCCGACGGAGTGCGGTTGTCCAATTGGGTAATACAAGATGGCAGCCCATCACTATATGGAGTGGTTCATGAGAGGCTCCTTGCTATGTACATTTGTGCTGGTCATGGAATTGAGGCTGAGAGACAGCTGTGGGAGATGAAGCTTGTGGGTAAGGAAGCTGATGGTGATCTGTATGACATTGTTCTTGCCATTTGTGCTTCACAGAAAGAGGGCAATGCCACAGCAAGGCTGCTGACAAGGTTGGACCTTGCGAGCTCGCTGCAGAAGAAGAAAAGTCTGTCATGGTTGTTGAGAGGCTATATCAAAGGTGGCCATTTTACTGAGGCAGCAGAGACTGTCATGAAAATGCTTGAGTTGGGATTCTATCCGGAATACTTGGACAGGGCTGCTGTATTACAAGGTTTGAGGAAAAGGATCCAGCAATATGGAAATCTAGATACTTATGTCAGGCTCTGTAAGTCCCTCTCTGATGCAAACCTTATAGGACCTTGTCTTGTACATTTGTATATAAGAAAATATAAGCTTTGGGTTGTGAAAATGCTCTAAGACTATGTGTATGGATTGATAGATAGGAGCAAAATAGTGTGAAATGAAATGGGATGATAATACTTGGTTCCATTGTTTGGATTGCCTGAAACAGTATGGAATGGAACATAAAGGAATTGATTCCATTCCATTACATGAAGTACCCCCTTTTTCTTTCCTTCCATCTATTCATTTCACTCTATTGTGTTCCATCACTTTCCATATCAGTACATGGAAAATGAAATGGTACTGTGCCAATCTTTTGTTTTGGAGGCAGATTTGTATACCTGGAGCACTGATTTTCTTGGTGCTTGCTTACGTATATAGTTTGTATAGTTTTAATGTGAAATGGGACAATACCAGTGGAACAACAGTGTTGTACTGTATATGATGATGATGATGAATATCTTCTCTGGAATGAATTTCCTGTGTATTCGGTGGATGATGTCATACTATTGTGGAGAGAATTACTAACACGTTGCTTTTAATAAGTTTTTTTATTGATTAAAATTTATTGAAATCTGAAAAATAATGAGATAAGTTTATGAGATAAGCAAGGAAGCCTTTCTGAGACACCGTTTCTTCATGTTTGTCTTGGCTCGCATGAATATGGACAAGCCAAACAGATACAATCTTTTTTCACAAGTTCTGTGTCCAAGCACTCACCGTCATGTTTTTTTTATGTGTGTGCTTTGTCTTCTTTTATTTATTTATTTTTTCTTTATTAGTGTAAACATTACTATGAGAATGAATCAATCCTGGTTGTTACTGAACCAACCATTGTTCATTGTTGAAATGCAGCACCTTCTGATGCAATTTCTTTTTTTATGATTTTATTTACATTAATGTTTTCTTTTTAAGAATTAGTTTGCTTGAAGGGATTACAGTTTTCTGCTGATTATGATACATTTTATAGTTGCTTATATGAATTCTTAGAAATTTGATATCTATATAATTCCTTTTGACTCTAGAAGTATGGTATTGGTTATCAAATTCCCTTATTAACAAACATGATGTCTTGTGCTACTCTTCTTTATAGTTTTATATATATATATATATATATATATATATATATATATATATATATATATATATATATATATATATATATATATATATATATATATATATATATTATTTGATGTTATGATGAAATAAGTATATAGGTGCAAATAATGTTAAAGAAATTACTAATTTTACAAGTTTTGTTTTTGTTTTAAGAATTCTGCTGTATTATCTTAAATTTGGTTTTGCAGTGAGGAATTAAAGGATAGTTAAGATGTAGAAAAATTTGTAATGTAATAAATATGTAATTCGAATTGTGCAAGTCTAAATTGAAATTATATTTTGTATATACAGTCTAAGTAAAAATTATAAGCCATTATCATCCTAAATTACTTGTATGATTAACGGTATAAATTTTGAAAATTTTTAAGATAATTTTCTTATTTATAAACAATATTTGTATATCATACATATTTATGTTTTTTTATACTTTTATTGGAAATAAATGTTTTAGAAGAGATACACATTTTACCAATATGAAAAATATTAGTATTAGATATGTGAAACAACTAAAAATATCAATTACCAGTTAATTGTCCTTTGCCTGACTAATTAATTAAAATAAAAATTAGAAAGCGTTTTTTCCTTTACAAAGATTGTATCTTTTTCTTAATTTCTCATTTTATTTTCCTTTAATACATGTTGTAGTCATAGGCTTCGGGTTTTTTTTACTTGGACACATGTGCGTATTTTTCTTTCTCCACCTTTATACTTTCAATTTGCACTCCCATCAATTTTTTATTTATTTTAGATTATATAATTTAAAATGTAAATTTTGTATTTTGAAATATAATTTAAAATATATTTTTACTTTGCGTCTATTCTGAATTATAAAATTTAAAATACATTTTATATTTTATATTTCAGAATATATAATTTGAAATATTAAAAATTATATTTTGAATTTGAAAATGCAAATCGAAATTATGAAAGTGCAGAAAGAAATGACCTTTTGTGTAATAATTGGTGTTGGGCTTTGATAGCATGGGTGTGTTATTTTCACCAAAGTTTTATCTATTATGCTTAGGTTCTGAAACACACACTGTTATTTCTAACTGCAGTTTATACTTTCTACACCACCTCTGTCATTACTGTTGTTGTTGTTCTATCCTTGCTGTACCTCCATTTGCAATTGCAGAGGAAGAAGAACTGAGCTTGATTTGAAAAAATGATACTTTCAAAAAGCTTATCAAAAAGTGAAAGAACTATAAAATTAATTACAGTTTCCAAGATCAACCACATTGGTGTATTGTTCTTCTTGAAATTGAAGCATAGCTTTGGAAAAAAAGAAAAAAAAAAGCCATGGAAGACTTTGATAGTGTTGAAGAAGGAAAAAAAAGTATGTTATTTTATAAAAGGTTTGTTATGTGACATGTGAGCTTTTTCTCTGATGGTACTATCATTGCTTGTCTATTTATGCTTTTAAAAAAAATGTGTTTTCTTTTGTGAAGGAAGAAGAAAAGTAAACTTTGTAATGAAAGTATTGAAGTAGACAATTTTAATTAACTAAACTGTATTCTACTGTTTGACTTCCTTGCATTTACTTTCACATTCATTTCTACCTTACAACTCCACTTCAATTATTTCAATCACTTCTTCCATAATTACATCTTTTTCCAATCTTCACATTTTCTTTCTTCAATGTTTTAAATTTACTTTAATTAAAAGTTTCAATCAAAATTTACAAAAATAATAATAATATTTTTTACACAAACAAAATTTTTACAAAAATACAAAAAAATATATTTTTTATAATTATTTTACTCTTATAATATATATCAAATAAACTTATATTACTTTATCGTTATTCAAATTTATGTTCAAAGGAAATGATAATAAATGAAGTATACCACACGTGTGGTGCTTCTCCTGAAAATATATATACATAATACTTTTATTCTCATTTTTATGATCATCCATCATAAATCTACTTCTTAATATCTTTGCTGTAAAGGCAAAAGTGAAGAAACAGGAAACTGATGGAATAGAAGCATTATCAGGAATGAAAGTGAAAAACAACAGATAAATAAAAAAAAGTTTATACCCCAAATTTTTAATTTCTTTTGAAACAAATATAACTGCCAAAAAGAAAGTTTGTGTTAATATTATTTTAAGATTTTTAAAGTAATAAGAATTCGTATTATTTTTATAACATTAAATATATTTTTTATTCTCAAACTGTATTATTTGTTCTTAAATTAAATTACAAAATATTTTATTTCTGTATTTTATGAAAATTGTGTAAAACATTTTTCTCAATAAATGGTATGTGGATTTTATACTATAGTCCAATGTGAAACTCTATTGTCACATAAAAAATACTCCAAACACATTTATTGAGAAAAATATTTTATATGACTTTTGTAAAATATAGAAATTAAATATTTTATAATTTAGTTTAAAAAAAATACAATTTTCTATAATAATTTGGAGACAAAATATATTCAATCTACTTTATGATTAATAAGTTATTTCTTCTATTTTCATTGTTATAAAAGTGTGTAAATAAAAGTTATTATTTTCTTTTTAACCTTACCATTTTCTATGCATATATATGACTCTTCCTTCTGTGATAAATAAAAATTGTTTTCCCCCAAAAGACGAGTACATCAGAGTTTTGTGAATAAATGAAAGGCAATAAATATCTCTTGATGCCATTACTACTGAGAAGCAAACACTGACACATCAAAGGTGTGATGAAATTAATGAATTGAAAGTTCAAACCAAGAAAATATAAATACAATTTCATTGCATTATCAGTCCACTTGTTTATCATCACGTGATCATGTACCAGGTTTTAATTTTCTTCGCAAAACAACACAAGACAAACAAATATATAGTCATGTTAATTTGTTAGTGTCTATTTATTACTTATTTATCACTATTTAATTAGATTTGGCATCTACTATTCTTGGCATCTACTTTTCCTGTCACTCAGCTCATCTATGCAGATGCTATATTACATTTAGCAACTTCTATCCTTACAAAAATAAAAAAAGTACGATGATGGATATAAATAAAGTCTCATATCAAATAAAATAAGAAATGAGCATGAGTTTATATACACATAAGATATTTTCAATGATAAGAAACTTTTCTTTAAAATTGACAATACCCTACTAACGTCAAGTTGTATATATGTGTTATCCCTCCTTTATTTTTTTTTCTACTGTTATTAGTTTCACACACAAATAACAAAAGGAAAGAAGTGATAAAACTTATATGATAAGATGTTCATGTAAGTTATACAAGGTGCATGCTTAGCCTCATTTCTTTAACTCTTTATTTTTGTAATCTGAACACACATAATCATGAATTTTCCAAGTTGTGTCAAAAGCTAAGATACTCTCAGAAAGTATTGACCAAGAGATGCTGCAAACAAAAAGACTTGAGTTCTGTGCCACAAAAATCATCGTGCCGCACAGGAATTTACAACGCTCCAGATCTGCATAGATTTGAGGAATTGTTTCTTATGGAAAGAGATTCACTTCATCTTTTCTTTTATAAATATGAACTGTTTCTTTTTTCTTTTTATCTGTGATAAGATAAAATGATATGGTTTTTAACAGAATAGATAAGTAAATCTGAGGTATATATAGCGATGATATTTCATTAATATATCATTTAATTAAGTTATATGTATAACTGTGATTAAGAATCATTGAATAGAATTATGCATGAGGGAGTGGGAGATAGATGTTGAGACTTTTTTAGTACAACCTTTTATAAAAGCCAATTGAGTCATTTTCCACAATTTGCTTTTAAGTTATCCTTGTGGGGGCAACACTGGAGAAAAACATGCTCGAGTTGTGTCACATGGTGATTCTAGTGCTGTGTGATAGTTTTTCTTGTCATTTTGTTCTCTTGAAATGAGTAAATATATACTCCTACTTGTGTTGACGTGCAGATATTATTCTTTTGTACATGCATCATATACATACATCCAATTATTGCCAGAATCTCTATGCGAAAGAACCATCATGCATAATTGTTGAAAGTTAAATAAATATTTAGCAAATGGTGTTCCTAAATCTACCATCTTCCTGACCCATCAATAATTTGGTGCCCCAAGAGTTGCACCGGTGGCTTATGTCTTCAGATTTGATGTTTTTTACCTTTTAATTTATTTAGACGTGGCCAATCATATCCTCCAAATTCATGTGCCGTGGAGATGTAGTGGACCTTTTTAATTATTTCCAACACATTATATTATATGTTATACATCGTAATTGGATCATATGTTGTACAAAGAATATATAATATAATAATTGAGGCCCCTTATATCTTTCTCAAGGGAAAACAAATAAAGAACCACACATGAATTCGACATTCAACCAATATAAACAAAAGAATTCACAGTAGATTGGACAAAAGGGTATGTGAAATTTCAATTTTTTTTTCTATTATTGTTGTTTCTACAGTTATCTTTTGAGGAGGGGAGAGGGGTATTTTGAAGTGTGAATGCATGTTTGGTGTTGATAAGACCACTTAACATAAAAATAATAATTGGATTGGTTACACAACTCACTCCACCTTATTATGCACTTTGCTTGGCATGCAATTCCATCTCAATCCGAATATTTCAATAATAATGATAAATTAAGATAAAGGTGCGGAGGTAATAAAGAAGAAATCTGTTCATGATTAAGGAAGGATTCACTTTCGTGGTGGAATAAATAAATAAATAATCTGTGACTCTCTGTCCTACTTTTTTAATACAGCAAAAATAAAAGAAAAGGAAAAATGATCATGGAACCAGTTGACCAGATTTGCATGCTGTTGTCCCAAATTGGAGTGGTTCATCTCAAGGATCTGTAATTCTGTCGTTCTCTCTCTCTTTGTGTTTTTGGAGTCAGTTAATGGCACTGGTTTGAGCATGGCAGCTTCACCTGATCACACCTACAAATTTAACTACTACTTGCTAACTTCGTTTATTTACACCATAAACACACCAACCTTGTCATTCATTCAATGCGTGTTGATGTGTTGAGTCCTATTCTGATTCTAAAAACATACATTATCCAAAGCTAGAAAATTCCACTCCTTTTTAGAAAACAAGGAGATGCCAAATTCAGTTTAGGCCATTGCTCTTCATCATCACCCATCTACCATCAACAAATACCATTCCCTCTCTCTTTCTATCTATGTTGCTTGGAGTCTGCAACCACAAAATAGCAAAATGAAGTTCTTTCACTCAAAGGATCACACCCGGGGTTTGTGTTAAAGGGGTTGAAACCAAAGAACCTGTAATTGATCAGAGATGCGTGGGCTCAAGCTCACCGAACGTTTCAAGAGCATTCAAGTTCATGCTCTCAGTTCTACTTCATCTGAAACAAACGGTGGTAATGGCAACAAAGGCTCCGAAACAATATGTGCTGATAGCAGCAAGACCAAACCTCGCAACAACCTTAACTGGAACCGAAGCTTAATACCATCATGGTCAAAAACCAAATCCGGCACCAACAACAACTCAACCTCGGTATTTGCAAACCTGATCCCTCTTCACCTCCCTTCCACCGACACCATTGAACCACCTCTAGAACCTCACTTTAAGCCCATCAATCTTGTGGAGACCTTATCAGAGTTCTATCAGCGCATGGAGTTTTGTTCACAGTCCAACAAAGCAGTAATGTGTGTGGAACAGTGGTCTCTTTTGCGCGGTCTTGGTGATCAGAAAATACTTAGAAGATGTCTCAGGACAGCATGCCAGAATGCTGAGGATGTGCTCTCCAAGGTTGTGTTGTCTGCATGGTTGAGGTTTGAGAGGAGGGATGATGAGCTTGCTGGCCTGTGTTCAATGGATTGTGGTGGTTATGTTCTTGAGTGTCCAAAGAAGAATTTGGAACCCGGATTTCGCCCCTGTTCAGTTAATGATCACTGCCAGTGTCAACAAGAGCTAATTCAGGAAACCTGTACTGAGGGTGTGCGTGAGTCAGATGAGGAAAGTGATATTTTGTTTTGTGTTGGGAGTGAAGAAATCAGTTGTGTCAGGTACAGGATTGCTGCTCTTTCATACCCTTTTAATGCTATGCTCTACGGTGGCTTTGCTGAGTCCAAAATGAGCAAGATTGATTTCTCGGGAAATGGGATATGTCCAAAGGGAATGAAGGCTGTGGAGTTTTACAGCAGGACCAAAAGATTGGACCTCTTCTGCCCAATGACAGTTTTGGAGCTTCTGTCCTTTGCCAATAGATTTTGTTGTGAGGAGATGAGTTCTGCCTGTGATGCCCATTTGGCTTCAATTGTTGTGAATGTTGAAGATGCATTGGTGCTTATTGAGTACGGATTAGAAGAGAGAGCCACCCTTCTTGTTGTGGCTTGCTTACAAGTGTTTCTCAGGGAGCTTCCAAATTCTCTGTATAATCCAAAGGTGGTAAAAATACTTTGCAGCTGTGAGGCACAGGAAAGGTTAGCCAATGTGGGGTGTGCCTCTTTCTTGTTGTACTACTTCCTGAGTCAAGTGGCCATGGAAGAAAGCATGATGTCTAAAACAACATTGATGTTGCTGGAGAGAATGGGAGAGTGTGCCACAGAAAAATGGCAAACAGCCCTAGCATTCCACCAATTGGGGTGTGTATTGCTTGAAAGGAAAGAATACAAAGAAGCTCAGCACTGTTTTGAGGTAGCAGTTCAGGAGGGTCATGTTTATTCATTGGCTGGGGTGGCCAGAACTAAGTACAAACAGGGTCAACCATATTCAGCCTATAAGTTAATTAGTTCTCTCATATTTGAGCATAAACCGGCTGGGTGGATGTATCAGGAGCGTGCACTATACAATATGGGAAAGGAGAAGAGTTTTGATTTAGATGTTGCAACTGAATTGGATCCTTCTCTTTCATTTCCATATAAATATAGAGCACTAGCAAAGGTGGAGGAGAAGCAGATAGAGGAAGGGATTGCAGAGCTAAATAAGTTTATTGGATTTAAACTCTCCCCTGATTGCTTAGAATTGAGAGCGTGGTTGAATGTTGCACTTAAGGATTATGACGGTGCAATGAGAGATATTCGGGCAATGCTAACCATTGAACCAAATTATGTAACTTCACATGGGAAGATCAAAGGGGAATACTTGCTCCAACTTGTAAACCGTGGAGTTCAGCAGAAGAGTCAGGCTGATTGCTGGATGCAGCTATACCAGCAATGGTCTTGTGTAGATGATATTGGTTCTTTGGCTATTATACATCAGATGCTAGAGAATGAGCCTGAGAAGAGCCTTCTAGAATTTCGTCAGTCTCTACTCCTATTAAGGTCAGTACATGTATAACTGAACCAGAAGTATCTCTTTTTCAATTCTGTGTTTATTGTCACGTTGTCAAGGATCCTTAGGACTAGAGTCTGATCTGAATGTTTCGAAATCACTAGCATATTACATTGTGAAATGTCCATAATTTTGTTACAATGTAGCTATTTTCAGCAGTCAAATTAGTTATATTTTGTGATGTCAAGAGAATCCTCACATGTATGAAATTCAGGTTAAACTGTCAAAAGGCTGCAATGCACAGCTTGCGGTTGGCCAGAAACCACTCTGGCTCAATGCAAGAGAGGCTAATTTATGAAGGATGGATCCTATATGACACTGGCTATCGCGAAGAAGCTTTAGCGAGGGCTGACAGATCCATTGCAATTGAGAGATCATTTGAAGCTTTTTTTCTAAAAGCATATGTGATGGCAGATACAACTCTGGATCCTGAATCTTCTTCCTACGTTATTCAGCTTCTAAAAGAAGCACTTAAATGTCCTTCAGACGGTCTTCGCAAAGGACAAGTCAGTGATCTCTTATAATAACACTATCTCTGTTCCAAGTGAAGTGAGTGTTGTGCAGTTATTTGATTATCTTGTGCAATATTTTGCAGGCATTGAATAACTTGGGGAGTATTTACGTGGATTGTGGTAAGCTTGAGCTTGCAAAAGAATGCTACAAGAGTGCACTTGCAATTAGGCACACAAGAGCTCATCAAGGTCTAGCACGCGTTTATCATCAGAAAAATCAAAGAAAAGCTGCGTATGATGAGATGACCAGGCTAATTGAGAAGGCAGAGAGCAATGCCTCAGCATATGAGAAAAGATCAGAATACTGTGACCGTGAGATGGCAAAGGTTGATCTTGATTTTGCAACTCAACTTGATCCTTTAAGAACCTATCCATATAGATACAGAGCAGCAGGTACTTTCTCTTATTGCACATTCAATTTAATTATCTGTAGTTAGATTACTACTTAAGAAGTTTGGATATTGCATGCAAAAAAGTTAACGATTTTATAGAATCTGAATTCCTAGAGGACACTTTATCTACTGTACTTGGTTTGGTATTTCAAAGTTTTTTTATTAAAACAGAAATAATTTTATCAAAGTTTCTTCCATTTCTACCATTTTCCAACCTAATATTTTTCAAACCTCTCAAATGTATGATCAGTGATGATGGATGAGCAAAAAGAAACTGAAGCTGTAGAAGAACTCACCAAGGCCATCAAATTCAAACCTGACATGCAAATGCTTCACCTACGAGCAGCATTTTATGAGTCAATGGGAGACTTATCATCTTCTCTACAAGATTGTCAGGCTTCTCTGTGCTTAGACCCAAATCATGCAGGCACACTTGATCTATATCGAAGAATACGAAAGTTGAACTTTTAATCTTTGTGTATATGAGCATCAGAAAGATAAAATGTGGAGGTCTTGATTAGACAACTGATGGGGAAAGGAGAATTTCCAAATGACTGATATTTTACATCAGAAAATCTCGGAACAATCAATCATCTTACAACAAAGATAGAAAGACATGGATATATGGATTGTGGAATTTCAGGTGTAAATCACAGGAATTTCAGAATAGTGCATCTATTGATTTGATATGTATCTCTGTGAGCCATATTTATAGAATTTGTCTCTCACTATTTAAGCATCCTCTTGTACAGTTACAGAGGTTCATTCCACTTGTTTTCTACAATTTTTTTTTGAAAAATAAGGAAGAAAGAACAAATAATCACCTTGCAACTAGAAATTCACATGTTCGTTTTGAAAGAAAGTGACAGATCAAATGAGAGAGTGTGTACTCTAAAGGTTCCATTGGAAACCATCTTCTCAGTTTGTTGTTATTCATGGTCCATAGTACTTAGTACATCAGGTACACTAAGAATACCTAATGGAAAACATGAGATAATATTCCTTTTCTTATCCTTCTGCCTCAATCTCCAATGTATATCTTATCTTAGGTGGCGTACTGATAATATTTTCCAAGGATAATACTTTACAGAAAGACAAATCCATGAAGTCTTGAATTTGTCTTCATATGACAAAAAGTGGAACTTGTTTCTTTATCATTACAAACTAACATAGTTATCTTGCACCCGGCCTTTTTCACACTAAAGAGAAGAAAAATTCATTTATACGAGCATAAAAACAAATTCATTCCTTAACAAACTACAAAATGAAATTATTCTACTGGGACAAAAGTTGTTTCTTCTGTCCATCCTAATTCAGTTAGCTTCAAAAGAACAAGAATCTAAAACTTAACTGCGAAAATAAAAAGTAAAAAATGGCATCAAACTCCAAATTCAGAGTTGTTACTCAGATTATTATCCCAAAGGACATATTTTTCATTTGGAGTTATGGATTCACGTCTGAACTTAAGTCAGTGGACATAATTTCTATTTCAGCCCACCAAAGAGGAGATGCTTTTGGAGTTGCTCCATCAGGTCCTATGGTGGTGATTTCCTTCAACTTAGAAGTAACCTCCCTCATAGTTGGTCTTTTTTCTGGATCAGGATCTACACAGCTGTTAATCACTTCTTCCCATTTATCGATTTCATTTTCTTGCAAAGAGTTCAGGTTTGAATCCACCACGTCTCTCAAGGGTCGTCCCTTTATATATTCTGCTGCCCAATCTTCAAATAAGCCATTCTCCACTGCAAAGGGAATTCTTCCTGTAATCAATTCAAACAATAGAACTCCAAAGCTGTAAACATTGGCCTTGATATATTCTGGAGCTGTTTCTAAGAGCTGTGCAGCTTCAGAACCCTTTTTTGTAGAGACTATGTCAGTCCAGAAACTAAAGTCTGATAATTTAGCAGCATAATCTTCAGTCAGATATACAGAGGAAGATAGTATGCTTTTATAGGCAATGGGTGGTGTCAGCTGATGCATGTGCTCCAGACAATAAGCTATTCCCATAGCTATCCTTATTCTCATTCCCCAGTCCAGCCTTTCTGCTTCTCGAACTGCAAGACATGAATGAATGCTATCAATACAATTCTAATTGCCAGTACATAAACTCGAACAACTTTCAATGTGTCATCAACTGATCAATAAGAAATTGATGATCAAAGCCATGTTGAAAACTTCTTATACAGTATCAAGTAATGAGAAGGATACACCATAAAAGATGCATGCTGTGTTGCAATGATTCTTAAAGCACGCGCTGGTTTATATAACCATGCAAGTAAATTTTAAACAAAACAGCACTCACTGTGTAGATGCTCAAATAGAGTTCCGTTTGGAGCATACTCAAAAACCATCATCCTTGTGAATGGCTTATTCTCTTCACAATATCCAATTAGATTCACAAAATTTTTGTGGTTAACTCTTGACAACATCGCTATCTGGAATCATGAAAAGGAAGAGGTTCAGTACTAAAACCAGTCAAGTGTAGCACATTTTCTACCTTTGATGCCTGCGTACCTTCTTTCGGAATTGAGCTTCCAGATTTTTGGACCAGTTATGGGATGAAGTCACTGCAGAGGATACTACAGCTATCTCAACTCCACTGGAGAGAGTCCCCTTATAAACAGTCCCATCAGGCAGTGAACCAATAATGTTGCTGAAATACTCACAAGCTACTTCAAGTTCTGTTTTTTTCAGACTAGGAACACCTGAATCAATACATGCTCAATGAGTATGCCATTTCAAAGAACATAAACTTTATTGTTAGTACTTAACATGCATTTTTCAGTTTGAAATCTTCAGCCGAGCTAGTCAATGATGAAAGTAAAGTAAATACGAGCACCGTTTACCCGTTAAAAAGGCTTTCTGAAGCTGGCCACTCAACCCTGTGGCCCAAGGTTTTACAGTGACAACCTTGTTACTTCTGAAGCAAAGAAAAACAACGACTGACACCAAAATGAAGAAGAAGCCCCCAACTATGGACCATAAAATCACAGCATGTTGGTTTGTGGTTGAACTGTTTGAAGATGAAGCAGGAGAAGGCATTGAAACCCAATTGGAGTGTGGTGGTGTGGACACAACCATAGGTGGATTTGGTGGAGGTGATGTGTGTGGAGTTGGTGCTGGCACAGGTGAAGGTGAGGGTGAAAGAGAGAAAAAGAAAGTGGAGAGAGATGGAGATGGTGAGGGGGATAATTCTGGAGATGTTGGAGAATCTGAGGGGCTCTGTGATGGTGAGAAAGGCTCTGAAAGTGGTGATAGTGTGGAGGGAAAAGGTGATGGTGATGGTGAAAGAGTTTTTTTCTCATCATCAACACCATTTGCTGCTTGGAGAAGTTTCCTTATGGATGGTGTATCCCCATGTTCGCCAATGTGCCTGTCACAAGCAGGCAATTTTAAACATAATCTGATGCATCAAGTACCCAACAGTTGATGATGATGATGTTGATGATGATGACACCCAAGCATCACTATATTAGACTTGCAAGAAAAGAAAACAATCATATATAAAATCTATGCTGTATATAGAAGCTATGTAAAGCAAAAGCAAAGTTTAACATAGGACTGGTCTTGTTCCGTGGAGACACAGATCTTTCAAGTTCTTCACGCAGTACTGGAAATAAACATGTATATTTCTATAGCCATTAAGATATTGCAACTGCTACTAATTTTTATGAAGAATGATGATACTTTCACATTTATTAGATAAAATACACCCACCTAACAATTTAAAATAATAATGTTTTAATTTATTTATTTATTTATTGTCTTAAAATTTTAATATTTATAATTATATTTTTTTGTTAAGAGTGTAAAGTATTATTTTATTTTTATTAAGTTTTGATACAGTAGAAATTAAATACCCATTTTTTACTATATAAATCATCAAAGATATATTTCAGTGGAGAATATTATTTTTATCTTTCTGATTAAATGAAGAATTGTAAGAGAATAATTGATTTTTTTAGAATAACAATAAAATTTAAAAATTTTTGAGAAGATAGTTTAAAATTTGAAATTCTAAAGGTAAGATTTTTTTTTTCATATTCTATTTTATCACCTTTTGAAAATATTCCATGAACATCAAACATAGGATTAGATTACTATAGCATGCCTGTTCTTACAAAATAATATAAAAATGAAGAAAAAAAATGAAATGGTGAAAAGGTAAGAGTTTGCATACAAGGATAGAACTTTGCCATGGGAGAAGTGATCAACCACTTCTCTATTCCAACTCCATAAACTTCCCAATGGATCTCTCTCCACTTTCTCCTTCATCTTTTGCAGTGCCAACCCTGCACACTTGTTCAGCTATATCAATGTGTTTTTCCATATAATTTCTTCAAAAGTAGAACATTTGAATTTTCTAGCTTTTAAAACTAATCCATAAAAAATAAAAAATCTAATATGTTTAATATCAAGCAATATAAAACCAAGTCTAACTCTTATTAAAACAGTTATTTCAAAAAGTTTTTTTTTAATTGATTATCCGTGTAAAAAACTTCTGCACGAACTATTTTTCTTAATTTATATACCAATCTTCAATCATAATCTTAATCATGTCAATTACCAAAAATAATTTCTTTTAACTTAAAATAGGCTACTTTAAGGCTAACAAGAATTTCGGTTTTGCATGTTTTCAATTTAATCTCATATTTCCAAAAAGAAACTTCAATTTATCTATTGGAAATATTTCTCTTAAATCAAGTTAGACATATGTCACATCAGCTAAAAGTAACGTTCTAATATGAAAAAAAATGAGGCAAACATATAATTTGATCCTAAAAAACCACTAAAAGATAAATCCTTACATAGTTGTGACTATATATATTAATAATTTCCATTTATACATAATCAACTTAATTTTTAGTATTTATATATATATATATATATATATATATATATATATATATATATATATATATATATATATATATATATATATATATATATATAAATATACTGATCAGAATCTATTTGAAAATATTTAGAGCTTAGAGATAGGACCTTCTAATGATTTCTCCATCTAAATATAAAAAAACAAACTTGAAAAAGAGAAAATGGAAAGGGCAAAAGTATTTAACCTAAAAACACGTATAATCCAAAACCAATTTCATGAATCTAGGAAACAACAAAATTATAAAGAAAAAAAAAACAAAAACATGCAACAACCTTAAAAAACAACATTAGAAATGATTAGAGCGATAGTGCATTCAGATTTGGAGTCACCTTC
Organism: Vigna nakashimae; assembly: GCA_034642375.1. Taxonomy (NCBI): domain Eukaryota; kingdom Viridiplantae; phylum Streptophyta; class Magnoliopsida; order Fabales; family Fabaceae; genus Vigna; species Vigna nakashimae. The sequence goes on along the minus strand of CM067762.1, from coordinate 16,204,080 downwards.
TGAGCTGACAGTGGAACACCGAACAGGTTCCATGGTGAAGGTGAATAGCAGAGACACCACCGCCACAAGCACACGTAGTAGCTTCAACCAAGTGATGAATCTCCACCGTTCTTCCATCTGAAACAATCAATTGGTATATGATCTTCTGAGTTCACTTTGTTCCTCTGAAACTATAGAGAGAGAGAGAGAGAGAATGGAGAAGGAAATGATTGATGAAACACAGTGTCACCGACGCAAAAATGTTAACGAGATGATGAAAATGGAATGGAGGAAGCAGGGAGTGTTTGGAGGGAAAACAGAAAGAGTCCGATAAAACGGCTTCTTATGTTTACGAATCAGCGTTTGGCTTTTGCGGTGAACAAGTAGAATAAGACGGCACCGTGGATTTGTTCACCGTTTGGTGCATTGAGTTGGAGAAGTCATAAACGCATCTATTCTATTTATACAAGTATTCTCAACCTTTACCATCACCTCCTACACCAACTCACGTGTTCTCCTACGTTTGATTTTTTTTTTTTTATAAATGCATTAATGTGACATTTAATGTAGTAAATATTTAAAAACAAATTAATTGGTAAATTCACTTTATAATGTAGTTCGTTTTTTATTTGGTTTTTAAGTCATTTATTTCTAAGAATAAAAAAATACAATAATTCTTTTATTCTAATAAAATAGTTATGTATAATCCACTATGTTATCACTTTCTTTCTTTTTTCTCCACCCAATAGATACATGCGTAAATGGTTTAAAAATTTAAAAAACTAAATATATAATTAGTAAAAATTAATTAATGTGATTTTAAATTTTAAAAATCACAAATTAAATAGAAATAAATTTTCAAATTTCATTTTAAATAAAAACACCTGATTTTCTATTTTAAAAAGTTTAGTCTTTAATTTTGCATGTTTGATTGTTATATTTATTTCGATTAATTCGACTCCAAACTTAATATACTTATTTAAATAATTATTAAAATAAGTTTAATTGATTGAAATAAATAAAAAAGAAAACAAAATTAAAAATAGACAAAAAAAGTGTAGATATTTTAAAATATATACGTCTATTTAAAACATATATAGGAAAAAACTGTGGATTAATATATAGAGAGAGGTGGAGAGATAGAATTCTTAACACCACAAACACCCTAAGAAGAGAAAGAAAAGTGATAAATATGATAAGTAATGTATGATACGTAAAATGCACAAAAAGATAAATATAAAAATAATAAATGTTAAGAAAGTTTTTCACATTATTGTTTGAGTCAACGTAAGGGGAAAAAGTGATTTTACATTATGGTTGTTGACTAATCATTTATCTTTTAATCGTAATGTTAAATATTTTAAATTTTAAATTACTTTTATTAATTAATTTGTAATGTCTTGTGTTTATGTAATATCATGGTTAACATAAGTTCTTATTTTTTATAAGAAAAACAATATTTTCTTTTATCTTTTTATACAATCATTTCATTTTCATTTCTAATGGACTTAAACTTATAAATGCTAACTTATTAGTGTAAAACCAAACTTATTTAATGTCAAACTAACTCTATAAAAAAAGCACAAAACAAGTATAGATTTACAGATTCAAACTAATAAAAATAGTCATGTTTATCAGCTAGTTTTGAAGTTTTAAAAGGTAAACAATCATTATTAAGCTTAAGATAAAAAAAGTCTATATATTATATATTAGCATTTGACTTTTGCTAAAATTTTCATCCCACGCGTCCTTTGCCTTTGTCCCTTACACCAAGTCCCAGTTTTCTAATAATTATAGTTAATCATGCACATATACGAAAAATTCTACGTACGAAAATTGACTGCTTATACGTCACTCATACGTGGATGATTTTGAAAATTTGTATAGAAGCATATACAGAATTATTCTGCCATAGATGTTAAGCCTAACTTTTAGAGTGATGGTTAACTTGTTATCTAATTTTTGAAATGTGAGTGGGAGATATTTGAATAGTATCATTCTTTCATATGTTTTGTAAATCTACCTAAAAGATATGCTAGAGACATAACCTTTCAACTTTATAAAGTTTTGCAATATTACTAGTTCACGTAATCTTGCAAGTATAAACTCACCAACATTAATTATTCATTACTAAAATAAATGTTTAGTTTATATAAAATTAAATTCATTTTCAATTTAAAATTTATAAAAATTAGTTTTCATTCCTCAAAAATTTAAAATTTTTCCTTATTATTTTAATAGTTCAGTAAAATGGTATTTGCACTCAAATTCTAACTTCATATTCTTTTTCTTCACATGGACAAAATTAAATATTATATAAAATAAAAGACTCGTAAGTTTATTATTTTAAGATTTTGAATTAAAAATAATATCAAATATTTTATATGTGTTAGACTCGAGTTCCATATATGTATATGATGGTTCTCATAAGAAAAAATCAAAATCAAGTGACTCTTTTAAATAATATATGATAGTGATTAGGACTTAATTTTAAAATACTTAAAATAGAAACTATTTATCCCCTGGAAAATGAATTTTGAGAATTATAAATAGTGATTTAATATTCGAGAGAGATATTAACATTAAATGGGTTAAAAGTCACATTTGTAAAAAAACGAAAAAGTCAATAAATTTATATTTTAGAAGGATAAAACGTGAAAAACAAATTATATTGAGCAAATACAAAGAAACTAAAAATGTAGTTAAATCTTTAAATGGATGATGAGCTTCCTGGTAGCAAAATCGGTGGGTGAATTTTTTTTTTTATTATTTAAAATGAAAAAGGGGTAGTTAGGTGTTAATTTTTTGCCTAATTAAAATGTTGTCCCTATCATCCACGAGTGGAACATGGAGAAATAGGGCAAATGAAATTGATGGAGTGAAAAACAAGTAGGAACAAGATGTTGGGGTTGGATGTAGGAATGGGATGAAAGTTTTATACCAATTAAAAATAATAATAATTTATAATATATATGTAAATTTTATATTAAATAAAATAGATATATATTGAAAGTTTTGTATCGATTAGTGATATATAACATATTATTCTTTAAATATTAGAAAATATTGTAATTGGAAAAAGAAAGAAAAAATTAGTCGAACATTTAAATAAGATAATAGTTGAAATTTTATGAATCCACAAATTTGTAATAAACAATAAATGTTTAAAAGTTATCTTTTTCTTTTTTAGTTTTACATATGTTTTTCTCTTTTAGAAAAAAAAATATGTTTTTGGCACTCAAACGAAAGAGTAATTATCATAAAATATTTTAACAAATTTATTCAGACACCCTAGCTTTTAATTAATGAATGTTCTTTTAATATTTTTCTGCAAACACTATGACATAATAACAATTCCACTTTCTTAGTGCCGAAAAGCCAGCTTCACAACGACATCATAATTACCAAGAAATTGATGCTCCACCCTGTAAATTAACTTTGAGTAATTAAACACTAATTAACCTAAATGAAGGATTAATTCTGTTCCGTTGAACAAGCCGTTCCCAAGCAAGATTAAATGGACCATATTTTATATATGTTTTTCTAGATTTGAAAATAATCTCTGACCCAAATATAAGAAAAATAATTGATTAAATTAGTTAATGCATTTTAAGTTCACTAGTTTAAATTTCAAAATGTTTTTCTCTCTCTCTCTAAAGTATACCTAATTAAAAGTTGACTTCGTAAACAAAAGTCAGAGAAAACAGAAATGTATAAGATTACATAAGATGAAATCGATAATATTTGCTAATAGGTCTACCATATATAATTACTTCTTTTTTTATTGTATTTGAGTTCAAAGAGAACATAACTTCAACATATGTAACTATTTTTTAATAATGAAAAAAATATATCATGTTGTTTCCAAATAAAACTATTATAAACACAGTAACATTTTCCAACCAATTAATACAATCTCTAACTAACAAATCCATGAGTTTTAACATGTGCAGTTTAAAATGTCTGAGAGCCACAAAATACAATAACGTGATGAAAATTTGTCGGTGAAGCATGTTTAATTACTTAATTTACTAATTAATTAATTAATTAGTGTTTATATATGTTGATGACCTTAGTGGATTTATCAGCGAATGGACAAGACAACCTCTTTGTTTTAGCAGAAAACGGCATGCAACCTGTTCTGAATGCGTCGGCGTCACGTTAAGTTATCTCCACTCTGTAGCCAAGTGCTTGCATTTCCATCACATCAAATTATTGTAATCTCAACATCATTTTGTTTTATATTTGTTTTTAGCTAGGAACAATATTATGCAGCTTGAGAAACCTTTATTAATTTCCTAACTAACACGGTTTAAATGTTCTAGTGCATCAAAATTTATTTATACAAAATTGATATATTAATTTAGGTTTAATAGCCAATTTAGTCCTCACTTTGGTTGAAAAATCTCAATTTAGTCCCTCGTTATAAAAGTGTTTTGAATTAGTCCTAACTTTTAAAATAGTGGGTCAGATTGGTCCTTTCTGTTAAACATAAGTTAACAAAATTAATGGATGATGATGTGACACAACTTAAAGCTAACGAGGGACCAATCTAACACATCAGCTTTAAGCTGTGTCACATCATCATCCATTAATTTCGTTAACTTATATTTAACGAAAGGGACCAATCTGACCCACTATTTTAAAAGTTAGGACTAATGTAAAACACTTTTATAACGAGGGACTAAATTGAGATTTTTCAACCAAAGTGGGGACTAAATTGGCTATTAAACCATTAATTTATTAAGTCGTTGCATGTAATAAAAAGTAATACTTTACCTTATGATAGTAAGGTCAAATAATTATTACAAACACCTTTACAGTTTTCTTTTTAAGTCTTTTAGGTAACTTTATCTTCGTTTTGTCTTCGTATGCACTCCAACATATTTAGGTGTATCTATCAAAGACATTCTGATACTTAAGTCAATAAATAGTCTGTACAGGATCAGAATAATAGTCTTAAATGCACAATAAATGTGACCACCTACCTCTTACCTTTAACCTCTAGAGAGTTTTTCCCTACACCACCACACTATCTCCCTACACCATCACATTTCTTCTTTACCCTTGCATTTACTTTCTTGTTAGAGAATTAAAAACGGTGGTTAAAAAAATTTGCTTTTCATCCAACTTTCAACCTCTTAATAAAAGTCGTCCCCACTATACATTGATATGAGTCCCCACAAATGGAAATTACATTTGTTTCTCCTTCATTGTACTATTTTTCCTTCATTGCGTGTTGTTCGTGCTTGTGTTTCTCTGCTTGTTTGGAGGTACCAACTTCCTAGAAGTGGTGCTAGAAGGTGGTCCGGTGGTAGTGGTGATGGTGGAAGAAGAGGTCCGATGGTGGTGGTGCTGCTGCAGCAAGAGGAGAGATTCGTTTCAAATGCGAAAGGAAGAATGAAGAACTCTTCAGCGGGTATGAACATCCGCTAATGGATATCAACATCCGTTGAAGGGAAAACGAACATCAGTATTCGTTAAAGAACCTTCGGATTCCCCATTTTCGTTCCCCATCTCTGTTGAGGCCTTCAGTAGTTTCTCTTGTTTGTTTTCGTTTTTGCCGCACTACAAACCACATACAACAACACACACCCACTACAAGAAAAGCCTGATTTACCGAGGGTGTATTTCCGAAGGCTTTGAGGCCGTCGGTAAATGGGATTTACCGAGGGTCAAAAATTGAATCACCGACGGCCTTAATGAAATAACGCTACCGAAGGTCAAGAAGACCTTAGCGAGGGCTATGTGGCCTTCGGTAAGAGCGTCCACCAATTAAATTCAGTAATTGGGGTTATTCGTGCAGCTCGTCCCAATTTCATCAAACAGAACCCTCCCTCCCCTCTGCTGAGAACTACTAAGAATTTGGTTGTACTCCCTTTGCCTTCCTTTTGGCTTGCTATCGTTCATTCTCTTCCTACCCCTCTACCTATCTCTTATGTCCGGTGGCATTGTGTGCCTAGGGTTCGTCGTGGCGTTGTGGGTGTTGCGGGTGGGGTGGTGGTTCTTGGTTGTGCGTGTAAGGCTTGTGCGACGGGTGGGGTGGTGATTCGTGGTCATTAGCGTAAGGAGGTCCTTGCAGTGAAGCCCAAGGTTGGCTGTTCGGTTGAGAGCTCCCGGTGTTGCTTGGCTTCCATTGAATTGGGTGTTCTGGAGTGCGAGGTAAGTTCTCTTTTTTAGAACGGTACATGAATAAATTGATTGCCTTGTTCTTCCCTACTTCTGTGCAATGTGTCCATGTAATTGGGTGTTTCCCTGTTCTTACCAATATGCGTAAGTTGTTTGCACTGTGGATATTTCTGCTTTAGTAGCTTATATGTATCATGTGATAATTTCAATTGTTTGGCTTATACTTGGGTTTTGGGTTGAGACTGGGCAGGTTAGTACGTTCCATGTTTTCTTTTGAATTCCTATATGGCATTTTTGTGTACTAGAAATTGTTCTGGTACTAAAGTCCTGTTAGTTTTGATTCCTCTTGATTTTCATTCCAGCTTGGAATAAGTTTTGGGATTTGTTTTTGTATTGCTGTAAGCATAGATGAAATTGGTAAATCAAGAGTATAAGAAAAATATGTCCTCAATAGGCTAAGTAATGAACATGTTAAATAGGAATGATTGTATGGACTGAAATAAGTTAAATTGAATGTGGTTAGGCTGTAAAGGAACATGATAACGCAGTAACTACATTATTCTTACTCTGTCGTACTCTATGTTAAGTAATGAACATGTGTATTAGCTAAGTGAGGGGTTGGGTTCATGATAAATCAAGATTAACAGGGGTTTGATTAAATGAAATGGGGCTGTTTTGGGAAGTAGGATAAAACTGAATGAAGTCTTATAATTGTTTCTTTTGTGGTTGTCATTAACCAGTGGTTGCACTATTAAGTGAACATTAAAACAGGTTTAGTGATTACAACTTCCATCTTCAATTGTGCAGCCTCATTGTTCCTATCTTGTGTTTCCCTCCTTGCATTTTTAGTTTCAGTCAACAATTAGTTTAATTTCCAAATCATTTCCTCTTTTGCACCTCTAGCTTTTGATTCTTGTACAAATGTTGCTACACTTGGAACTTAACCATTTCAACAAGATTTAAACATCAAAATAACTTGTATGAGCTGCTAATGGACACTAATTCAATGTAATTCAAAATCTAACTTTGCAACATTCAATTATGTAGAAAATTGACACAACCTCATCACCAATTCCGATTTTTTGGAATTCAAATGACTAGCTAACAATAAAAAAGACTGAAAGAACTTTCAACTAACTGAACTAAGCTAGAAAAGGTGCAACTAAGTATGAAGAGACCATAAATGAACTTACAAAGAAATTTAGCACAATGAAAAACTAATAATAAGAACAAAATAACTTCTGTGAACTTAGTTTAAACCATTAAGCTTATAGAAGCAATTCAGGGCTCACATAATGTGTTGAACCTTTCACATTAGCATATAATAGCAGAAGAAAGAGAAACACACTTCACAGATTAAAATCAGAACAATTTTTTCATCAAATAGATTGCATTCAGCTTTAACATGAGTTATAGTTGTGCCTAACAAGTTAGATTCACATTCTCACAACGTTTCTTTGGTTGACAAGTTCCACTAACATATCAATGAATCACATACTTAGTCCTGCTAAGTGTCTAGGTCTTCTATTTTGGAATCTTTCAAGTTATATTACTTGTTTAATTCTCATTCCAAGTATTCTGCTGAGTGAAATTTTCTTTTGGTGCATCTAACTGAGTGATGAATATTAAGTACACGAAAATGAGCTATGATATGTTTATACAAAGGTCTGGTGCATAATTCACATCATCAAAATCACCTTCTTGGGTCATCCCATCAGCTATTATAATTTGAACCAGTTAGTGACATCAGAACTGATTTCTTCACTCTGATTTGAGCCATTACTAAGTGCAGACCATTTAAGGTATGATTTTATAAAGCAAGAGCTTGGTTGCACCTTGAGAAATAGCTCTAAATTACTGGTATAGCAGTTGGGCGATCTGCTTTATATTTGCTTAATGTTTAAACTGTTAAAATTCTGGCTATAGCATTTAGACCATTGGTAGTCATGTATACTGTCATTCTGCTTATTTCAGCAATTTTTTAGTGAAAATTTTGAGTCAAATACCTGGTTTGCAACCTGTTTCAATTTCTGAATCAAAGTTTGATTGTTAATACTTGTTAGATTCTTTTACTTTCATTGATTCTGTTAGAACTTCTTTTAGGTCTTTCTTTTCCTGTTCCTATTTTCTCTTCCTTCTTTTAGTTTCTTGTTCTGTTGGTATTTTCTTAGTAGTTATTTTAGATTGTTTTCATTTTCTAGGTTCTGTTTGAGCTTATAAATTAGGATTTGCTGTTTTAAGATTTCTTTTCATTGCATAGGTTCTGTTTTTAGTCTTTAGCTAGAATTCCTTTTAGGTTATTTTTATTTTAAGCATTGTTTTAAGTTTCTTCTTCTTTCTACATATCTGTTTCAATTGGTTTATATTTTGTTAAGTTCATTGTTTTAGGTATCTTTTGTTTCATTGGTTTAGAGTCTTTTCTTTCTTCTTTTGCTGTTTTACTTTGTAGAGCTTTAGTTTAGATTATTTTTGGTTACATTCTGTTCTGTGTTGCTTTGTTTAGATTGTTTATAGCTTAGGTAATATTGTTTAGGTACTTTTAGGTTCTTTCTTGACTCTGTTTCACATTTCATTAAATTCTTTGCTTATTTACTTAACTTGTTAGCTTTATTTCTTTAACATATAGATTGCCAATAGTGTCTTTAGCTCTACATTTAAGTAGATGTTGCTCTAGCAGTAGAGTTTGCAGTTAGTTTAGTCTAAATAAAAAGGTTATGTGATATACAACAGTAAAGTACAAACAACCTCTAATATACGTAGATGATTCAAAGTTTAAACTTATTTTGATGCTACTTCAAAACAGATTGAGAAACACTGTTTTGGTAACATTGAAGCTACTGGATTGAACCACAAAGTCTTCCAGGTATTAAAAAATCACAGGAAATTAGCACCAAAGCATAGAAAAAATTGCACCATAATTGGTTATGGACAACAGAACATTTTAGACTTCAAATTGACAACTTGGATGGCCAAAGATTGAATAGGCAATTAAGTAAAGTTTAGAAACGAAGTAGGCACTGAAATACATTGATAGTGTAATTTTTTAGGATTATCAGAGTGATAGATGGACACATACTGGTGGGGTATTAAAATCCATTCATTTAAGTGTAATTTCCTAATTTGTTTTGTCCAACACACTGCAATTTTGACCTTAGATCTTCATGTAATTTCCCTTGTTACTGTAACATCTAATTAGCTTCTATAAGAGGAAGAATATGCCAACTATATAGGCTGAATATGCCAACTCTCTCTCTCTCTCTCTCTCTCTCTATATATATATATATATATATATATATATATATATATATATTGAAAGGCAAGTAGTCTACAGGACTTTGTTTTCTTATTTGGATTTAGTGAAACTAGACATATGTATTCATAAGTAAAAATGTATGCAACCAGAGGAAGAGAAGTGATAATACTGAAGCTCTTCCACAAATGGTAAACCAGTAACTTTCTTGCCAGATCCACACACCCATTTGTTTCAGCTACATCAGTGAAAGTGATCCATCTTTTTTTAGCAGAAAAAATAGTACAAAAATCTCACAGAAATCACTGAAACGTTCAAAATTTTGTCCTCTTTTGTACTACGGTTTCCAAGTCCATATGCATCCTAGAAACCCTTTTCTGGGATTTCATTTCTCACCCCTTTAATCAGGTTTCTTTTCTCTGCAAGGCACAAAGGGGGATAACTCAGAAGAGAGAAAGAAGATAAGTAAATTAAGGAAGAGGAGTATACCCAGATAGATCGAAACACGAGGTATAATAGCAAATCACTAAAGTTTGCATATATGGTTAGGCAGAAGAGAGTAATAGGAATTATGATGAGAAACCCTAGGTAGGTAGGGAAATTGAACAGTGAGTGAGTGCAAGACGTTGAGGCCTGAGAAACACCAAAGAGAATGGGTTGAAATGATTGCCCAAAGAGAAAACACCAAAGAAGGGCTCAAATAGCAACAGGAAGTGCGTCCTTGTATGACAGAAAATGACATTTTTTTTTAGGCTTAAAGGTTATTATTAGGGCAACAAAATAATTGCAGCAAGTCCCACACAAGTGGGTCTTTATTTTCTGCAACTTATCTAACTCTCACTCTCTTTCTGTCATCTTTTGATTTGTGCACTTCTTAAGATACCCATACCTTCAAATCAAGGGAAGCACCATAAAGTCACATGCTTGGAATATATATACTGTAGATACTTCCTCTAAACTCTCCAATTTCCCTCTTTGTACTCTGCATCATCTCTCATACCTATATATTACTAGTCATAATTAAAGTGAAACAAATGCACTGCGATTCCATTGCTGCACACACTAATAGACATTCCATTGAGAGAGATCCCTTCATTTTCTGACTAAAGTAATTCAAACCCTACTCATTTCTTTCTTCCATTTGGCTTATGTTAAAAACAAATAACTTTAACTGTATAGTACATATCCATTCATTTCTAATTTTCACTCATCCAACATTGAAATTCTGGTGTTGAATTTGGTTTGTTGAATTCTGGTGCAGTATGATAAATTTGTTTGGTGATGTTTTAGTTGGTTATTGTTATTCCTTTTTGGATACTATTAGGTAATGCTTAAACTGTTATTGTGGTTATTAAATTAATGGAACAAAATCTAATGAATAACCTTAAATACACTTCTATTTGATGTCTTAGGTGATTTTTTAAAGCAATTGTGGGCAGAAGGAGAGGAAGAGAGTCTACAAAGAAGACTTGATCAGGAAAGGATAAGAAAGGCGAAGGTATGGTCACCTAAACTGAAATTGCATGATTATATGTGATATGTTATTTTCATTCTTGTTTCATGAATTTGATGTTGTTATAAAATGTTGTCAATGTCCACTTTGAATGTTAAGTTATGTTGAATGGAGTTTATGATACTGTATACATTGAGTTTTGTCAAACTTTGTTTTGATTTGTTTGAATTTGATTGTCAAATATGTAAGAGTTTTTAGACTTAGAACCTACAACTAACGAGTCCTAATTAAGGTTGACGGTATACTGCCAACTAAGTTAGTGGCTGTAGCATAAAACTCTATTAGGCCAGTACAATTCCCTAAGCTTGGTGGTATACCCCCACTGAAGTTATTGTGAGAAAGACACATAATAGACAACATTTTACAATTTCTAGATCCCAGTTGAATAGTACCTCCAAGACTATTACGATCTAGAAATAACACAAGAAGATTTTCGAGATCATTTAGACTCTTCGGAATAACTCCCTGCAATCCATTACCTAACAAATATATGTATATAGACAACCAAACTGTGCCAAAAACCACTGAATCAGTATATGACTGGTTGAGTTTCAAATTTTAAGGAAAAAAATGGGAAGTCAAACTCTGCTTTTGAAGATTTAATGAAATTGGACCAAATCAACAGTGGTCAGAAGTTTGAAATGACTAATTTAACTTGTTTAAATGCTCACACTGCACTGAAATACAGTGATGCATGAAATCACTGTGACAGTTGCTCAAAATGCAGAAAATGCATTAATCATTGATGCAGAATTAGAAAAACAGCAGATTCAATGGTGGCTGGTTCAATGAAATGTACAAGAAACATCCTAATCAACTAGATCTGGTTGCTGAATAAGAACTAGGTGATTAATAATTGTCCTAAGACATGGCAAAGATGCAGCACGTTGCAAAGCTCATAAAATTCTGATACAATAGTATAAACCAGATTTAAATCAACTCAACTACTGTTTTTTGCAGAATTGTGATTGATTGTAATGACTATCACTTCAGACATGCTTAAAATGACATAAGAAACTTGTCTCAAGTTTTATATACAACAAAACTGGCAGAAACAGTGTGCACCACAGTAGACCAGAAACTCACTTTTACTCCATAATGTAAAATCAGAGTTGGATGAAGTTAATCACATATTTTGAATGTCAGTGTGTATTACTGATTGTTAATACTTGAAACATATATGAAATCAACAAACAAACTTGTTCCAAGCCTGAAAATCCAGAAATCTGAACTGAAACCTCAAAAGGTGTACTAGAAATGCACTAGAATGGTAAAATTTTGATCACCACACTAAACTAGCCTAAGAAACTTCAAACAAACTGTCCTAACAAGTTTAGGATGGTAAAACAATGCTAATTATAAATTCACACTAGAAAAACAACTTAGAACTCAAAATATGACACCCTAGAACCTAAAACTAGTTAGTAGAATACACTAAAAGTGGTCATAATGCATAGCGTATTAAAGTAGTAACCAAAACAGTATGACAACTATCTACGGAAGTATTAAGACATACAAGATAGATAGAAATGAGTGCACAATTCGAAAATACATAGTATACAAAATCAAACAGCACTGAAAACGAAAACTGCACCACAAAATTGACTTTAAAAGTGTGCTTTAAAACCCAAAAATGATTGGTAGTGTTTGTAAAGCTTAAGTGATGATTCAAGCAACTTAATATCATCAATTTAAAGGTGTTTAAATATTGAAACAACAACGAATCACAGTACTACACACTGATTGTCAGTAGATACTTTTATATCTATATGATTGCCTAAATTATGTTAATATGTATTATATATCCATGCTTTTATAGATATTTGATTGCCTAAATTATGTTGATGTCTATATTGTATGTTCATGTATATTATCTTTCATTTATGAGGCTACAAGTTGATTAAGTTAAGTAGTCATTTAAAATCCTATGGTACTACACACATTCTCAATGCAATGAGAAGGGTTAAAATATTATAAACACTTAGAACCTACAAAATATTTGGAAGTACTCTAGACAAGAGAACTTCAGTAGTAATAAGTTGTCTCCTCCAACTTTAATACACAACCCCTTAGTGTGTCTAAGGCATTTCGATACGGAGGACTTCTCTTTGCATGCCCTTATTGAATGCCTATGACCATAGTGTTCAAATTGCCTTCCATGTTCAACTTGAGTAGTAATAGGTTTATTACTTATGTCACATGGAGTGTTGCTGTTTTGGCTAAGTTTTTATTTGTTTGGCTTGTCACAGAACATGGCCCATTTTGTCAACCATCGTGGATGGATGTACGACCGTTGTTATAGTGGAAGGAGAGGTTTGAAGGAATCTTTTGTCATCGGAGTTGAAGAGTTCGTGGAGACAGCCCGACGATATCAATATTATGCCCTTGATGGAGGGATTCGATGTCCATGCATCAAGTGCGAATGTACAAGGATTTTGAAAGATGAAGTCGTCAAAGTTCACCTTTACCAAAAAGGGTTCATGCCTAATTACACGGTTTGGACATTTCATGGTGAAGAAATTCCTTCAACCTCCACTGCAGCTGAAAAACGGCTTGCATCAGGTTCGAATACTGTTGTACATACATGTGAGATTGATCAATTTGCCTACATGCAAGAGATGGTCGACAATGCTCTTCGTCACCATGCTGAACAAGCAGACGATAGTCATGATGAAGAGCCTCCAAATGAAACGATGCAGAGGTTTTACAATTTACTGACAGAGGCAAATCTACCTGTATTTGAAGGTTCATCTGAGTCAAAATTGTCAGTGTGCATTAGACTCATGGCTGGGAAATCTAATTGGAACGTTCCCATTCAAGCAGTGGACTTCTATACAAAATTGATGTTAGATTTGATACCACCAAACAATATCATGCCGAAGAACTATTACCAGGCCAAAAAAATGTGTTTCAAAGTTGGGATTGAATGTCAAGAAGATTGATTGTTGTGTTAATGGATGTATGTTATTCTATGACAATGACAGTGGCAAAAATGATGCATTGTTGGTTGAATGCAAGTTTTGTGGCTCACCTCGATATCAGACAATGCATGCTGGACGGAGGCAAAAAAGACCAATTCCATTAAAGTCCATGTTCTACTTACCTATAATTCCAAGATTACAAAGATTGTTTACTTCAATGCAAACAACAGAACACATGACATGGCATGATGGTAACAAAACTCCGGGACTTTTGCGTCATCCTTCTGATGGTGAAGCTTGGAAGCACTTTAATCGTAAACATCCATCCTTTGCTAGTGAACCGCGTAACGTCAGACTTGGTCTATGCTCTGATGGGTTTACCCCGTACATTCAGGCGTCTGCATCACCGTATTCATGTTGGCCCGTGATAGTTACCCCATACAATCTACCACCTGAGATGTGCATGACAAAGCCTTACATGTTTTTATCGTGTATAATACCAGGTCCATCTAATCCCAAATCATTGATTGATGTTTACTTGGAGCCTTTGATTGATGATTTGAAGAAGTTGTGGAATGGTGTTTTGACGTATGACGTTTCAAGGAGGCAAAATTTCCTTATGAGGGCAGCCTTGATGTGGACTATTAATGACTTCCCAGCGTACGGCATGTTATCTGGTTGGAGCACACATGGTCGATTAGCTTGTCCACATTGCATGGAACATACAAAGTCATTCCAATTGAGTCATGGCTGGAAAAGTAGTTGGTTTGACTGCCATCGACGGTTCTTGCCCATTGATCACCCCTTTAGAAGAAACAAAAAGGCATTTCGAAAAGGACAAGTTGAAACGGATATGCCCCCGCCAAAGTTGACTGGATCACACGTGTGGAGAAGAGTGAAAGACTATCCAAAAGTGACTGAATCTGGTCAGAATAGGCTAGAAGGGTTTGGGGAATGGCATAATTGGACTAAAAGAAGCATATTATGGGAACTTCCCTATTGGAAGGACAACTTGCTAAGACACAACATCGATGTGATGCACACAAAAAAAAATTTCTTTGACAATGTCTTCAACACAGTTATGAATGTTAAAGGTAAGACAAAAGATAATGAGAAAGCAAGAAAAGATTTACCTTTGTATTGTGCACGAAAAGACTTAGAGTTGAAGGCACAAGGTAACGGCCGATTATTTAAACCAAAAGCAAATTACACCATGTCAAAAGACGAGACAAGAATAGTGTGTGGATGGATAAAGGAGCTTAGAATGCCAGATGGATATGCTTCTAACTTGTCCAGATGTGCCAATGTTCAGAACGGTACTATTCAAGGGTTGAAGAGTCATGATTGTCATGTATTCATGGAGACTTTCATCCCTCTTGCGTTCAGTTGTTTGCCAATGCACGTGTTACATCCACTGATAGAAATCAGTAGCTTCTTTAAAGATTTGTGTTGCACGACACTAAAGGAAGATTCCCTTAAAAAGATGGATGAAAATATCCCGATTATTCTCTGCAAATTGGAAAGAATATTCCCTCCTGCATTCTTTGATTCAATGGAGCACATTCCAATTCATCTTGCATATGAAGCTTGGCTTTGGGGACCCGTGCAGTACAGGTGGATGTATCCCTTTGAAAGGTTTATGGGAGAATCCAAACGGTCAGTTAAAAATAAAGCTAGAGTGGAAGGCTCAATATGTGCAGCTTACTTGCACAGAGAGACAACTTATTTTTGTTCACATTATTTCAAGAACTTCATGTTGTCTCCCACTCATGTCAGAAATGAAATGCAATGGCAAGTTGAACCACGTGAAGGTGCATTATCAGTTTTCCGACAATCAGGCCGTCACGCAGGGAAAGAATTCACTCACTGGTTAACTGATGCTGAATTCAACTCTGCTCATGTCCATGTCTTGATCAATTGCAGTGAAGTAAAGCTGTACCTTGAGTATGTCATCATCCATCTCTAATCTGTCAAACGGTTTCATTGTTATACACTAATGAATTTCATTTGTACCAGCTCATTTGTTGTGGCTGAGCAAGTCGCAGAAGGATATACTTCTGCTAGAATACACTCAGAGTTTCCGCATTGGTTTAGAAATCAGGTCCGTAGTTTTTCCTACGTTTAGAGCAAGGTTAATTTGACTATTGCTTTTATAATTTTGTTACGACCTTTGTAGGTTTTTAATCAGGCATTAACTCCCACGGTTCAAGAGTTAAGACATCTCTCCAATTGGCCAATGAGATGTGTCAAAGAATGGCACACTTACTTCATCAATGGTTACAAATTCCATACACATGAATGGTCTAAAGGAAAGAAAACATCAAATTGTGGTGTGTATGTCAAGGGCCTAACAGAGGGGTCTTATGATGATTTCTACGGCATCATTCATAAAATATATGAGTTAGAGTACAACAGCACTACTTCTCCAAACAGAGTGGTACTCTTCTATTGTGAATGGTTTGATCCTTCTAGAGCTGGTACTAGAGTCGATCCACGCTTTAATATTGTCGAACTGAACCAGAGATTAAGATATGGGCCTTTTGATCCTTTCATTCTACCATCTAATGTGAGACAGGTTTATTATGTGCAATATCCACCATTTCGCAATATTGACAAGCGTGGTTGGGCCGTAGCAATACAAACGAAGCCTAGAGGTCGCATAGACTCAAATGAAGTTGAGGAAGATGTAGCCTACCAACTTGACCAAATGTCACAACCACAAGAAATTATCGAAGTTGAACGTATAACCGCATTGGTCGACCCTGATGGTGATGGAGATGAATTAGAAGCAATAGTACAAGGTGATGAAGAACAAGAGGAAGAAGAAGAAGAAGAAGAAGAAGAAGAAGAAGAAGAAGATGAAGAAGAACAAGAAGAAGAAGATGATGATGATGATGACGATGAAGAAGAAGAACAACAAGAAGAAGACGATGATGAAGATGAAGATGAAGATGATGATCATGATGACGATGATTGAATGTTGAACATCTATTGTAGCAAATTGGACTATCATTTCATTACCATTATCTAAAATACCATCTTTAAGTTGTATGCAATTACTTATACATTGACTTTGAAAACAATAGATCCTTCTTTATTTATTTATATTTTTTCGCTTTATTTGTAACTATTTGAATGCAGTAATGACGGGACAAGGTTCAGAGCGTCCTGATAAAGGAAAAGGGGTAGCAAGGCCTACGAAGAGGCAACGGCAGGCACCAAAGTATGTACTTAGGGTGCCTACTAGACTACCTCCCACTGCTGCAGGTAGTACATCATCTGCGGGGCCTCCTCCTACCCCTATTATACACCCTCCTACACCTGCAGCAGACCCTTCTCCTCCTCCTGCAGCACACCCTTCTACTACCACTGCAGTAGACCCTTCTCCTCCTCCTGCAGCACACCCTTCTACAACCCCTGCAGCAGACCCTCTTCCTCCTCCTATTATTGCCACCCCCACTCCTCTCCCTGACCCTACTTCTATACCTTCCTCATCTTCTGTACCTCCTTCTGACACTGTCACACCACTTGGTGATCCAGATTCAAGTGGTGATGCTGAAGATCTTGACCCGCCCCTCCATGATCGACCATGGATTGAGCCCTATGGTAAAGGATAAGTTTATAATCTGTTGATATCATTTGATGTTTAAACCATATTGTAATTGAAATGAGTTTTGTTATGCAGGTTTATTCCATCTAGGGTTGCTTCCCAGGCCATCACACGTTCAATAAAGCAACAGTTTTTAAGTCCATGGCCTACTTGGGGAGCAATACCTCATGACGACAGAAAGCCATTCTGGCAGCGCTTTCAGGTGAGCAATCGATTACACTAATGTCCGTCTTATTTTAGTTTGTTTTGTAATCAATGTTTGTTCTCTTTAATGTTACAGATGAAGGTGCAGTGGAAACCTGAACATGAAACTCAGATACACAGAAATTTCCACATGAAAGCATCTCATCGGCTGTCAGAGATGTTTAGGGATGCCCGGAATGCAGGACAGCGCCCTAACTGGCTGGGTGAGCACATTTGAAACTCTTTACTGGCCCATTGGAATACAGTAGAGTTCCGCAATAAGTGTGCCAAAGCCCAGCGGAACAGAGCGTCTGAAAGGGGTGGCACCCTGCATACTGGTGGGTCGATCACCATTCATGAGCATGTCATTCGTATGGTATAATCTCATTACATAACTTTTTCTTTCATACATAAGTTATTTATATTGTATTTCATATGTACGCTTGTAATTCTTAATTATGTTACAGGCACAGGCTCTAGGACGGGCGGTCCATGTTGATGAGGTCTTTGCACAGACTCATGTTCGGAAGGGAACTAATCAATTTGTTGATGAAAAATCTCGGAAGACTCATGTAAGCAAATAACACTATTACTAATTGTTCATTTATGTTATACTATCGTTCCCTGACATTGCTTTTAATGCTTCAACAGGAAGACTTTTCTACGAGACTTTCACAGGTTAGATCTGAACATGAGTCAGCTCCTACACCGGATGATGCCAGTAATGCAGATGATGACATCCGTAGGACGCAGTGCTGGATCGACACCGTTGGTGGGAAGAAAAAGGGACGAGTGTATGGTGCGGGACAGCTTGCTGCAAACTATACAGCATCCAGAGGAGGTACTCTCACTACAAAAATTTTTAATATTACCGACGGATACATTTTCGTCGGTAAATTTTCATTACTGACGGCATTACCGACGGAATTTGAATTTTTTTTACCGACGACCAAAAGTCTTCGATAAATCCGTCGATAATTGACATACACATTACCGACGGCCAAAAGCCTTCGGTAAATCCGTCGGTAATGTTAATGTCACTTACCGACGATTTTACCAAAGGCTTTTGGCCGTCGGTAAAAAAAGCGGGAATTTTCCAGCCCAAATTCTGCCTCTAGTGTCAATATATGTGGCAAAGATGCTCGTTACTCCTCATTTTCTTTACCAACTCAGTTTCACACCACCACTACTCATTTCTGGTTGCTCTCCATCGTTTTGTGGCTTCAACTCTCTACCATTGCTGGTTGCTCTCCACCATCGCAGGATAATCTCCACCATCACGGGATGCTCTTAACTTTTCTGGCGAGCTTCACTTTTCCAGCAAGCTCAAGTTTTTTGGTGAGCTGTTGTAGAATTCATTTGTGCGATTAGGAACATCACCGGTGCTAAACTTTTCCGGCGAACTCAACTCTGCATGATAAAATGATACAACATCACCGATCCTAAATTTTTCTGGCGAGCTCAACTCTCTGTGATAAAATGACACAGCATCACCGGTCCTAAACTTTTCCGGCGAGCTCAACTCTCCATGATTCCCTATGGTTATTCGCGTGATGCTGTTTTGGTGGTAGAGTTCGTGGAAATGAAAAAAAAAATTGACACAGTGACGAAGGAAGATGAAGAAGATGAACCAGGTCGTGACATTTACCGACGGATTTACCGAAGGCCTAGGTCCTTCGGTAATTACCGAAGGCTTTACCGACGGCCAAGAGCCTTCGGTAATTACCGACGGACAAAAGATCCGTCGGTAAAGTTTACTGACAACGTTTTTACCGACGGTATGTTGGCCGTCGGTAAGCCGTCGGTAAATGCTAATTACCGATGGATTTTATACATTACCGACGAATTATGACCGTCGATAATCTCAATCATTCTTGTAGTGTCTGAAGCACCAGCCTTCTTCTTCCACTCCTACTCCTGACGAGGTTCTTCAACTCAGGCAGGAACTCCATCAACGTGACCAGGAGATCACTGATCTCAGAGCAGAGTCTACAAATTTTAAGGCCCTGGTCATGAGAGTCTTGCCTCAAACCTCACAGGACGTACAAAATATCCCTCCCACCCAATCACGACCGTCCTCATCACCTGCTGCCACTCAGCAGCCCACATCAGTCCAACCCTCATCAGTCCAACCCTCATCACTCCAACCCACACCAGTCCAGCCATCAGTAGAGGAGCAGGATGATGAAGATCATTCTGATGATAGTTATGTACATTATTAGTTTCATTTTCTTCTTACTTTGTTAGACAAACATTTAGATATTAGAACATTTTAGACTTGATATCATTTCAGTGTTAGTTCGATCTATTTTCAGACTTTGGATGTTAGAACATCCTTTTGTTACATTGTTTTATATTTGAACTATAATTACATAATCTATACATTAATGGATGTTCTATGGATTAATTGATGTTCAATGGATATTGATAATTGATTGCATCTTTGAGATGCACATTATGCATGTTTGTATGTGCTTGAAAACTGATATGCAGGTCTGTTTGTAATTGGAATTTGATATACAGGTGTGGGTTGCAAAGAAATAAGATTTCTCTGAAACCTGCTCTGCATTTTACCAAAGGCTTTTGCCCTTCGGTAAATGCCCACAGCAGGTCATTACCGAAGGCTTTTGCCCTTCGGTAAATACCCTCGAATGGCCATTACTGAGGGCTTTTGCCCTTCGGTAATTACCGAGGGCTTCTGCCCTTCGGTAATTACCGAGGGCTTCTGCCCTTCGATAATTACCGAGGGCTTTTGCCCTTCGGTAATTACCGAAGGCTTTTGGCCCTCGGTAACTACCGAAGGGCAGAAGCCCTCGGTAATTGTTAGTGACAAGAGATTTACCGAAGGATTTTTGGCCGTCGATAAGCCTTCGGTAAACACCCATTATCGACGGCCTTTGGCATTTTCCGAGGGCTTCTGGCCTTCGGTAATACCCTACTTTTTTGTAGTGACCACATAACAACACATACACAAAGGTTAAAAATATACCTAAAGCAAACCTACATTAACGATCAAAAACCAAACATACCAATCAAAAATGAAATTATAATAACATGCATTAACAAAGAAGGAAGAACACACCAACCTGGATTGCAGTGTTTGTAAGTGTTGAACACACAAACGAAGCACCAAGCACCACACTCCTCTTCGCAAACGAATGAATGATTCAATGAAAATAGGAAGGAGGATGGAAATGGATGCAAATGGAAACAGAATAAAAGATGAAACGGATATGAAGAAAGGGAGGAAGAAAACGAGAGAACAAAGAGGGAAAGAGAGAAATGAGCGAATGAAATGT
This sequence comes from Vigna nakashimae, assembly GCA_034642375.1. Classification (NCBI taxonomy): domain Eukaryota; kingdom Viridiplantae; phylum Streptophyta; class Magnoliopsida; order Fabales; family Fabaceae; genus Vigna; species Vigna nakashimae. Next base: position 16,183,196 of record CM067762.1, on the reverse strand, counting down.
GGGGGTGGAGTTGGAGGTGTGTTGCGACACATGTGAATAGAGAAAGGTAAAGTGAAAAAGTGAAACATTTTTGGGTTTTAAGGTAAAGTTAAAAAAGGTAATGGTAAAAGTAAATCATATTTTACTAAGGATACTTTTGCAAAAAAGAAAAATTGGGGAGGTGTAGGGAGAAGGATGTGGTGGTGTAGGAAGAACCACCCTAACCTCTATTTATAATTTTTGAGGTGGGCCTAAGATTAACAGAACCTTAATCACGGTCCAACCTCGGTCCATTACACTAATTAATACTTACATGTAAATCTGCTTCTTAATGTCTCTTTAGTGAGAATGTTTTTGGAATAGGTCGTTCGGCCTCTGCTCATAGCAGGTCAGATGAGTCTTAAGTTTATTTTGGTTTCGTCTTGAGTATCTACTAAGTTGGGTCGTCCGTTTCTCTCTTGGCATGTATTGCCAATGAAATTGTCTTGATATTATTTCTTTTTTTCGAGAGTTAAACAAAATACCCTTTGCGTATCATATACTTAACGTATTTAGCTTTAATTCTTTTAGACGTTTTTTATTTAACAATCGCTTAGCATTGTGTCTCAACGTTTTGACTTAGTTGTTTTTCTGTTTCCTAAAATCTTAAGTGTTTTCTTAAGGTTTTTCTATGTTGGGGATTTTGGTTCTGAGTCTTATATTTCTTCCTATGATATTTCTAGATTATTATTTCGTTTAATGTTATTTGGTTAAACTTCAAAACATGAAAATGTTTAGGTATATAGATAATTTTGTCTTAAAAGACCTATGAAATGAATTCTCCTAATCTCTTCATCAAGTAAAATGAAAGGGATCTGATGGGGTCAAGGTTTGAAAGCAAAGCTATTGGACATATTTTCAACATCAGTGTTCATTCATGGAACAAAGCACCAAACCAATTCAGAGTATAGTACATAATACTACATATATTTAATAACGACACAACAAATTCTTCATCAGCCCCTTCATCCATAAATTCTTCATCATTCAAAAATACACAACTTACCTCCACAGCAGTCCCCTCCAATAGCCTTCATCGCGATAATGGAAGCCTTCCTCATGCAACGACAACCCCTTCTTCACACACCCGTGGAATAGCCTCCTCAGATAACCGAAGCCCTTGTCAAGTCACAACAACACCTTCGTCATGCTTGGACAACACCCTCGTCAAGCAGGCCCTTCAAATACCCCCCCCTCGCGAGACACGTCAACCATTAGCTCCCTCAGATGCATTTCTTTCCCACGATAAATGCGTAATGGAGAAAAGAGAAGATTGTGATTGAGGAGAAAAAGAAACCAAGAATGGGGAATGTCGAACTTCAACTCCAATCACTAGTACAAAAATAATGTACAACGTCGAATTTTTTTGTCTTTCACGTCAAATTCGAGAACGACGTCATATTGAGAGACGTTAAATTGACTTTAAATTTAAAAAATTCGACGTTAATTTAGTGTCGAATTTTGTCAATATACAACGTTAATTAATTTTTTTAAATAATTATAATTCTTTTTTACAACTCTACGAGACCTGAAAAGCAGAACTATGAACGGTAATATAGAACCAACAACAAATAACAATAACAAACAACAAACAAGTTCAATCAAACAACAAACAAGTTCAACAAATAAGTTCTTCAAAACAAAAACAGAAACAAAAACTAACCTTCAAAAGGTGGGTTCATCGGAATAAAGTGTTGACACTAGTGAGAGAAAAAGAAGAATGCGCCTGGCACGACTGTCGCGGTCATACAAATTTTATACAGATAAAGAATGCAGTATAGACTAGGATGTGACTCCTAGGTCGTCTCTCAAGGACCAAATGTGGTTCAGTTTTGGATCAACACGTAGTGGGGGGGTTTTGTGATTGTTTTTGGTTGCGGAAAAATGTAAATGTTGAAAGCAGTAAATTAACAAACCGTAAAAATAAAACAGAAAATAGTAAAAAAAATGAAATTTAAAAACAGTAAAACGAAATTAAAACAGTAAAAATGAAATTACAGCAACATAAAACAGTAAAAATAAATCTGGGACAGTAAAAACGAAAATACAGAAAAACAGAAAATACAGAAAATACAGAAAACAGTAAATACAGAAAACAGTAAATACAGAAAACAGAAAATTTTAGAAAACAGTAAAAACGAAAATACAGTAACATGAAACAATAAAAATTAAATCTGGAACAGTAAAAACGAAAATACAGTAAAACATAAAATACAGAAAACTGTAAAAATAGTAAAACAGTAAAAACAAAAAAAAATGAAATTACAGCAGTAAATAATGACAGTAAAAACAGTAAGATATTTAATACAAAAAATGGGATTACATGTAGTAAATAATATCAGTAAAAACAGAAATTACAGAATTTCAAAATCAGTAAAACAGTAACAGAAAAATACAGAAAACGTAAATACAGAAAACAGTAAAAATAGAAAATAGTAAAAATGAAAATACAGTAAAAAGTAAAAACATAAAACAGTAAAATTCAAATCTGAAAACAACATCAACATTACGGCGGCAAAACATTTAGATCAAAACTACAGCTAATAATTTAACGTGCAATAGTCAACAACGCAGTGCAAGCAACAGTAAAAATTAAACGATAAGCATACAACGATGAATATTAAATTGCTACTGAATTTGAGTGACATCATTGAATAAAACAGTAAAATAAAATTGACATTAAGTAACAGGAAATCAAATCACATCATTCAAAATTTAATTCATTACAACTAAGAACGTAAAATTGGAACCTAGAGCGTGTAAACCAAAATCAGTCGTGCCTCAACAGTAGCAGTCCTTCACATCGGTTCCAGCCTCTACTGTTGCAGCCAGCTTCTGCCGTGTCCTCCTCTGCCGGACAGGTCCAGCTTCTTCTTCCAATGGTCTCCCACACGGCTCTCTCTACCAAACTCCTTACATCACTCTACATTCCATACTATTATGTTTTTCTAGGAGGGGAAGACTCCCCAGACCGTGAACCTTGAACTCTTCTCTTCCTCCATTCCAACGTTTCACACTTCCATCATTCTCCATAACTGCTGGACGCACTCTTCCTTGGTGGCTACTGCTCCTCCCTTCTCCGTGCACGCACACACTGCTCCAAGCTTGCTGGATGTTGGACGTTGAAGGGCTTGAACGTTGGATGCTTCACGTGCTGCACCAGCCGTGCGTTGTTTCTGGATGTGGTCCGCTGCTGTCCAACTCTCTTCTTTTCAGTTCCTTCTTCTACATTTCCTAGTGTTCAAACAAAAGCCAAAGATGAAGGTGTGGTTGAACCGTGATAGCACCACCTAGCTGCTCTTGCTTCTCTGGCCGTGTGTTTCCTTGGTGATGTTTCTTCCTCATTGCTACTCATTCTCTTCTGAACTCCACTTCATCTCCACGCTCCTATCACCGTAACAGCATGTTGTTCTGAACATCACTATCCATCTTTCCTCCAAATTCAACTGGACCCGTGATGCTCCTGACGGTGGTAGCTAGATGTGCAGTTGTGTCCGCGTGTGTGCTTCCATTGACATCACACTGCTGCCACGTGCTGGGTTGAGGACGCTGCTGCTCTTGGCCGAGACAACCTCCAGCTTTCTCCTTCATCACTGTTCAGACCAACTCTGATATGTGCTGCTGTTTCAGCACGAAACCGTGAGCACATTGCTGCTGGTTATGGATGCTTGTTGGACCGTGACGCAGCTGGCTTCTCTTGGACGTGAGTTTGGCATTTTGCAGTGAACGTGTGTTTTGTTTCAATGTGGCAGTGGCCTCTTCTTTCAATGTGTCATGCTTCTTTAAGAATAATATTCCCTGCAGCCCATACTTTTATTCAGATTTGGATTTGGACACATTCTGTATTTTGGCCAAGGCATTAGCTCTGAACCAAAACCGTTAAGTGGTGGTCTTCCTCCTTTGTTTTATTCCAAATGCTTGCCAAAATAAATGGGTTGTTGTGGTACATGTGTTCCACATTCTTTACGTGAAATGGTGGCCACAAACTAATAAAATAGAATAACACTTCTCCCAACCAAAACCGTGAATGGAACGTGGTCCCTCTATCATTTCACTTCAGCACTTTGCATTCTGGAGCTTGCCAACGTGACTTGTCCATGGGCCATGTGTAACTTATTGTTTTCCATGTTGTTGAGAAAACCGTGAAGTGCATATGTGGTGGTCCCATTTTTATTCCAAACCATATACTACATATTTGGCTAAGAGTTGGCCGAAAGATGATCCAAATTAATTACTTCCCAACAAAATTTAATCTCCAATAATTTCCCTACAATTACAAATGCAAATATTTAGTTCTAGATAATTCAAATTAATTAAAATAAGAATTTCTAGTAAGAACAAGCACAATTAGGAAAAACGGGAAAATACTGGACATTTAAGCACAATTCCCTAATTAATTCTAGCACAATAAACTAAGTGAAGTGAATAAAATATCGACTCATCAGCGCCTATGAAGGACAAGAACACGAAAATAATCGGTAGAAAAAAAATAAGAATCATATCTAAAGTAGTTTATTAACAAGCATTTGTATCAAATGAAAGAAAGATTACATGTGATGGTCGTCAAACTTCGTTCGAGAAAAGTTTGAGCAGAGAAGAGGGTTTCGTGCACTAAGATAAAGTGAATGAATTTTCAATCTCCCGCTCAAATTTTTATTGAATTCACTAACCTTTTGACGTCTAACTGATAACTTTTTGGCAAGTATACCAAATCGTTCCAAGTAATATAGAGTAAGTTCAGAGTATCATTCTCCCAAAGGACTTGTGCAACACATGACAATTCTTCCTTTTATAACTCAATTAGACATCAAAATGCACAAAACAACACAAGAAACTTTTTTTGGTATTTTATCAAACAGTTGGTGTGCAAGGAATTATATTTAAAAGAAACTTTGTTCGAATTGGATTTCATGAATCATATGAAGATAAAACTTTGTACAATATATCATTATTTCATTCAAACATTCACATCAAGGCATACTAGTCCTAATCCCTTAGCAACTAGTTCTAAATTTATATATCAAAATGCTTCCCTTAGTCAATTTAACATACAATTTGCATTAAGTCCGATGCTAAAAATGATCAAGTTATTGAGTCTATCCCTAGATCTTAAATCATTTAGGTGCTCTATCTATGTTTATGTTCATGTTCAAAATTACTTTCCAGTAATTAGAGACATTCAAATAACATTATATTTCTATACAATGATAGTAAATTTAAGAAAGAGCATATGAACGAACAATGATATATTGAACAGGAAAATTACATCACAGTGAGTTCATTACATCCAATTCCAACGAAAGAAAAACTAATAATAGTCATCTAAACATACACATTTGAAGCAATTCCTTGCAAAAATGGTGTTTTGATGCCTTGAAGTAGTCTCCGAAAGTTCCTGAGATATTTTCATTTCTTTCTTTTGTCCGGAACTTTTCTCAGAAGAATGTTTCTGTCTTTCTGTCACATCTTTTAAAGCCACTTAACTTCATTAATTTGCTCAGCGCACATGTATTGGTGCGTTATGCGAATTTTCTTAACTACTGCACTTTAACTGATGTTATTCGCTCAGCGCACAGGTACTAGTGCGCTATGCGAATTTCCTTCTTCGGACAGTACGAATTTTGGCTTTCGCTTTGCGAAAATTGATTGACAGAGTCCAAATAATACACTCTTTCTTGTACAATATTTTACATAACAATCTACTCCCTATTACAACTTTTCACTGAGGAACAACATGAATAATTACAAGATTGAGCTCATTTATAAGTGTTAAAACAACTATTTTTCACACTTATCATTAACGTTGAGGCATTCGACGTTTTATATCCTTTTACGTCGAATTATAATTCTAAACGACATTTAATAATTGCATTTATTTACAAAAATTGTCACCAGTCATTTTTAATGTTTGCTATTGAGTGGTTTAGACGTTGAACACGAGATGTTATATGTTTTTTTTCACTAGTGAATCGAGGAGTATGGAAGACAGAATCACAATGGTGGTTAGGGCAAAGGGTAGTGAACGAAAGAGAGAGATAACGGAGGAGAAGTTCTCGATATTGGGAAAGAAGGATATTTACTAAACCAAAATTGAGAGAGGAAAATCTTAATTTCTGATTTCATATACTTGATGCACATACCGACGATCACATTCCCTCAATAATGACTAATGACCCTTACCGACTGTATTACCGACATATATATTCACCAATAACTTACCTACACTATTACCGATGCATATATTCATCGATAAGAAACCAGTATCATCGATAAATATGTTGATAAATTGATTTAAACGTGGTTCATCGTTGGTAACTATCTATTGAAAATTAACCTCTTTTTTTAGCAATGTTTGTTTATAAAAAATCATTTATCAGTTTGAAAATAATATAATATTATTTATTTATTTAAGAAACTAATTCAAATGATAAAAACAATTAGACTATATTAATGTTTGTCAAAATTGGTTAAATACTTTTAGATCAAAATTAATTAAAACAGAAGAACTCGTGAACGTTAATTTAAATGTGAATTTGATTTTTATATTGAAAAGGTTAAATAAAATACAATAAAAAAATTATAAATGTTTTATATTGAATTAAAGATAAAAAATATTTAAATATTAGAAGAAAAATAATAAATTGAGAATAGTAAATGGGAGAAAGAAAGAAATTAAAAATTATATGAATAAGTATTTCAAAATAAATAAATAAATAAGTTATTTTTTCATTAGATGAAATTAGAGGCATTTAACGTTAACTTAATAAATTTTTAAATTAAATTAATTTTATTATTAGAATTAGTTTAATTGACTTAAGTATAAAATAAATAAATTAATTAAAAATTACGAGTTAGCATCAATTAAATCGATTTCAATAATAAGTAATTTTAATTTTTAAATTTTATTAAATTAGTACCAAAACAATTCTAAGTAAAGTCTATTAAACATTGTAGTAAGAGTTCATTCTTTGTGAAATTATTACTATTATCATCCTGTTAAAACCGATTCTAAATTTTAGAAATTAATTAACGGATTATTGTAGTGAATTATTTAGAATAACGTCTCACAATTTGTTTTTTAAATGAATACCCAAAAATTTTAAAAAAAAAGGAAAAGGAAAATGTCACACCAAAACTCTTCCCTAATTTTACGTTTTATATTAATGTAAAATCTCTAACACAAAATCTGATAACCTCATTCAGAAAAAGACACTCTGCTATAAAACAATCTCTGAAACATGTTCAAATGACAAGAAGATGCATCCGACAAAGATTATGCCTCAAAAATGTGCAGACAAGTTTTCTAAGTATTGACAAAAGCACATCTTTACACACTCAAATAGAAAGAAATAAAGCAGCTTCGAAAACGAACCATCCAATCCATTAACACTTACAAGTTATGAACTATATCTACAAGAGATGTATAAGTACCGACAACAGCAATAGTAACCCCCAATACTATTATTGAATAGTTGATGATCATTTCAGAGCCAAATGTCTTGTATGCTCCTGAAATCTTCAAGTAGCACACTGATGGTACTAAAATTGAAGCTGACACACTTAGCAATGCCCCAATCAGTGACATCAAATATCCAAACATTGGTATGGCCACAGCTACAATTAGAGAGCTTACGAGAATGGAGGTGCTAACAAATGTGTGTGTGAATCTTTTGTTGTAGTGCCATGAAATCTTGTTTTTCACAGCATTTATTACTGGGGTAAGCATCAATGCATACTTCGTTATAGGATTCACCAAGGTCGTGAATATTGCCACATGTGAACTGAACTTGCTTGTTGGTAGGTTCAATGTCACCTGTGATTCAACCTCTTCTCCAAACATTAGGTACCCCAAAACACCTGCTGCTGCATAACCAAGAGTGCATACAGAAAAGCACGTAGACAGAACCTGCAAAATCAGATAACCACTGATTCGTGTTTCTTTAAGAATGTTGGGTCTTCCAACAGAACATTTATTTAACATGAGAGTATGTAAGTGGTGCAAGAGAACTACCAAAGTTGTCAGTGTTCTTACCTTGGAGAACTGAGTTTTGTCTCTCATGGAATTGTAGAGAGTGGGAAGAATAGGATGTGCACTATAACAGAAGGCATATAAACTGGCAGCAGCAGGTATTCCGGTGAATCTGAAGAGTTTTCCCTTTGCATGAAATCCAGTGCCATCAATGGTACCATTCCAAAACAGAGAGAGGAGGAAGATGGAAGAAGCCAAAGCCCCACTTGCAGACACATAAGACAGCATGCTCAAATCCTCTAACAGAAGACTGGGAAGAATAACAAGGGCAGCAACTATGGTAAAAATTGTTGCACCACCAATTGTAACCCCTGCAAGGTTAACTTGGATATTTGGTACTAATTTGTTAAGATTGTCACCCTCTAATATCAGAAAGCCTGTTACAACCAGATAGAGCTCAGAATTCATGGCGATCGATACCATTAGCCTCCCCTTGTATCCAAATGCACGTTGACCTATGTCAGGGAAGGTTCTGATATCAGGGTCCATGTCCATGCATCTTTTCACCAACATCCCAGTGTAACAACAAGCAATGGCTATCACAAATAGTAGTGATATGCTTAACCATCCACCAGATGCCAGAGCATAAGGCATCGAGATAATACCAACCCCTGACACCATAGCACCACAAATCACTCATGTAAGCTTCCATAAAAAAGAATGATACTTTTCTACACATTATCATTTCTCACTTTTTCTCTCTTCTTTTTTTAAAATATACAAAAAGTTCATTTTTTACTAGTTGATAATTATCACGGTTTTCTTCTTCATCTAAAGAGTGTTACTTGACCAATAAAATTAAATATAATTTTGAAAACAATCCTTATAAAGACCATAAATTTATTCATAATATAATAACATATAACTAGATGAGAATATCTTTTAAATAGATTTGATTATTTTACGGTTGTTTTATTCATTAACACGTTATACTGTATGATGAATAAAAAAATACATTCACATGGAAGTAAATTCTTGTACCAAAAATGGGTATATGTTAAATTAATTTATTAAAGAAAAAATATTATAAATATAGTTTTTACACTATTAGTCAATAAAAATTATTATAGATGTAATTCTTAAAGTATTTGATAAGAAACAAATTAATCATATATATACAACGTGTTAAATAGCACGTGGTCTAAACATGAAACGTAATTTGTTCACACGGAGAGATAAAATTGATATATTAGTTTTTTAATTTAATTTTCAAACACACTAATAATCCACATTATTGTTTACAGTCATCCAATTATGAAATGTTATGTATTGGTATTTCTAATTTCTTTCTAAAGTCATATTTACAATATATTATCAGTGTATTTAATTAATTGTATTTAGTTGGAAGGGAACTTCACAAATCCTGTCCATTTAATTTATTATAAATTTATATCTAAAATTAAATTTAATACAATTTTGAAGTAATTTTTACAAATTTTATTTTCAAATTCACTTTCAATCAGAAAACGAAAAAGAAAATTACTTTTAAATTCTCTCAATTTCCATCAAAGAAATAATGAGAAATAGCATTTATGTATCACTGAAACATCTGTAACACAAAGTCACGTGAGTGCCTATTCTGTGCTACATCCTTAAACGAACACATAGAAAAGCTACATGTGTTACATGCATGGACAAAACTCAAAACCAGAGCAGGTATATCATAAAACAAAATTATTATAATTTTTCTGTAATATTTTTTTATTAATTATTGTATTTACTATATACAAATATTTTATGTTTTAGAATAATAAATATTATTATTTTCATTTAATTCATTTTACAGCACTTCTTAAGATGATATTATGAAAGGATTCTGCATTATTTAATAACTTTAATTATCAATTTACACTTTTTCTCAGTTTAAAATTATTACACATCATATAATTTTAAGTTTTATAATAATTATTTCAAAATTCATAAATTACATTAAATTATACAGTATATAAAAACTTAAACTATAACATTGTATCCAGATCAAACTCTGAGTAGGGATAAGAATTTATGACATTACTCAGATTAACTTAATCTGACTGAATATTTCTTATTATATAATTTAGAGTAATTTTTTTAATTTATAATTCAACCAGTAAGTTAAAAAAAACAAAAAAAAAATTTAATTTATAAGTTAACTATTTAAGTAAATAGGCAAAAATATTGTTTATAGTATATTGTTTTACTGGATTTTTTTTAAAGTGATGCGAACCAAAAACAAATATACTTTAGTGCCTATGATCGAGGCCTTTAATATGTTCATCAGAATGTATGTTTATCAATTTACACTTAAAGAGTACCTCGTAGAAAGATTTTACATCTATTTTAAACAAAATTATATACTTTTAAGAAAAAGTCAAGTTCAAAAACTAAAAGCAGATGCCATGTAAATAAATAATCATTTATTGAAATTTTCATAAACAATGTCTATTTAGAGTTCTCCAACCCAATATTCTTTCCCTTATTATAGTCAAGTAGTTACAGAAGCAAAACTTTCTAACCCAGAATCTGATGATTCTTTTTCCCAGATTAAAAACTTCCAAAAGCAAAACTTTCACACCTCCTTCTACTATTGGAGAAATCTTAAGTTTTAATTATAATTAGCAATAGTTTAATATACGTCTAAAATCTTCAGACGTTTTTAGACAGAAAAAAGATGCTCACCCAAGATGCATTTTCCCTCACTGTCAGACAAATAACCATGAAAAACTCTAAAAAATGTTATCAGTTTTTAAGGCATTCATGTAGCAATAAGATCTTCGATCCTTAAAGAAAGCAAGATACCAAAAAGGACCAAAACTCAAGAAAAAGAAAGAAAGAAAGAGTGCATATGTATCATCGTGTATATATGGTATAACAATGATTCTGCAACCCACCAAATAGAATCTAACAAGATTCAAACTTTAATTAAAAAGGAGCATTTTTTAATACATGTGAAACGAAGAAAGAAAGAAAGAAAGAGAGGGCATGCAAATTACCTGAGAGGGCATTAATGAGATTGAAGCAGGTCTTGAAAAAGGAGGTGTTACCCTCATGAGATGTGTGCAGATCCCATGTTTTGGCATCCAACACCTCATCTGAGCCGTTCAATCGGTGCACTCTTTCATCTTCCAAAAGGGGTATGGTGATGATGGAGGAGCATCTGTCACCTTGCTCAGTACTACCAGCCATGGACATGAAAACCAGCTTGTGTGTGTGTGTATATATATATATATATATATATGTTTCAGTGTTTGTGAGTACAACGAGATTGTACTCTCTCTCCCTGTGTTTCTGGTGAGTCTCAAGCAGAGAGTTCAAAGGTTTCTTCCCTTCTTTTTTTTCTTCTGAAAATGTTTACACAAAAGGCCCTTTTAAAATAATTCTTTGTATCTATCCAAGAAAATTCTGTGATGGCTGGTCTGTTCATAGGGACTCGAGTTTCAAAATTGTTTAACTTTTATGCACTTGTGGTTTAAATTTATCTCTTTCATTCTGAACCACTGAAGAGTGTCTTTAATTATAATTTTTTAAAGTATTATCCCATTTAATGAAAAATTATCATGACAATAATACTTAAGGAAAGTATATGAATATTGGGTGACAATATTTCAAGACTAGAAATTATATTTTAACATCATATATTAAATAGTTATATTTTAATAATATAATAATGTGTATAATTTAATTTAAAAAATGAAAATTTAATTAAAATACTAATTATGTACAAAAATTAGTTGTTTCCTTATAATGGGGCGTCAAGATGGGGAATGTTCTCACAAATTTGATTGATCTGATTTGTCTATAAGGAAGTATTTATTTTATATCTTTTTATTTATTTTACTTCCCAAAATTGTTATGGTTCCCTTGTCAAAATATTAATGTTCTTTAAAAGATTTGATTAATTTGATTTTTTAAAATTACTTTACAAAATAAATATTATTCCGAGTAATATATTTTAATTTGGCTATTACCATATTGAACGGGATTCTTAACTTAACACTGTCATAAAATGAGTAAAGACTAGACTTCGTATTGTTTGAAAAAACACATTAACATTGTCATAAATGTAACTTTTCAAAGACTAAAGTTTATGTTGTTTGAAACAGATCATGAAAGATACCGAACCAACTAGAAGCATCATGCAAAGTTAATCACATGTATGACTTAGACTTACTTTTTTTTGTTAACTACATACACCGGAAAGTGTAGAGAGAAATGAAAGAAACATGTTGCAAAAAGTAGAATGTTGATTTAAACAAATTAAGTCTTCCTTTTTAAAATGCCTCCTGAAAGATAAGAAAAGTTAGTTAAGTGGATTCTACCATTGTGGAGATAACCTTAAATGGTGATGGGTATGTGGAAGATGCAAGTGCATAGGCCTCACCATTGTTGATAATAATGATGTGTTTGTATTTGTAGTGAAGTTGCTAAGATCTTATACTATTTTTAGCAATGAACAAATCATTTAAATTGATTATATATTTTTGTATTTGTATGACCGTTTAAACGATTAACCAGATCATTTAATAAATTAGTTATAAACTCAATTGGTCATTAAATAAATCGTGACGAATCAGAATATATTATTCTTAATATTGATGAACTCAAAATTAAAATATAGTTATCGGCAATTAAATTAATTAAATTTATTTTAAAATTTATAAATAAAAATTTGAAGTAAAATATAAGTTATCATTTATTGTTGTATTGATTAATCTAAATTTTGGAATCAGAATGTTTTATATGAATATTCTTTAAATAATTTAGTAAAATATTTAAATTTAGGATTTAGGGTTTAAAAAAAACATAACTTAAACAGTTAATCTCGATCCATTCTCAAAACAATTTTAATATGATAAAATGTGACATATTAATGAAAATTGGTCCATTTTATGTCATATTTATGAGGTGCGTGCATTCATCATGAAGGTGGAGGAATGTGAGGACACAAGAGTGATGAATCGAATGTAAGGTATGTAGGTCCTATTCTTTTTATTTTCGTCTTCTTTTTCTATGTTCTTTCTTTTTATTGTCCTCCATTTCTCTATGCTTTTCTTTATGTAAATTTCATCTTTTCACAAGTGATTTGGTGATGATTCAACAAGTCTCTAAAAAGTCTTAATGTACTGTTGTTGGAGACATAAAACAACATTAGGTAAGAAAATTATTTTGAACGAAATTGAATTATGATTATAGACAATCATTTTCTCTCCCTATTTTACTGTCATATGCAATTTATTTTATTTTATATTTCTTAGTATGCATATTTTAAAGTCTACCGTATTAGTTCAAAAACAAGGACAAACATCTTTTTCCTCTTAATTTAGTGAGTAAAGTGATCAAATTTGAAAACATTTATGATTAATCTAAATAAACTATTTTAAATAGTTAAGTTTTCTTCTTAGTTTGGATATACTTTTTTCTTATCACCAGTTGCAGCACCTTTCCCTTTCATTCTTTATTTTCTGGCAGTGGTGCAGAGAGCAAAGCCAAACATGATTATTTCTGATTTTTTATTTTTCTTTATGCTTGTTAATTATCACGTCAGAATGTATGATTTGCTTTTACCATTCATTTAAGGGCTTGTTTGGTTTTACTTTATTTCCACTTTCCTAATTACTTTTAAAGGAATGCTTCTGACTCGTTTCGCGTGCGCCCGCCGCACTCGCCAATCAAAAGAAAACTTTTGAAAATAGCTTTTTATAATTTAAATTTCGTTTATATTTAAATGTATGTAAATTTTTAATTAGATTTAACATAGTTGTATATTTAAAATTAAAAATTCAATTAACTGATATTTGTGACTTAATTTTTGGTTTTATCTTAGGTATAAAGTGTGTAATAAAATGGATAAGAGAATCCAGTCATTGATACGTTGTGGTTTAATGACGTATGGGATTTCTCTTAAGAGATATGAATTAAAGAATTGAGTAATAATATGGAGACATTTTTACAAATATTTGACATAAGATAACAAAATATAATTTTCGAAAATTTTAAAATATATTAATTTTATAAATTTAGAAAAATTTTATAATCTTCGGAAATTTTATAAATTGATCGCTTCATATATTAATTTAGAAAATTTTATAAATTAAATGTAAAAAAATAAATATTTTCGAATTACACTTTATTTTTAAAATAATTATTTTATATTATATCTGTAAGTGCTGGATCAAACAAAGTTGCATTAATGGGAGAAAACGTATAATATTTTTTATTGAAAAACTATTTTTTTTAAGTTCACGTAATTTCTTAACCAAAAAATTCTTATATACATAACTTTTACACAAAATAATATTTCGCTGTGCATTCTCATATTTAAAAATATTAAGCGATTTTTCATTATCAGTAAAGTAAAAAGTACATCTTTAATTGAATAAAACAAAACAATGATTCAGTATTTCTCTTACAAATATGCATTAATTTATTTTTTCTTTTACTATTAGTATTTGAGAATAATAAAAATTAAAAAGTATGTAATAAAACTGTTATTAATTAATTATTGTGTCTTTTTTAAATTATCTTACAAAAGACAACACTTAATATTTACAGAGGAAAATATTTATCAAGTATATTTACGTAAAAAAAATATAAAACCTGTTACAAAAGAGTTATTGCCATTAAATAATTGTCGTTAAAAAAGAAATGATTGTTTTTGTGTAATAATAATAATAGCAATTCAATATTCGAAAATTCAAAACAAAGGAACGTGGTGAAATAAAAAGATCTCTATATTTGACTAAAGAAGGGTTTTTCAATAAAATAAAGTAAAAATAAAAAGTGAAAGAAAAATACAAATATAATTTCTTTTCCTACAACGCTAAATAGTCTTATATTATTAAAGAATAAAATCATAACTAATTTTTATTTTCAAAACAAACAATATCTTAAATATAAATTTTAATAATCTCAATTAACAAACTTAAAATTTATATATATTTTATATTATTTTGTCTATAAAAATTGTTCTCATAAACTTAAAATAAAAATGATCATCCATCGTATTAAAGTTATCTAAAATATATTAAGAAAAATTAAATAATTATGCAACTATAACTTAAACTAATAATCGCATATTAATTAATAACTTTATTCACATTTTTTCTTAAATTCTAAACCCTAATTACAGTGATGTATGTGTGTTAGGATATTATATGCCTTAGCAAATTTTAATATTAATGTGTTCTCTAAGATATTCCTTAACATAGATTAATGTTGTCGTTAGTGGAAGTATTAAACATTCTTCTAGTATTTGATATATACCTTATCAAAGACTATAAACACTAGTAATATATATTAGTGTATATCTTTCTCGTAAGTTGACTTTGCATTCCTTGGTTCGTATACGCAATCTGAGTAATTATAGTTTTTCCACAGATGTCTTTATCCTACACAGAAAAAATAATACAGACGAATGCACCTTATACCTCTTTCCCTTTCGTGCTTCCATTTGAAGACAGCACAACCTATGCAGACAATAAAAGCAAGAAAATGAAAACTTGGCTATCATTGCATTGGTATATGCTCTTGAAGAGAAAACTCCAAACACATAGATATTATAACCCTGCATGTCTCTACCACAACATTGGGTTAAACTTAAAATTAATTTATTATTATTAGTTCAACAGTGAAAATATAAGCTAAAATGACTGTGCTTAATTATAAAATTTTGGTACAGGCTCTGGTGAGATTAACAAATTCATGTGAAGAAAGTGTGATACATAGGTTTTGATGAAGAAGAATAAGTGTGAGTTGGCAAACACTGTGTATGCACTTTTGAGTGAGGGCTTCATGGTGATTACATTGTTCTGTTGTGGTACTCACCACTGACAAAGCATGTGGAGCCTCAAAGATTGAAGCTCAGAGGGAGATATGCTGTCATTGGTTATTCCTTCTGTGGTGCATTTCAAGCATTGTATAAAGAATAACATCTTTAATAATGGAGATATAAACTTATAACTCATGCTCATATGGACCACTTTTATCATATTCTTCTGTCTTTTTAACTGTAATATTGATCAAATCAATGCATTCATTATAGAAATTCAAATTAAATTCATACAATTATTCTCTTAATAATACTATTGCTTACCAAGAACACATGTAGCATAGAATCACTTTAAAAATTTATTTATTCATATATTATAAATTATTATCTTATTTTTAATTTACATTGTATTTCTAACATACGTGAAAACATATATATGATATTATATATTAATGAGTAATTCTCGATTGTAAATTATATGATAAATTTAATAAATAATAAATCTGATTAAAATAAATTTTGAAGAGTCATGATATTATTTTAAGTGATAAACTTTAAATAATATTATAAACGTAATTTATCAAAAAAATTGGCCTAATTAAGTTTCAATTTCCTTTGTTTATTTGTTTTTTTCTTTATTTACTGAGTGATCAGTGATAGGATTGTTAAGTGACTAGATTTGATTAGTGATGGAATTCTTAAATGACTAGATTATTATATTATTCTTTTACTTTGTTGAGTTGTTCATTACATGTTATTTTTTTTTTATAATTTATAAATTTATAAAATCTGCAAGTTTATAAAAAAATTTAAGTTTACATTTTAAAATATTAAAATAATAAAAAATATGTGACATTAATTAAAAAATATATGATCATTTCAATCACTTAACAATCATATAATTTATTTACTAGAAAAAACTAAATTTAATAAAAAAATATAAATTTAAGTAATCAATAAATCATAAAAATTTATTAAAGAATCAATTAAAACTTATCAAAAATTTAAAAATTAATTAAATCAATAAAATTTACAAAGTTTATATACTTTACTTAGAAGTCAATGTAATATCTTGTTTGAGGTTTGAGTTTGAGCAATTGTGGAAAGCTTTTGCCACCTTTGTAAGTGCCTCAATTATTAATCCTCTTTTCAGGAAAAAAGGGTCTCTGCATCTTTCTAGCACTTTTTTCTCACCAATAACTAATTTACAAATGTTAAAAAAATATTTTATTTAATTCTTAATATTAAAAATGTGTCTATGTTTTTTAAAATTACTCCTAAATAGTAATGTAAAAAAGATAATATAATGATAATCAATTTTTAATTTTCAGAACTGAATAGCTCTTAAATTTTTAATCTAAGAGAAAAAAATAAAACTATAACATTTATTTGAAAATTACATAAAAAAATAAAAGCTCCCAAATATCTCAAATAAATTTTTGTTTCTCAAACAACTGTTTAATTTTTTTAAAATAATAAAAGTTGAAAATAACATATATTTTAGTTATGATTAGAAACTATTTCTAAAACTTGTTCGTTAAATAATTTGCCTCTTTTCGAAATACTTAATTTTATTATTGTAAACAGATATACCTTGTTTTGTTATGAAATGGTCATTATAATTAGATAATTATAACACGAAAACCCTTTTTCCTAATCAAGAAACTGATTCCACTGTCTCACGCATATTTTCTTTATTAATTTCCTTAATAGTGCATATTATCATTTATTTGGCACTCTTCCTTATCTTACCATACATGGATTTATAAGAGTACTCTTCATTAGGATAACCTTAAAAAAACATTGTGCTAATACTTTCTCATTTCAATAAAATAAAACACATGTACAGTACACAAGGTTCACTACTTTTTTCCAAAGTAAACATATCAATGCAAATGGCAGACAAAAAGTAAAGAATATTAGAGAAAAAGTCATATATGGGTTTTTATACATGCATCTTTTAAAAAAAATAGTATTTTATAATTATTTGATGAAATTTATTTATTGATATTGAGAATAACAGCATGTTCATCATTTGGACGAAGACACATGATGATGAAGAGAATACAAATACTCACATACTTTATATGTTTTATCCTCAGATAATGTAATAATGAATACTCTTTATCTACTGTCCAAAGAGAATGACTCTTTTTAACTTATTATAATAATTAAATTTGGAATTATTTCAAAAATTCTCATATTGATAGTTCAAATATGTTAGCCAAAATATAAAATGTTTGGAGTTTTTAGAGTTTACAAAAGCTTAGAAAGTTAATTGAGTTAATATATACTATTTAATGGTTATAAAAGCTATTGAATTAATAGTATTTAAGGAATTAAATGTTAATTATAATAATTGAGAAAGTAGAAGTTTTAATTATTTTATCAGCAAGTTTAAGTTTTAATGATTATTGAATGACTAAATTAATATACATTAAAACTTGCTGATGATTTATTAATTTTCCTTCAATTCCGTGATGCTACACCCTACCTCATGCAAAAGATAATCATCTTCATTTGAAAGTTCTGTTTTCATAATACAACAATAATAGTTTTAAAAATCATATCTCAAACTTGTCTGTTTGGTTTCTGTTCTGATTAAAAACTATTGTTTTTATGAGCCTATGGTCAATAAATAATCAATGAAATCAATCTAATAAAATCAATAAAAAAAAGTTGGTGTAAAGATTGGCTTCAACTGATATTTTTTATTTTAATGAAAGGAATTTTATCTAATGAGTGATTTGATCTCTTAGAAACTTAACACTATAATCCTTATTTAAATATTTTTCTAAGGAATTATGACTCCCTAAGGAGTACTCATATTACAAAAGTTCTTAAATCTAACTCAAAAAAATATTTCTCGTCTAGGGTTATTGTACTCCATGTTAATTGAGATCTCTAATGAACTATTATCTTAAAAAAAAAAATAAACAAATTCGTGAGAATCTTAAAAAAAAAAGTTAAGAAAGATGATAAATTGTTTAAAATAATCAATTTTTTTTATTTATAATCTTTATAATTTTAATAATAAAGTATGCAAACTTCATCTCTATTCTTAATTATTTTAAATATCCTTATAATTTTGTTTTACCTTTAGACTTCATTTTGTATTTTAACATTAAAAATTATAAAACGTTATTTTAGTTTATTTTTAATATATTACAAAATGATGATATTGTGTGTAATTAACATTTTTGCATATTATTTCATTAAAATTAATTCCATTACAGTTTAATGTTGAATTATAAAATTTTGAACAAATTATTTATTGTTAGAAAATTTGGCAATAATGTAATCTGGGTCAGGTCTCTTCCATTTTCATTCCATTTCATGTAAAGAATTACAACATTTCAAAGTTGTGAAAGGAAATAAATGGGAACATGTTTTTTCTTTTCTAGTAACCCTACCATTCTTCACTATTATTTCATTTCCCCACTTGCTTATGTCCAATCATGAATAGTACATACTATTATGTAATTATCAGATCCTAATACTTTAGGACAATTACAAACATAATGGCATGTTTGTAACGAAGAAAACAAGGTAGAAAACAAAAAAAAAATGTAAAATAACTTATTTTTATTATTTAATTGAAGATAAAAAAAGATCGACAAAGACAAAATTTCACTTTAAATGGAAAATAAGTTAGATCAATTCACTATCAAGTGGACAATGTAATTTGAGTGAAGAAAGAAAAAAAAAAGAACGCTTCAACTATTTGGAGAGAAGTTAAAGGATTTTTAATTTTAATTAGGTAAAAGGTTTTAGAAAAATAAAGAATAATTTTGTTTTATATTATACAATTTCTAAAAGAAATAAAATATTTATTTTCAATTTATTTTAAAATTTCACATCTATATCCATAAAAATATATCTTTACACATAGCATGATCATACATTAATAAAATATATGATTAATATGATTTGACATTTATATTCCATTTTCAATCCAACCACAATATTATTTACTACTTTCACAACCATTTTACATGTCACAAATTAAAATCATAACATTTGATTAATTTATGAAAAGATAATTTCGTCATTTTTTATTTTTAAAAATTTTATATTAAAAACATTATAAGACGAATCTATCAGTGGTGCAATGAATGTGGTGAGATTTTTCTTTAAAAAAAATAAAAATACATAGAAATAAAAAAAAAAGTATGTAAAAAAAGTATGTAAAAAAGATACGAAATTAAATAACAAGGAGAAAGAAAGGAGGGTTGAATAAAGTTTGAAAACTTTTAGCAACTAGAGGCTATTTGCTATTTGCAAGAGTTAGATAGTATGCAAATACTATTGAATATTTAAGATATCTGAAGGCATTTAGAAACACAACAATAGATAGCAGAGATGAAAGCTCATTTTTATACTAGTTCATTCAACCCGAGTTATATCCAGTTTTCTTTTAAACACTCTTAAAGGATTTCACTAACTTTAACATGTTATAATAAGTTTCACCAGACTTGATTTTACAATAACCTAATTGGCTAAAATTGTTTAAATCTCTCGATTTAAACAAACCAAGTGTTTAAATCACTTTCGATTATCAGAAACAACAAAGCGATTTTAAAACAAGTACAGATGAAAAACTCTCTACTTAGAAAGGATATTGATCAATACAATGTAGATTTGGAAAGACTTGTTACAAAGAAATGTTCTCAAAGTTAGATGACGGATTATCGAAGATAGAGAACTTCGGCAGTGTAAGAACATGTACAATTAATTTTTGTTTCTTCGTTGTTTTCTCTTCTTCATGCAGTATTTTATTTATAGGTAATTTTGAAAAAGATTCCTTACTCTGGAGCATTAACTTTGAAAGAGATGTTATAGCTTTTTGTACATTGTCAAATGTTACTTTGCTTGTGCAGACGTTGTTGTACGAATTGGTCAAGGCAGAAACATTGAAGAAACATTCCTATAATGTCTTTATATTTCTCAACGTCTTTCTAAGTCAAAACTGAACTTTTGAATAAAATATTTGTTTTTGAAGGCATTGCACATATAAAGGAAAACTACACATCACACAAAAATAGTATTCATACAATGGATTTAAAATATTAGACATTTATTATAGCTTTTTGCGTAATCTATATACTATAGTGTTTAGTATGTGTCAATACCCAATTTCGTCCGGGTAAATAAAATTAATAATAAATAAATAAATAAATAAAAAAGTGAATAGTGAATAGTAAATAGTGAATAGTGAATAGTGAATTGTGAATAGTAAAAAGTGAAAAGTAAAAAAAAAAATTTATTTTTGGAAAGGATAAGTGTTCCACGTAGCTTTGAGATCAGAATTCACCAATTTACAAATAAAAAATTAATTTTGTAATAGTAAAATGAATAAAAAATGAATAGTAAAAATGAATAGTACAAATGAATAGTAAATTTTTTTTACTATAAATAGCCAAGGGGGGAGGCTGAAAATTTACACAAAAGAATTGAGAAAATTTTTGAGAGAAGAGAGTTGGAAGAATTTCTAACTTCAAAGGGGATATTATGGAAGTTTTCAGAGAGCGAGGAGATTAAGTCTGTAATAGAGGTAAGGGAAGCTAACCTTGAGTATCTCCTTTTGTATTATCTTGAGCCTTGAATATGCTATATTTTGCTTTTGTCTGATCTTAAATCTTGATTATGGAGTATTTTGTTTCTGTATGATTTTGAATTTAAATGAGAGTATGCTTTTGTGTTGATATCCAAGTGTGATAGTTGTAAAACGTGATATTGATTATGTTATGCCATTTGTATGTTATTAGTTGTTTATTTTTGTATTTTGGAAGGATTAGAAGTTGTCTAACCGGCTCTGCCAGATTCAACTTCTTATTTCCCCAAACGCTTTATTTCTTTACTTATTTATTTTATTGCATTTTGGAAGGATTAGAAGTTGTCTAACCGGCTCTGCCAGATTCAACTTCTTATTTCCCCAAACGCTTTATTTCTTTACTTATTTATTTTATTGCATTTTGGAAGGATTAGAAGTTGTCTAACCGGCTCTGCCAGATTCAACTTCTTGTTTCCCCAAACGTTTTATTTCTTTACTTATTTATTTTATCGCATTTTGGAAGGATTAGAAGTTGTCTAACCGGCTCTGCCAGATTCAACTTCTTGTTTCCCCAAACGTTTTATTTCTTTACTTATTTATTTTATTGCATTTTGGAAGGATTAGAAGTTGTCTAACCGGCTCTGCCAGATTCAACTTCTTGTTTCCCCAAACGTTTTATTTCTTTACTTATTTATTTTATTGCATTTTTGTGATTAATTTTTATTTCATCTAAATTTTCCACCAACTTATTATATTATTTTTGTTCATCAACTTTCTTCATCCTTAACTCTATAAATACCTACATTCTCTTCACTTCACACACACAATTTACATAATATCCATATCTTCTCTCTCAAAATCTCTTCATTCCATCCCGAAACTCTACTTCATTTCTCCCTCACATTTTACTATCTCTCTATACATAATAAATCCCGTACCCCATTTCTACCATAAAGTTATCTTCTTCATCTTCCATCTATCTTTCTCACAACTTATTACAAGTAGAGTTTTATTTCATCACACAAATCTTCAACAAGGTATACATTTTCTCTTCATTCTATTTATATATGCATTTTGATCATTTTTTTAGTTTATAAATTCATCGTGTTTTCTATTACAATTTTTCTTTATGCTTTTCACATTTCAACCCATCTATCCTTCTTAATAAAAAAATATAAAACTTTAAAAACATGTAATAATATAAATATCGGTATGAGTACTCGTGCGATCGTACGCATCAACCTAGTACTCATTACCCAAAATCTAAAATAAACAAAAAAAGCCGTGTGAGTGCTCGTGCGATCGTACGCATCAGCCTAGTGCTCATTACGCAAACAATAAGAAAAAAAAGTCGTGTGAGTACTCGTGCGATCGTACGCATCAGCCTAGTGCTCATCATGCAAAAATCTAAATATTTTATAAAAATACCAAAACTTTTTTAAAGGTTAAGCACATGTGTGATCGCACGCATCGTCTTTGTGCTGAAAACATTCTTTGTTTATTTTATAAAAATACCAAAAAAATACAAAATCTTTCAAAACCCAAAAACATCCACATTTTCAAACAACATACAATATGGCTAGCCAGAACTACGTGATCCTTGATTCTCCATCAAAAGTGGAGATACGTAGGAGCAAGGCCAGTCCTTGTCAGGTTCACTTTCCCAAAAATCCAAATTTATCCATAATCATTTTCCAAACAAATTTCTCAAACAAATTTTAAAGCAGTTTTCTAAAAGAACTACGGAACCCTGATTTCTCATTCTTAATGAGAATACGTAGGAGCAAGGTTAATCCTTGTCGGGCTCAAAAAACTAAAAAATACATGTTGTTTCTTTATAATCTTATTTTAGGGGATAGTTAAACATTTTGAAAACCACATCATATTCGCATATTTAGTTAAAGGTACTGCCTTAGGGCAGGCGTTGTAGGGTGCTAATACCTTCCCTACACGTAACCGACTCCCGAACTTAGAATCTCATTTTCGCAGACCAGGTCTTATCATTTTATGGTTTTTCCGTAGTTTTCCAGAATAAACTATGGTGGCGACTCCAAAATCTTTTTTTTTCAAAAACAGTTTTTATTTTTCGGATCGTCGTCCCGTCGCGAATCCGGTTGCGACAGATGGCGACTCCACTGGGGAATTTAGAGAGTCAAGCCATTTAATTAGATGTGCGAATTCGATGTGGTTTTTCATTATGTTTTCCTTCCTTTTTTTTTCTTTATATATGTTTAATATTTGGCATAATTGCATGTGCGTTTGTTTTGATTGTTCCATATTGAACCCTAGGGTAGATGACATGTTATATATCTACTTATTTATGTTTATTTTGCAAGTGTTGTTTTGCATTATAATCTCCCTCCACACACATTTTGCATATCATGAGTGAGGCCCTATACCCGGGTCTGAGCGCAACTTAGAATTATAGGGGTTGTGTAGCGGTGTCACTCTGGGATGTACTTCCTGTTTGGCTATCGTGAGAACTCCAACTAGAGTCTGTTCTCTTCATTTATGTCTCCGCATCTAGTTGATTACTCTGACTGTTGTGGAGATGTAGTGAAAAGAGCCATAACTCTGGTGGCCTTGATTTAAGCATTAGGGAACTATCCTTGTGAGATTGCATATATTTAACTTTGAACCTCAAGTCTCGAACCTTATCTAGGGCACGAAGGGAGATGTATGTAGTCTTATAACCGTTATTTTTTAATAAAATTAAACATGTTGTATATATCACTATATCATTATGCGTCTTTCTCATGCATTTTTTTTATGGTCTTGTTGGTCCTAGGTAGGAAGTTATAAATTTGTGACTAAGCCGTAGAGGTAAAATGGAAATTAACATGAGATTGGAAGTTGACCGACCTACAAGTTCAAACATTTTAAAGGAAAGGATAGCCATTGAAGCGGAGGAAGGAAATATGAATGGTCTGAGAAAACTGGTAATGAAAATGAAGACATCCCAAAAGGATGCATTCAAGAAGGAGTATGGGAATTTGTTGAGCCTATTAGAGGTGGAGGTCCAAACATCAGCAATTACTACTTTAGCCCAATACTATGATCCACCATTGAGGTGTTTCACTTTTCAAGATTTCCAACTAGTGCCAACAGTGGAAGAATTCGAGCAAATTTTAAATATACCTCTTGAGGGAAAAGCTCCATACAATTACCTTGGGCAGTATGTACCTGTCTTGCAGCTAGCGAGGATCATGAAAGTACACCCTATGAAGTTGGAGAACAAGTTCACAATCAAGGGCAAAGTGAGGGGCCTTCCTCAAGGATACCTAATAGGATACTTGCATCGTTTAGCTGAAGAAGAAAATTGGGAAACATTTATGGATGTATTGGCTCTTCTCTTCTATGGTGTCATGCTTTTTCCTAATGTCAAGAATTTCGTCGACTATGCCGCCATGAACGCATTTGTGGGATACAAAGAGCGCTGTGAGAATCCAGTCACTGCTATCCTGGCTGAAGTTTATGGGACCCTTAATCGTTGTTATGAGCTAAAGGGAGGAAAAATGTTATGTTGTCTACCAGTGTTGTATATGTGGTTCATCTCCCGTGTGACTGAGGACGCCTTAAATGCCCCGTGCTCCATGGATAAGCTATTGCAGTGTAAACCAAATGTGAAAGGGGCAGATGAATGGGCGCGACTTTGTGCAAGTTTAAATGAAGAACAAGTTAAGTGGTGTGTCCCTTGGCAGCGTAGATCGCAAATTATATATCATTGCGGGAAGTACCCTAATGTACCTCTCATGGGTATCAGGTGTTGTATTAATTACAATCCTGTGTTAGCACAAAGGCAATTTGGGCATCCTATGAGAGGATCACCTACACCTGCATCTCTTGCCATGTTGCAAATCTATTATGAGGAAGGAACCTTTGTTGAAGTACTTCATCAAGTTAGGAATGCTTGGGGCAACATTATTCGTGCAAAAATGGACCCCAGACCATGGACTATTGATGAAGGATATCCTTATAGCCATTGGATCGCAGAAAGGGTTAGGACAGTGAAGTTGCCTTTCAAGATAATTTCTCCTAATCTAGATTATGGAAAACAGTTTCATGAAGCTGAAAATGAGGAAATAAAATTGTTGAAGGCAAAATTCGAGCAAATGAAACTAGAAAATATCAAGTTGACCAGTAATCTTCAGAACCTACAACGTGATTATGTGAATCTTAAGCAAGATGGTGTGGAAAACAGCAAAGCATACGAGGAGTTGTTAAGAAGACAAAAGCAAGAGCTGATAGTGACCAACATTGAGCTGACCTTGAAAGACCGGGAGTATGGTATAATTGAGATATCAGAGCGTGTCACGAAGGAATTGTGTGACCAATTCAAGAGGGACAAGCAAAAGGCACTAGAGGAGCTGCACAAAATGCATATTAGAATGAACGACGTCGAGAAACAGGCGAAAGCAGCGGTAACGAAACTGAAGGAGGAACGTTGGCATCGGGCTGAATCAGAGAAGAAACATCAAGAATGGATGAATCAGATGAAGGAGTATACCGTTGAACAATATCTAGTTACAGAAAATTGGAGGAGAAGTTTCTCACAACTAGCTTCCCTTGCCAATTAAGCCATTAAGGATGTCCCTAAGTTATTAGCTGATGCTGAGTCTGCATTACCGATCTTTAACCCACCTAAAAAGGTTGAGACTTTCCTCAATTACTGCAAGAAACTGATGAGAGAAATGAAGAATGTGGTGGCTGAGGCTCGTGATAGTTGATCGTGATTTTGCATACCTCACATGTGGTGAACTTAAATGTTATGGATGAACTGTCTTATTGACTTTGTTTCATGTTAATTTCCAGATTATACATTTGGCAATGTTTTCACATCTTTATAATTTCTTACTATAGTAATTGTGTTGCTTTGTCTTTTCTCCTTTTCTTTTCGTTTTTATTTTCTTAATTTTATTTCATCTAATAAAATTTAGTTTAAAAATAATAATACGGCTAAGTCTCCAAAACACCCTAAAGGACACGAACCAGTGGCAAAATCATGGAGAACAAAGGGGAAATTCAAGAGGGGATGAAAGCCGATATCCAACAGCTGAAGGGACAAATGAGTCAAATCTTAGAGGCCCTGAATGCCTTACAAAGCCCTGGAGATTCGTGCGCACAACGACCACAACAAAGAGTTCCAGAGGCACAAACTTTCCCTTCCTATGGTCTTCCCCCGAATTACATTCCACCCTCAGGAGTGCGCTTGGAACATCTTGACGCTCAAAAGGACGAAGATAATGCAGTTGAAGTAGAAGATGAGCCTGGGGCAACCACTTTCACAATTCAGGGAAAGACGATCCAACCAGGTATTGAGAGCACGATAATGAAAAAACAACCTGAGACGAAGTCTTCATCTTGTATCGTTACACCTGCAGATTTTAAGGACGACGGGAGTAAATTAGAAGTCTTTGAGAAAAGGTTGAGAGCCATAGAGGGCGAAGGAAGTTCTGAATTTGGAGATGCTAGAAAACTATGTTTAGTTCCTGATGTGATAATACCTCCAAAGTTCAAGTTGCCAGAGTTTGAGAAATATCAGGGAAATACTTGCCCAAGGGGCCATATAACTATGTACTGCAGAAAAATGGCAGCTTATGCCCACAATGAAAAACTTTTGATTCACATCTTCCAAGAAAGTTTAATTGGCGTGGCTCTGACTTGGTACATGCGCTTAGAAACTACTCACATCTACTCATGGAAAAATCTGGTTGATGCATTCCTAAGGCAGTATGAATATAATAAAGATCTAACACCTGATAGAATACAACTGCAAAACATGGTGAAGAAAGAATCTGAATCATTCAGAGAATATGCCCAAAGGTGGAGAGGAATTGCTGCTCAAGTAGAACCACCTTTGAGCGACAAGGAGATGACTACCATATTTTTGAATACTCTACAACCACCATTTTATGAACACATGATAAGCAGTGTCTCCTCAGGTTTTGCTGACATAGTAGTAATTGGAGAGAGGGTCGAGGGTGGCATAAGAAATGGAAAAATTGCACTAGGCCCACAGTTAGTAGCGAGTTTAAATGAATATGGTCCTAGACATGAGAAAGATAAAAAACGAAGAGCTAACTCACATTTTATTGCCTATCCTCAAATGTCACATTCCCATGGGTTCAATCGACCCATTGAGCGAAGAAATTACAATCGTGATGAGAAGGTCGCCAACTTCACTCCTATCCCCATGACCTATACAGAGTTACTGCCAGATCTTCTCCGCAGAAACCTCATAAAGGTTTGTCCAACTAGGCCTATACGACCTCCGTACCCAAAGAGCTATGACACAAATGCCAAGTGTGATTATCATGAAGGAGCGTGTGGACACTCAACAGAGGCATGCAAGGCTCTAAAGCATAAAGTGCCATCTTTGATCGATTCAGGATGTTTAAAGTTTGAAGAAAGTCAATCCAGCACTCTGACAAGGCGCGAGTTCGCCCCTACAAATGCCATGGACAAATGAAGAACTATATGGGAAAGCATAGGTTGTTGTAAAAGGCGAAATTGATGTTGTTCTGTTCATGTTTTGAATTGTCTTGCTGTGAGGGTTATGCTCATGGATATTACGCTTTCATCCGTGACTTTTAATGTGAACTTTCATTATTTGGTATCTCCAAGGTTTATTGGAAATCATGTCCTAATAGGGTGTCGTGGAGAAAACGAAGGCCGCAAATAACAAAATTTAAAAAAAAAACAAAAAGGCAATATCGAGTCACTTGTCTTTCTAGCAAATTGTCAAACTCTTGTTTTTTCGAAAATAGCAAAAAAAAAATATAAAAATAGAAAATAAAAATAAAATAAAAAATTTGATAACAAAAAGAAAACAAAAGTTGTAGTGTCAGATTTTTTTCGAGGTCAAATGTTGAATCAAAAATAACAATTTGATGTTTTCTCTCGAGACGTTTGTGCGCATGGTGTTTGAAAAATCTCACCCTTCACCTTCCCAAATAAAAGGATTTTCCTCGAACAAATACTGTCACTGCCCTGAGTAACAAAATAAACTTTTACACCGGGGCAAATTGGCATGGCCAAAAGTTTTCTCGCTTACGCTAGTAGGGTGATCCCTGAATCCATTAAAAAAAAACAAAAAAAAAGTAGAATAAGTCAACTAGATTCAGAAACCCGAAAGGGTGATCTATAAAGAATGAAAAGAAAAGGAAAAAACGGCTCATGTTGAGGTCATCTAATCGTAGAATTAATTTTTGAAAATAAAGCAATCAGAGTTCAAAATGATGTGTGGCCTTCTTTCTTTATCCAAAAAGCAAAAAAAAATATAACCATTGTTACCCCGTTTGAGCCAAAAATAAATTCTTTTTCAAAATTATTCCCAAGCAAGGGTTATCATTAGTATGAGTCAACTTGCGATGCAGATGAAGAGTACTCAACGATCAAATGAAGTGAATCCTTCAAAAAGGGTAAAAAAAAAAAATAACAACAACAATAAAACAGACTTAACCAGAGATGAAGGAAAAACGAAGTTCAAGACAAAAGCAAAGTGCTCAAAAGATCAAATAGTTGATACAATGCGTAGATGATAACCCTTGTTTTAAAAAAAATGTATCCGACAAACATTTCGTTTGGGCCTTTATACCCCTTTCTTTTAATACCTTTTAGCCCCTAGCCATTGTTACAAGCCTAATAAAGTCCACGGAGATTGACTAATGATTGCTCATATTTTCATAAAGCTTAATTTTGCGATAAGACAAAATAACTTTTAATGTGTCGTAAAAATAAAAAGGGATTTGAAAATGAATAATGTCTCAGGAATAGGGGACCTCTCTACCAACCAGTCAGAAGCATACAAAAGAAAATTGAACCAATTTGATCCATCCTTTTAGCCGACCCTTTCATACCCACTACTTCTTCCAAACAGAACCCCATGCAAAAAAAAAAACAACGAAAACTGGGGCAGCTTGGTGAACCTCACCTCGCGTCTTTTCCTTGAAATTTCGTCAAACCATGATCTCAAGAATTGGGTAGCTTTGCAGATCTTACTTGAATTTTTCACCAGAATTATCATGGATTCACCACACCAAACTGGGGCAACTTTTTAGATACCTCGTGTTTCGCTTTGGCACTCATCTCCTTTACGGAGCGTATGAGGTGACATGTTAGCATTATCTTCCAAACCATTCTAAACAACTCTCATTCTTCACTTGCGAGTGAATTCAAGCATATGTACGTTGATGTCTCGGGAGAAAAAGTCAAAATGTAATAATCTCAAAGTTAGATCTCGGATGTATGACATTCCTCACTTTTCTAAGCATTGGAAATAATGACCAGTCTTGATGATTGCAAGTAAGACAATTGATTCGAAAAAATAAAAAAAAAAACAAACAAACAAAACAAAACAAAGCAAACGTTTTCATATATTTATCAAAAAGAAAGTATTTCTCATCGAAATCCTCTTCATTCACATGAATGGTTATCAATTTCCTTCTTCAAAAAAAAAAAAACAAAGAAAAAACAAAGAAAACACAAAAAGAATAACATTCAGATTTTCTCTATCAAGCCATATTGTTTCATGTCGATCGAGCTTTCAAATTTGTGTCAAAATTACAAAACATTTCAAGTTTCAAAAATTTCAAAATTTGAAAGCCCAGTTTCCATACTGGCCCACAAAGCCCAATTTTTACATTGGCCCCAAGCCCAGTTTCCACACTGGCCAACATTTCTCAAATTACAAGTTTCAAGAATTTCAAAATTTGAAAGCCCAGTTTCCATACTGGCCCACAAAACCCAATTTTTACATTGGCTCCCAAAGCCCAGTTTTCACACTGGCCCCCAAGCCCAGTTTTCACACTGGCCCCAAGCCCAGTTTTCACACTGGCCCCCAAAGCCCAGTTTCCACGCTGGCCCCCAAGCCCAGTTTTCACACTGGCCCCAAGCCCAGTTTTCACACTGGCCCCAAGCCCAGTTTTCACACTGGCCCCCAAAGCCCAGTTTCCACGCTGGCCCCCAAGCCCAGTTTTCACACTGGCCCCAAGCCCAGTTTTCACACTGGCCCCCAAGCCCAGCTTTCACACTAGCCCCAAGCCTAGTTTTCACACTGGCCCCCAAGCCCAGTTTTTACGCTGGCCCCCAAGCCCAGTTTCCACGCTGGCCCCAAGCCCAGTTTTCACACTGGCCTCAAGCCCAGCTTCCACGCTGGCCCTCAAGCCCAGTTTTCACACTGGCCTCAAGCCCAGCTTCCACGCTGGCCCCCAAGCCCAGTTTTCACGCTGGCCCTTAAGTTTAATTTTTGCCTCGCCCTTAAGTTCAATTTTTGTTGCATCGTGATTCTATTCATCTTATGTACTTGAATCGATTGTTATTCTCCCCCTTTCTCTTTGAAACCCAGACGAAATTAGTATTTTTATCTTTACTTATCTTTTACTCTGATAATATACAAACGTTGTTTCTCATATTATCTAGTAAAATCTAAGTAAAGAGGGGCAGCTGTCAATACCCAATTTCGTCCGGGTAAATAAAATTAATAATAAATAAATAAATAAATAAATAAAGTGAATAGTGAATAGTAAATAGTGAATAGTGAATTGTGAATAGTAAAAAGTGAAAAGTAAAAAAAAAAATTTATTTTTGGAAAGGATAAGTGCTCCACGTAGCTTTGAGATCAGAATTCACCAATTTGCAAATAAAAAATTAATTTTGTAATAGTAAAATGAATAAAAAATGAATAGTAAAAATGAATAGTACAAATGAATAGTAAATTTTTTTTACTATAAATAGCCAAGGGGGGAGGCTGAAAATTTACACAAAAGAATTGAGAAAATTTTTGAGAGAAGAGAGTTGGAAGAATTTCTAACTTCAAAGGGGATATTATGGAAGTTTTCAGAGAGCGAGGAGATTAAGTCTGTAATAGAGGTAAGGGAAGCTAACCTTGAGTATCTCCTTTTGTATTATCTTGAGCCTTGAATATGCTATATTTTGCTTTTGTCTGATCTTAAATCTTGATTATGGAGTATTTTGTTTCTGTATGATTTTGAATTTAAATGAGAGTATGCTTTTGTGTTGATATCCAAGTGTGATAGTTGTAAAACGTGATATTGATTATGTTATGCCATTTGTATGTTATTAGTTGTTTATTTTTGTATTTTGGAAGGATTAGAAGTTGTCTAACTGGCTCTGCCAGATTCAACTTCTTATTTCCCCAAACGCTTTATTTCTTTACTTATTTATTTTATTGCATTTTGGAAGGATTAGAAGTTGTCTAACCGGCTCTGCCAGATTCAACTTCTTATTTCCCCAAACGCTTTATTTCTTTACTTATTTATTTTATTGCATTTTGGAAGGATTAGAAGTTGTCTAACCGGCTCTGCCAGATTCAACTTCTTGTTTCCCCAAACGTTTTATTTCTTTACTTATTTATTTTATTGCATTTTGGAAGGATTAGAAGTTGTCTAACCGGCTCTGCCAGATTCAACTTCTTGTTTCCCCAAACGTTTTATTTCTTTACTTATTTATTTTATTGCATTTTGGAAGGATTAGAAGTTGTCTAACCGGCTCTGCCAGATTCAACTTCTTGTTTCCCCAAACGTTTTATTTCTTTACTTATTTATTTTATTGCATTTTTGTGATTAATTTTTATTTCATCTAAATTTTCCACCAACTTATTATATTATTTTTGTTCATCAACTTTCTTCATCCTTAACTCTATAAATACCTACATTCTATTCACTTCACACACACAATTTACATAATATCCATATCTTCTCTCTCAAAATCTCTTCATTCCATCCCGAAACTCTACTTCATTTCTCCCTCACATTTTACTATCTCTCTATACATAATAAATCCCGTACCCCATTTCTACCATAAAGTTATCTTCTTCATCTTCCATCTATCTTTCTCACAACTTATTACAAGTAGAGTTTTATTTCATCACACAAATCTTCAACAAGGTATACATTTTCTCTTCATTCTATTTATATATGCATTTTGATAATTTTTTTAGTTTATAAATTCATCGTGTTTTCTATTACAATTTTTCTTTATGCTTTTCACATTTCAACCCATCTATCCTTCTTAATAAAAAAATATAAAACTTTAAAAACATGTAATAATATAAATATCGGTATGAGTACTCGTGCGATCGTACGCATCAACCTAGTACTCATTACCCAAAATCTAAAATAAACAAAAAAAGCCGTGTGAGTGCTCGTGCGATCGTACGCATCAGCCTAGTGCTCATTACGCAAACAATAAGAAAAAAAAGCCGTGTGAGTACTCGTGCGATCGTACGCATCAGCCTAGTGCTCATCATGCAAAAATCTAAATATTTTATAAAAATACCAAAAAATTTTTAAAGGTTAAGCACATGTGTGATCGCACGCATCGTCTTTGTGCTGAAAACATTCTTTGTTTATTTTATAAAAATACCAAAAAAATACAAAATCTTTCAAAACCCAAAAACATCCACATTTTCAAACAACATACAATATGGCTAGCCAGAACTACGTGATCCTTGATTCTCCATCAAAAGTGGAGATACGTAGGAGCAAGGCCAGTCCTTGTCAGGTTCACTTTCCCAAAAATCCAAATTTATCCATAATCATTTTCCAAACAAATTTCTCAAACAAATTTTAAAGCAGTTTTCTAAAAGAACTACGGAACCCTGATTTCTCATTCTTAATGAGAATACGTAGGAGCAAGGTCAATCCTTGTCGGGCTCAAAAAACTAAAAAATACATGTTGTTTCTTTAGAATCTTATTTTAGGGGATAGTTAAACATTTTGAAAACCACATCATATTCGCATATTTAGTTAAAGGTACTGCCTTAGGGCAGGCGTTGTAGGGTGCTAATACCTTCCCTACACGTAACCGACTCCCGAACTTAGAATCTCATTTTCGCAGACCAGGTCTTATCATTTTATGGTTTTTCCGTAGTTTTCCAGAATAAACTATGGTGGCGACTCCAAAATCTTTTTTTTTCAAAAACAGTTTTTATTTTTCGGATCGTCGTCCCGTCGCGATTCCGGTTGCGACAGTATGGTATGTTCTTTATATAGTTTAGGATAATATATTATGTTTAGGATATTGTACTTATGTATTGAATGTTAAGAGTACATTTTAAATTATTTTCACTGTCCTTCAAGATTTCCTACAGGAACCTCCATCAGATTCTCTACTCGCATTTACAAATTTATGCAATCATTGCATATGAAAACCACATCCACAAAAGTATAAGGGTAAACAAGTGAATTTTGTTTGGAATTCCAACAATAAAAGACTCAACAATTCCAATAAATATCCAACTTATTATACAATCTTCGTAGCATACAAAATCAATAAAACAATTAACTTTACTTCACACATAATATTCGTCATCCACTAGTAGATTAACAATTCAACAACAATCACCATATATCTATATAATATAGTCCTCATGGCTTAAAACACAAATCATTTATAACATAGACATCAGATGTTTTTTCTAGAAGGCCAATGTATTGAATGACATAGACATTCTACACCTTTCATCATGTCTCACATAGTTTACCCTACCATGATATTTAAAACAAAAGTTTATTGTTTAAGTTATGACAACATGTTTTTAAGATTAAGACTACGAGACAAATATCTCTAACCAAAGACCTTCAACTAATAATACCAATGGTTAAAGTAAAGAACTATATATGTGTTATAAACTATGTATAAAAATTTAAGCCTGAATCAATGATTGACTAAGTAAAAAAAGGAGTTTTACCATGACAATACAAAACAAAACAAAACAAAGTTACCTTCATATTTCTATCAAAATTGTGAAAATTATTTTTTTAACCACATACCTCTAATTATCAATCACAATCATCATATTTAAGAAATATGTGTTGTGGACTATATGTGCAAATTTCAACTTCGTCCAATAGTTAAAAAAAAAAATTATCGAGATCACACACAAACCAATATTTAAGATCTCATTTCATTAAGGCATCAGGATTAGTAAAAACAAGTTTTACTATCACATTTTTTTCAAGATAACTCATAACTTCAGCTAATTAAAATATTGTGCAATATAAATAAATATAATAAAAATATATAACAAGAATCAAATTACACTACAATAACTTCTACAATACTGATTAAGAGAAAAATATATATGAAAGCATATAGATATCAAACACATTAGAACATATAGAATAAACTTAAACATGTATCATATGATATTTCTAACTTCTCCTTAACTTAAAATAAATTTCGCAAGTTAAAACTTCAGAGCTATTTCCAAACTATTTTTGAATTTTGACCAGTTCAGAATGTTCCTTACTTTTTCAGTTTTAACTTCATATAACTAGTTTTTTAACAAGAGGAGAAAAAAAAAGGAAACCAAAAGAGAAAGAGAAAATACATTTCGTTTATGTGATGGCACGTGAGTGAAAAAAAAAAAACTTCTCTTGGTAACCTTACTTCCTACCACTACTTATATTATATTAATTTATTATTATATGTTTACTATACGAAGAATTTGGTAAAGGAAGAAAAAAACAATGTTATTACATTATATTTATTTTACTATGAATACACAAGAAACATTTGACGTAACTTCATATGACAAACTATACTGAACAAATTATTCTCTAAGAATCAGGTTTAGATGATCTTATATAACTTCTAACATCAATTGGATGACTCATTTTATTTACATACAATCTTGAGAGCATTATTGGAGTGTGAAGCCTTATGAAAATAACTTTATCTCTGTATAGTTTGGAGGATTTTTTTTTTTTGTGGCATTAAATTTAGGGAGAGTTTAGTAGATAGTTTAATGACCCATTTTGTTCTTTGCCTAAAAGGAAAAAAGAGGGTTTGTGAAAATGAATAGCTTTTAGTACTTATAAATCAGTTTAATTTATAAATTAATAAACTTGATTCGTTTTTGTTTTCATTTTTTTCAAATAAATACCAAATAATTTATTTTATCCAAAGAAGAACTAGGAATTGTTTAGAGAAGTTTCTTTATAAATATTTTGTTTAGAGAAGTTTCTTTATAAATATTTTAAAATAGACTTCACCATTTTAAAATCTCGAAAACCCTCTTTTGACCACAAAAAGAAATGGAGATTTCCGTTTCTAATATTTACAAATAAAAGTAAAGTCAAATTAAAAATATGAAAGTTGTCAATAATTAGAAATCCCGTAGAAAGAGTGCCTTTGCTTATATTTTTCTAAATTCGGTCTCTAATAAATCTGCATTGTTTTTTACTTGCACAAAATTCAACTTTTATTTAGGATGACCTAAATAGCTTACAGCCAGTATAAAATTATATAATCATTGAGTTAAAAATTATAAAAAGTTACTTTTCTTTATATACTTTTATGAAATTAAATTTAAGAGAGTTAGTCCATCAACCTATATATTAAACTTATATAATTTGCAAATAGAGAAGATTACTTCCTCCCCATTCCACTTTTCTCCCTACGTCTCTACATTCTAAAAATATTTTTCTTTATCGAATTTTGAAATTTGTTAAAACTTTAAAAAAAATCACTCAACAAATTTTAAAATCTTTTTATGAAAAAAAAATTCAACAGATTGATAAAAAAAAATTTTGAAAAATTCAACTGTAAGGAATCGTAAATTAAAAAAAAAAAAAAAAAAAGACAAAACAAAACAGGGAAGGAAGGCAGCAACGAGCGCTGGAGGAAGGCACCAGCCTTGTAAGCATTGGCCACTTGGGGACAGAAAACGTTGCTTCCATTTTTCCCATTCAAAAACAAAAGAAAGGAGGTTTCTGGGAGATAAAAAGGGAGCACTGGGTTCTGAAATGGGAGAGGAGTCTTACTGCAACTTAGTGAGGGAGGTGAAGTTGAGAGTTGCTGGAGGAGGAAAAGAAGCCTTGGTTCTACAAGTTTTGAGAGAAGTAGATTCAAAGAATTCACAAAGGAAGTCTTCAAGAGGTAAGGGGAGCTAGATTTTTCGTTTTGATTGTTGAATTATGCTGTGTTTAATGCAAATCTGGTGATTTTGGGGATGAAAATGGGTTTCTGTATTTTCTGGAAATCTGTTTGCGATTCTGCAGAATTCTGCAGAAACGCGCGTTCGTCCAATTTGATGAGCCCAATTGGACGCTCGTCCAAATGGCTCGTCCAAATTTCTGAACGTTCGTTATTTCCTGAACGTTCGCCCAAATTAGTCAATTTTCTAAACGTTCGCCCAAAGTATCCAATTTCTGAACGTTCGTCCAAAGCAGTCAAAGTGGGACGCTCGTCCACATGGCTCGCCAAAATTATATGAGCGTTCGGCCTGAGCGTTCGTCCAAGGAAGCGGCCTGCTGAGCGTTCGTCCAATCGTCCTACTAAGCGTTCGTCCAAAGAAGTATTCGGCCTGAGAGTTCGTCCAAATGCCTAAGAACGTTCGTCCAGATATTGAACGTTCGTCCAAGTTGCGCGTTCGGTCTCATACTGTTAGGAGTTCGTTAGCGTTCGTTCTTGTTGAGTTTTAGTGATATTAGCGTTCGGTCTTAGTAGATTTTGTTTCTGTATGTATAAATAGTAAGCGTTCGGTCTTGTCAAGGTTTGATCTTTGAGCGCTCGTCCAGTATTGAATTTGGTGTTCGGTAGTTGAGCGTTCGGCCTAAATAATTGATCTTGAGCGTTCGGCCTTAGTTTGTGAACGTTCGGTCTTAGTTTGGGAGTGTTCGGCCTTAGTTTGTGAGCGTTCGGTATTATTTAAATTCTGAGTGTAGCGTTCGTCCTCGGCCTGAGCGTTCGTCCAAAGAAGTGGTGTGTTGAGCGTTCGTCCAAGAGTTTTTGTTGAGCGTTTGTCTAGGCCTTTGTTGTTGAGCGTTCGTCCTTTATAAGTGAGCGTTCGTCAAAGAAGTGTTCGGCCTGTTAGATGTCGTTCGTCCGTCCGAAAGTTAGCGTTCGTCCAATTTCTGCAAATAGCGTTCGTCCGTCCGAAAGTGAGCGTTCGTCCAAAGAAGTGTTCGGCCTGTTGGTTGAGCGTTCGTCCAAGTGCTCGTCCTGACGTTCGTAAATGACGCTCGTCCAAGTGTTCGGCTAGCGTTCGTCCAAACTATCCAAGCGTTCGTCCAAAATTGTGAAAATGGACGTTCGTCCAAAGTTGTTCAAGGAGCGTTCGTCCGTTTTGAATATGACGTTCGTCGTCCAGGTGTACGAAAATGGTGTTCGTCCAATTAATGTTTGGCCTGTGTAAATAGTATTCTACTCAGTTTGTTATCTAAGTTTATTTTTATTTTGAGTTGAATTATATGTACTAATGTGTGGAATATATTGGAAAGTGATATGGGTAAAAGTATGTGAGTGAATGGGGAATATGATAAATTACTGTGATGATGTGATTATATGATGTAAACAATGTATGTGAGTATGATTCGGACATCTCGGGGAGAGATGGACGAAAGTGTTATGTGGTGTTGTTGTTCTGTATTACTGTAGTGAACTTTGTATTTCGGTCTGTCTATCCCTAAACTCAAAGCATTGTTCATACTCAAGTAGAGAAGAACAATGTGAGTGGTGAGAGTAGAGGGAGGTCCTCGTCTATAGTCTTTGAATTTAGACATAGACAGATTGGGGGATTTACCTTGCTAGTGTTGGAGAAAGACCAGCTGAACTATGCAAGTGCAAAGACGACTGATAGTTCGACAGTTATACCAATCCGGATGAGTCTTGTGTTGGTGATTTACTCTGCATAGTGCTGGGGAGTGTCAGCTGAACTATGTAGGTGTAATGATGAGTCGTATGAGGTTATGAGATGTGAGTGATGAGTATGCTTTAATTGTTCCTGTATATATATATATATATATATCTATGTATGATGACATGAATTAATTGTGCTAGGAGATAACATGCTTTTTATATCTAGCTCACCCTTACATTGTTTATGTTGTGTGCCAATTTGGATATGTTATTCGGCGATGATCATCCACTTGGATGGGAGCAGATGTCGTCGAAGAGAGTCCTTTGGAGCAAGAGCTGGAGAATACTGAGGCTGCAGAGTAGTCTTCTTAGGAATTTCCTATCTGAACACGTGTAGTGTTCGAATCTATAAACTGTTTAAGTTTGAATTTCCGTTTTCTTTTATTTTGGATGACTGTAATTTGTACTTAAATTACACGTCGTATTCTGACTGTTCTCTATATTTGAATAATGACGTCTTGATTATGTAATATTTGTTATTATATAATCGGGATGTTACATCAACAAATTTCAAAATTTATTAAAAATTTGAAAGAAAATTTAACGAATTTTAAAATCTATTGAAAAAAAATTTCTTAAACCAATTTTGAAATCCTTTTGACAAAAGAAGAAATGTAAGGTTTTTTTGAAATACAAGAATAGTTTTGGAGTGTTTAGAAAATGTGGAAGTATAGGAAAAAACATGGGATGGTTTAGGGAGTAACACTCACTTACCAATTAGCCTCACACAGATAAATGGACCCAACTCTTCTTTATTTTGGGTCTATTGCTTCCTGTAACCCCATTATTATTAACAACACCCCATAATAATTGGAAAAGGTTCAAATACGAAAAAAACATTCAGAAAAATATTAGTCTAAAAATCCTTTACCAAAATATATTTCATACGCTTTGAAAATTTTATTTCAAAAATATAATTTCAAAAGTGCTGTTTCAGAAAAGTGCGTAGAAGTTGTTTTGGATTAGTTGAAGCCATTCTTACTAGAAAAGTTCGGTCTTTCAGGACATATTAAAATTAATTAAAAGAATACAACAAATTTTCTTTTAACAACTTAATTTTAAAAATAAAAAAGTATTTTTGAATATTAAAATAACAACTATTATTATGTACTATTACTTAGTCTAACTTAAAGATATATAAAATTGAGTTATATGACTTCAACATTAAAATAAAATTTGTAAGAATATAATATGAGCAAAGCAAACGATGTCGTTTGCGTACAATAGCCCAATAGTGTTGACTAAGGACCGATTTGAAGTTTGGAGTATAGTGGTACATTATTCTTAGTTTCCAAAACCATACAAATAAGTAAAAATAAAATATGCATAACAGATTATCACTAATCAAAGATAATCACTTATTTCTTTTATTTCATATATTCAGTTCATTTCCACCCTATAAAACCCAAACTTTGATTAGAACTTATAATTAATCTCTCA
Organism: Vigna nakashimae; assembly: GCA_034642375.1. Lineage (NCBI taxonomy): Eukaryota > Viridiplantae > Streptophyta > Magnoliopsida > Fabales > Fabaceae > Vigna > Vigna nakashimae. The sequence continues at coordinate 16,143,743 of CM067762.1, read as the reverse complement.
TTTTTCTATTAGTTGTTACATACATAAACTTAGTTTTAGTCCATTCTTTGATTTCTATTCAAAGATATCATATAAACGAAGGAAAAACAGAATGTGATTACGTAAAGTAAACAGCATAGTTCAAGTTAGCAAAAAACTCAAATTTCAGAGGCAGAAAACTCAAATCCCATTCATCTGCACCTATTGGGCCTAGACATTTCTTACAAGCCCATAAGACTATAAAACTGAATAAGATAATCCACAAATCTACACATAAATGTTAAAAAAAAAATTGATTTATTATTTTTTGTTGACATAACTCACACCTCCATTCTCTATTTTGCTATTTTTTAATTTTAATTATTAATTAGGTGTCCCTCCTCACTCACACTGGGATGAGAAAAAGATCATCATGAATCATGAGAGAGAGAAAGAGAAAGAGGTGCAGGTGCACGTGGTCAGCAAGAACAGGAGATGCACCTGATGAGGCCACTCTCGTTGCACGCCGTACACGTCTTGAACCCACCTTTCTCCGCGTATACCTTGCGCGCACCGGAACATTCCCCGCACAGCAGGAACCTGTGGTCGTCGCACACGTGGCAAGCGCGCATATGAGAATCTGTTGCGGGCAGACCTTCGAGGAGCTTCCTGAGCTCGCCATTCTCGTGCAGCCACCGCACCTCCTCGGCACCACCCACGTACCTTCCGTTGACGAACACACGAGGAAGAGTCAGACCCGTTTTGCGACCCGTGACCCGACGGAGCTCCGCGAGAAAACCCGAGTCCATTGAAACGTCGCGCTCGTCCAGCGCAACGCGGAATCCGCGCAGGATGGAACGCACCGTTTTGCAGTCCTCGAACGTGCCGCGGACCACGCGCAGGCTCGTGAAGTACACCACTACGCGCTGCTCCGAGCGGGGGATGGACGGCAGGGGTTGCGGCTGGGTGGCGCGTGGGGCTTCGTCGGAGGCGCGTGCGGTAAGTTTGGGGTGATTTGACCACGCTCGGAGGAGCTTGTTGGCGAGTGTGACCCGGTGGAAAATTGAGGGTTTGGGTTTGGTGGTGGAGGGTTCATCTAATATTAGGGTTTGAATGTCTTTGAATGAAGAACATGAGAAGGAAGATGAACGTGGTTTGTTCCAAGGTTGCCACATTGAAAGTGGAAACTAGAATAGAACAAAGGTTGCTTTTTTTTAATTAGGGTTGTGTTTTTTGTGGAGTTTGAAGGGGAAAGGTGGGGTTTTGGGAGGAAGGAAGAAGTGGGGGTGTTGGATTTTGTTTTGTTTGTTTGTTTGGGAAAAAGGGTAGGATTTAGTTGCTCAAAAGTTTGGATTTTGGTGAATGAGGAAGGAGATGGAGAGGTGGGAGACTTTGCATTTTGTTGCTTAGGAGAGAGAAAGAGGAGGGTGAGAGTGAGAGAAAGAGGAAATGGTGTGAAAATGGGGAAGAGTGGAGAGGGAGATTGTGGTGGTGGTTATGGTAGTTGAGAGGTTGGTTCATTTTGCTTTTAGGAGAGGGTTAAGAGGGAAAAGGAGATTCATTGTGAGAGATATTAGGATGCTCTTATTTAATGTTTGTATTAATATGATTTAACTATGGTGGATATTTAATCTCCATTTGTGAGTTAAAAAAATATAATAAAAAAAAATTAAAGCATATTCTAATTAGAGTCACTAGTGAGAACACCTGTTGCAGAAGCAGTTAAGTCTTTGTCACATCAATTAGTATGAGAGTACATGTAGAGTTACTCCCTCTGAGGAACTTCCATTTATATTATTATTACGACCTTCACTTGGAGAAGCTTTTTATCCATAATAGTGAAAGCGTGCAATCAATCAGCATGGTATAATGTTATTGGCAGTAAATTTTAATAGCATCGTTAGAAAATTGATTTATATGTAGAAAAGTAATAATAAGTGTTTTCGTATAAGTGAAAGATATAAGTATTTATATGTGATGTTAATTTTATACCTATAAAAATGTTTGAGAGCATGTATAGTGAATTTGATGTAAAAAAATGGTAAAAACATGCTCTAATTATCTGTGCCCAGAAACCTATTATGTGTAACATGATTTTAATTTTGTCTGTCACACTTAAAATTTTATTAAAGTAATATGTATACTTTCTTAAATTAAAAATATATAAAAAATTATTGATAATGATGAAATTGAGTATTTAAAAGGGTAAAAGATATAGAAGGGAATTGCTGGAGGGTGAAGCAAAAGAAGAATGACTTTGGTTTGGAGGGTGATGTTTTGTTTTGTTTTGTTATGAATTGTGGATTCATTAATTGCAGAGACGAAGACTTGCTTGCACCATCCTCTCTACCAGCAGACACTGGCAGTGGAACCAACACCAATTACGACAGCATTGATGTTCCCTTTTCTCATCAGATCTCTTCTTATTGTACTAACTTTCACTGAGAGAACATAAATACTGCAAAAATAAGTCACTCTTTAGCAAGCATATACATAAATTAAACAGTGCATCAAATTCTATTGGTAAAAAAAATTGCTAAAAGTACATTTTCAAAACTCTTGTTAATCTTACCATAGCAACATTACATTATTATTAGAATATAAGATTGAATTATATTTAAAGTTGATGTTTTGTAAAGAATATATATAAAAGGGTAACAGAGTTGGACCATATGCAATTATAAGAAGATGAAGAAAGGAGCATGCTTGAGAGTACATAATGAATGGGTTGGAAAAGATAAAGGGTTTTACTGAAGAAAGAGGAAGTGGGTGGAGGATTCTGAAAAGTTCCACATGGTAAGAAAAAGTGAAAGGAAGGATCCAAGAGAGATATAACTAACTCCAAACCACATGCCATGTTACAATCCCTTTTTCTTCTTTTTTTTGTTCACTCATGTCAACCGATGTTCTGTTCTTTCTTTCTTGATTTGGGTGCAGTATTTCTTTCCATCACATACCCTTCATTTTCTTCTCTCACTGCTCATCCACTCTTATGTCTGTTTTTCACATTTAAAAATGCTTTCACACTCAACCACGTTAAATTAGTAGTGAGACCGTGAGAAAATCTGTCTACCACTATTCACTGCACAACCTCGTTTCCTGTTCCAATCACAACCTGCCTGCACAATAATGTTTAATTCAACTTTCATTAATTAATTATCATCATTTACAAAAAAAATTCATTCAACTTTTTACCTCAACTTTTTGTTTTCACACTGTCAAAAAATTAAATGACTAATTCGTCACTGATCTTTACAGAATAGTGTTATTTTCTTTATGTATTTTTCATGGCATGTTAACAACATACAGTTGAATATTCAACGAGTCGATCAAATATATCATAATAAAAAATATATGATTAAATTTTGTAAAATTATATAACTGAGTGATAAAATTTGTAATTAAAAACAAACTCAAATTACACTGTTTTTCAAGAGTATAAAATTTTTGTAGGATTAAAACCGAGGAATATCAGAGATAATTTGTTAAGAACATTGCGAGTATAATTTGTTTTTCTATTCTTCAATTCAAGATCAGACCTGGTTTTCCTTTTTTTAGTTCCAAATTTACTTTTTTTTTCTCAGTTTTTTGTTTTTTTTATGGCAGCTCTGTTTGGATATGGATGTTGGATTATGGGCTGTTTTCAGCCCAATTGCTAAAAAAAGGAAATAAAAGTACAATATTATAGTGTACAAAAATAATAACACAGAGCAATAAAAAGAAAAGAAAAAAAAAATCTATTTCTTCTTTCTTTTTTTCTTGTTTAAACTCTTTGTTATTCGATTCTTCTCTTCAATTTAAATTCATGTTGTAGAGTTTTTTCTTTTTTTTTTTTTTTAAATTCTTAATGTTCTTATTCGTCTCTTCTATTTAAATTCATTTTGTTTGTGTCTTTTAAGAGATGTTACTTTTGAAATTTAATATCATTAATTCATATAAATAAATATAAATAAATGAGTTTGTGAATTTTTTATTTTTAATATTATTTATTTTGCTCATTTCTAATTGGTGTAGAACTTTTAAATTTATATTTAATTCTTCTTAATTTTTCTCTTAAACATGAGGTATTTATATATTGTTCAACTTTTATTGTTTTTAAGTTAATGTAAGATCCAAACTCATACTTATATTCTTAACTATCTTTATATTAAGTATCTTCTATATTAATTTACTCTTTCTCGATTTTGATCTTTATGAAACTTATATATTTATTTAATAAGTTGTCTCGTACTTTTAAATATTTGTTTAGTGAAATTCAAATTCATTTTGATAAATTTCATTTATAAGAACTAATTTTTTTCAAGCTTAATCCCTAGAGATGTTAAACAACTCAGTGGGTATTTCTTTTTTCATTTATTTAGAGCAAAATTATTTCAATAAGCAACTTTTTAATCTAATAAACATAATTTTTAAGTAATTTTTCTCTTTAAACATCACTTCAATTCATTAAACCATTTTTAGATTTTTAGATAAATTACACAATCCAACCCAACCCACTTCTAATTCAACCTACTGTTCAGTAAGTTAAATTAAGTTGGATCAATTGAGTTAAAATTGTAAAAATCTTTCTCTTTTCCTTTTTGTTAAAAAAATATAATTTTCAAGTGTTAACCTAATTAAAAAAAATAACACTACAAAAATTAGTAGAGTTAATTTAAACACAAAAGTCAATTTATAATTGTATAAACTAGTTTAAGACATGAAAATTAAAACATAACGCAATTTGTTTACGTTAAAAATATACAAATGGGTCTTAAATCACATATACTAAACTCATCACATAACTCAACAGTGAATTAATTTGAATTGTGTCATATTTGACCTAACTATAAATGAAACTTAACATAATCTAATTGGATTGGTCTGATTAAATAATCAAATAAGATAAACTAATAAACAACCTAGCTATTAAATATCATTTTTCACATTTTAATAAAGTGTTAAATACTTTTTTTTTATATTTTTGTCGATTTTATTTAGTATGAGATTCTTTTTCTTAATGTTTAATATAGTTTTAATTTTGGTAATTTATGTTTAGTTTTTTTTCACGATGTCGTCAAAATTATCAACGAGAGACTATACACATTAGCAGTGTCATAATGAGTTTAATTTTTTCTTACGTGATTCGTCCAACACAATGTACACATTATTGCAACATCATCTTAAACCTCCAACACATCATAAACCCTAGTCACCACGCACCTCCACTACATAACGTAAACAACGCGTCATCTTCATCCAAAATGTAAACTCCACACCTGTATCTTTCTAGAATGCGCAATATCAATCTCCACTACAAGTCTAAATATCTTCACCTAAAACGACCTCACTAACCATTCTTGCGCACCATCATGATCATTCTCACTAAATCACCTCACAAACAACGATGAAATATTTGCATAAAATTTAAAGTTCAATAAAATAACCAAATTTTAAAACTTATATGATGCATAAAATTCAAATTTCAATAATAATCTAACTTTTCTTACCATAATTATTGTGCTCAATAATCACCTAAGTTCATCCGAAGGAACCTCGTTTACAAACAAAACGAAATACAAATTTTTACCAATCACCAATTCCATAAAATAACCAAGGCAATAATATCGTAATCATAATTACTTACACTTTTTTCAACCAAACATCAAGATCTACTTAAATATTAAATCATTATTTCTAAACTCAATTTTAAGTACAACAAAGTAATTTCCTTACATAAAATTAGACTCGTTAATTTAACCCCTCTAATATGGTTTGGTCCGGACTCATGTGGGTTGGGACCAGAAAAACCCATAGGATCAAAAAGCTACTCATAAAAAAAGCTCATAGGACCAAAATATCTATAAAAGCCCTGTGAGTTAAGACCAACTCATGGGCCTTTTTTTTAGAAATTCTTTTATTTTAAATACAAGAAAAAGTGTAACTAATTCTAATTTGTTGCAAGTCTAAGTGTTATAATTTCTAAAAATAATCCAATTATATTTGATAGACCAAAATTACCTAATTATATTTTTTATTATATAAAATAAATATTTATTTTTCATACTTAAAATTCTATAAATACTCTTGTTTGAATATATAAATTATATTTTGAATTTAAATTATGATATGATATTTCATTTTTTTAGAAGTTCTAATCTTCGACAACAATTCCATTTTTCCACATACACTTTTTCACACCTATAATAATCCATATTTCTTCTGCCAAAAATTAAACAAATAATCAATTTGGCCCAAAATACAAACAATAAAAAATAATGTAAAAAAACAGAAATTAAAAAAAAAACTCATGTTGAAAGGCAAAGGAATAGAAAACTCCAATAATTTAAGTGACTACTAATTAAATTCTTTCAATTTATTTTATACTTTGAAAAAAAATTATCATGAGAATTATCTTATATCATTAGCAAAGCAAATAGAAAAATGCATTTGTACAAGCCAAATTAAGAATAGAAATCATCAAATATATATTAGAGATCTTTATTTGAATTACTTATCATTTACTATAAAAAAAAATGTATTTATAGAAAATAATTATATCTATCATCATGAATATAAATAATTTTTATTAATTTTATAAATAATTGTTTGTTATAAATAATTATTTTAGTTTATCAATAAATTTTAGAAATAATTAAATAAATAGTAACATTTAATTTACAAAATATTACCAACAGAATAAAATTAATAAGATAATTATTTTAATTAAAATATATATTTAATAAGATAATCACTTTTAAGCTAATTTTAATATATGAAAAACAATTATTTTTACTACTCTATTTTATATATATATATATATATATATATATATATATATATATATATATATATATATATATATATATATATATAAAAGTATTCACATTAATCGAAGAACAAACCACTAATAGACATGTTGTATGAGTAGTTTAAAAATAAGTAAAAATGTAAAAATAAACTGCTGAAAATTATTAATGAAAAACTGATAAAAAGATCAATTTGATTTATAAATATTTAATATATAATATATATAATATTATATATATATATATATATATATATATATATATATATAAAGAGTAAAATTACAATAAATTACGTATATATAAATTATATTATTTCTAAAATTTAATTAAAATTTTGCATTGGAACTAAACTCACTTTAACAATAACATATTTGAAAAGAAGTTTTGGGAGTTGAGACTTTTTTTTTTACCTTTACTTGAAAGATTTCTTAAAATAGGGCTTTTCATACATAATTGGAGCTGATGGATTAAATTGCACCTCTAAATAAAATTATACTTATTTCAACTAAATCTCCTGGAAGTTTTGTTTAGCACATAAATCTCAAACATGCTCATGAAAAATACTGATTAATGAAAATAAAAGTACCACTACAATTTTTTACTAGCATACATTCACATCTGTCCACCAACTTAGTTTATTTATTAATTTTTAAAAATATTAAAAGCATCATTTCAACTTGTTTTTGTAAAATTGAAATAGTATATTAAATTAGTATTTATTTCTTTTAAAAGTCATATTTTAAAGAAAAAATTATACTATTTTCTAAAAAAGTAAGACTTACGACCTATATAAAATCCTAACATTTCTTCGATCACTTTTACCTGTGAAACGCTTGAAAAACAGTTACTCACTGCAGAATCTATTGTCATTTGAATCACTCCTTCAAAATTCAACAAAATCATATAATTTGTGAAATCATGAAGCTCTTTAACTTCCTTCGTAGTACACGCTCTTCGTCTTGAAAACACTCATAGCAGGAATCCGTGAAATGGAACCTGATTCGATTGCCACCACCATAACCGTAAACGTCAAGTTCAATGGCGTCAACATACCGGTCTCAGTTTCACCCAACTCTACCATCAAAGACCTCAAGTCCCTTCTTCTACCTTCTACCAATGTCCTCCCTCGGGGCCAGAAACTCATCTTCAAAGGTTTCACCTTTTGCCCCTTTCTCTTTTTCATTCAACTCCCTTTTGAAAGAACCCCCACCCCTTTTGAATTCGTGTGTGAATCAAATTAAGAATGATCTTACAGGTAAGGTTTTGGAAGACCCCGTGACTTTGACTGCATCCAACTTGACTAATGGATCCAAACTCATGCTTGTGGCTTCTCAAGGTTTATATCAAGGGGTATTGTATATTGCTTCATCAATCTCTTTCTCTGTTCTGGGTTTTGTTAGCTACGGAGATAGTGTTCAATAAAATTAGTTTTTATTTTCTATCAGTGAATTTAAAACGCATACATTTTACATGCGAAATGCTAGCAACATAGTCCCTAAAAAACACTTTTGGAGAGACTCTTGGGAAATTTATTGCAATTAATGAACCCCACTTATATTCTTTTAGTTTTCAATAAATTTTAACCAACAGTGAAGAATTTGTTAGAGAATGTGTCATGGTGGATGGTAAGATTGTTGGCTTTTTAAATTGGCAAACTGTGTAAAAATCTTAACATGGTGCATGAAAATTAAAATCAAAATCGTAAGTAAAAAAATCTACTTTATTGAAGCATGACGGGTCGTTAACTCTGCTGTATGATACTATGATTTCATCATTAAGTTAAATTGTGGTTTTATGGTTGTTGGGTAACCCAAAGGAAAATGTTTTATACGAATGCCTTGCCAAAATTTGTATAGACAGACTAGATGGATCCTTTCGAATAGGAGATGAATGGAGCTACTTAGAATGGATATTATACAATCAGACAAGTTTGATGAGGTGTATCATACTTCTCATTGAAAATAAAAATTATGTTTAAAGATGTGCCTGTGTAGAGTTTGCTTGTTTCTATGGCAAACAGAAAAATGTAGCTTGAAGATTTTGATTCTTTTACAGGATGGACCCATCTTGAAGAAAGCTCATGTTGTTCCCAAATGGAGGAAAGATAGTCGCTCAGGCTCTAGCAATGACGTGAAGAAAATTCCTATTAAGAACAGGATGGAACGGTGGAAAGCAACCGGAGTTGTAGCATTATCTGAAAGCAACTTAGAGGTAATAATATTTTTTTCTTATATTCAACTAGACGCTTGGTTTTGTGTCAAATGGAAAATTAGAGATGAGGAACGTGGTAAATTTTATTCAATGGCATGATATGAAAGTATCCACTTTTGTCTTCTTTTTTTCATGCCATATGTGCATATGGAATCTATTTTGTAGTTCACATGTTAGGAATGTGTAGGTCGAGCCAGGCTATAACATCATTTACAAAACAATCCATCAAATCATTACAATTCAAAGCAGATTTCTTTTTCAAGTATAAGAAAGTTCTTGGTGGAAGGGAAGTTTTCATTCCAAGGTTAAGGCATGTCACAATACTAAGAGTTTGGAATGACGGTTATGACAAAAGAGTGAACCCAAGACCTTTGCATCAATGCTGTTTGATCCTAGCAATTTGGCCAACTGCTGTTGTCTAATTCATAATTCATGGTAGTTTCATATGATTGTGTATAAGTAGGTTTTTGGTGCGGAGCAAGATGGATCACCGATTATTATGGTTAAAATTAAAATAATTTTTTTGTTTTGTCTTTTTTGTCCATGTAATTGTTGGTTGTCCATGTCCAGACCAGAAGAACTTCATACTGTCTTGTTCATCTTTTTTGTCTCTTCTGTCCATTATTTAACCATAAAATCTTATTGAACAACCACAGATGTGGTATGTGGTTATACCACAAAACAAATCATACAGGAAAAGGAGATTCCACACATTACCTCTCTGAAGACAATATGCCAGAATAAATCACTGATTTCATGTTCATATCTGATGTGACTCTCAATTTTATGTCAAATACCTGCTGAGGTCAATATTTTTTATAAGCAAATAATTGGAGTTCCAAGTCTAGTTACTCATTTTGGATTAGGCATAGCGCTAGACAACATCATAGAACTTGGTTGAAGCTACATATGCAACTCTGCACATTATACTTACTAAATTGTTATTAGCTGTGTAATACACGTGATTTGGTGGAAGGATAGGCTCCAGTATCGCTGTTCACTTCAGTCTTGCAAACTGTAAAACCTATCATAACCTAAGCAACTTAGTGTGCCAACAAGAACATGTCAAGTTTGGGTTACAAAATAGGGAATTCTAACAGCTCAAGTTCTAGGCTTGAAATCATTATAGAAATTATTGCTGAAAATCCAATAATAATGGTGACTGGTCCTTTATTGTTAAACGTAGCCTACATTAGTTAGTTCTGATAGCATGCTCTGTGCCTTGGTGAATCTAGAAAAGAAGTATTTAAACAGCCAATGGAAACAGAAATCAATGGAAAATAAAATAAATTTTGGTAATATGTAATTATTATCAGTTTCGGAAACACTCATCTTTTCTAGAAATTTTTATTTAAATAGGCCATACCTGAAGAAGTGTGGGTTTGTGGATCTTCTGCAAGAGTTCTAGATTGCAAAACCAATTCAATCAAAAGTGTCCCTGTCGAAATTGCACGTCTTACAAGTCTAGAGGTAAGCTGAATGTCTCTATAGGTTTAGTTTCTGCTACATCAAGTTGTTTTCATTGAGCAATAATTAACAATGCTTGCTTTTTTTGAAACACTGCAGAAACTATTCATGGATTCAAATGAGATAGAGGATGAATCAATTAAGTGGGAAGGACTAACAACTCTGAAGCACATAACTGTATTAACATTGAACTATAACAAGTGAGCAGATGTTATCATTTGTAATTTCAATGTGTGCCTGCTTGGATTTAGTTCCATAAAACAACAAATGAATTTATATAAATATTTCTTTCAGTATGGATTTTTGTTAGTCCCTCTAAACCATCATAATTTCAATAGTTGGTTCCCGGCCCAAAGATAATGGGATGCAGTAATTATATTTCTTGTTTATGTTTCCTAGCATATTGCTTGTTGAGTTTAATGTAAAAGGCCAAAGGTTACTTGCTTACTAACCATTATTTCAGGTTATTCTGGTTTAATGTTAAATCTATAAAACAAATTCTTTGCATATTTGAAAGAATGACTTCAAAGTTTTAACTAACCTTAGCTTCTTGGTCTTTGTATTGAAAGTTGATCAAGAAGGTTGTTTCTTCACGTAATTTGGTTGTTTAACATGATTTCTATGCAGTTTAACTACTTTGCCGTCTGCACTTGGGTCACTTACCTCTTTGAAGGAGCTGCATGTTTCCAATAATAAATTGGGTGGCTTTCCTGATGAAATAGAGCATCTGACTAAATTAGAAGTCTTGCAAGCCAACAACAATAGGTATTATTTAAAATTTAGTACTTGATTAAGTATGAATATATTATTGCAACACATTGTAAGTTTGGTCAAATCACTAAAACCCTGTTTAAGGATTGTCCTGCACTTGGCTCGTTTACTACTTAGGTAGTTGAGTTTACTACTTAGCTGAACAAACCAGTTTATTCAAAATCCATCTACTTCTTGCAGTAATTACCACTAACAAATTGCTAACTGATGTTGATTAAAAAGTTGTTATTTTTATTGATGTGTATCATCTTCTCAGGATAAGTATCATCAGTGACACTATTGGGAACTGCCATTCTCTTGTTGAGGTACAATTGCTGGTCTTCTTCTATCCTTTCCTTTCTCTCATCTTTGTTTTCCTTTTTCAGATGGGACTTCCCAATTGAGACAGGATTGAAAAATTAAAACGCCACTGAGAATAATAATTTTTCTTCGATAATTTATACTCTTAAATATATATGCAACTTTTCTTGTAACGTAGGTTGATTTCTCATCAAATTTTCTGTCAGAATTGCCAGAGACATTTAGTAGTTTGAACAATTTGAAGGTACCCTTTTCTGACCCATCTTATCTAACATGAAAAGAAAATGTAATGTGGGTTTGTTTCCCATCACAAGTTATTTATTAACTATTTGGTATGTTATCTTTAAATGGTTTTGAAGTTTAAGAACTGTAACTATATACTGTTGCAATTTCACTCCTCTACCTTAGTACTACATGAGGACTACTTCACATTGATGTATCGTTTTAAACACTATCACTTTAATCCTATGTTTTTTGGATGTTGGACTAATCTGATTGTAGATTTACACATTCAAGTATTTGTTTGAACTTTTTTAAATTCAGAGACTAATGTGACAGTTTCAAATTCAGGGGCCAAAGTGAGCATTTACTCAATATATTAATCTTCCATACTTGGTCACTCATGTCTTGGTAAAAATGGATATAACTTTTCCGACTCATTACTCCATTTCTCTGTGAATTATGCAGGCACTGTACCTCAGTAACAATGCCATGAAATCTCTTCCATCAAAACTATTCAAGACCTGTTTTCAACTCTCCACATTGGATCTCCACAACACAGAAATAACAATTGATCTCCTTCGCCAGGTGTGCACATTTTTTTTTTCGTCAGAAGGGTTGGTTTATCATGGTTATGTCAGTTCAACTGAACATGTAATTTCTAAGAAACAAACTGTTACATGACAGTCAAATATGCATTGATTGATTTATTGCAGTTTGAAGGGTGGGACAATTTTGACGAGCGCCGGCGTTCAAAGCATCAAAAACAAATTGATTTCAGAGTTGGAGTCTCCAGAGATTTTGATGAAGGTGCTGATAAGAACTAAAATTATTTGTTATAAATAATGCAGTTCATTCAGATAGTATTCATGAAGTTCATGTCTTTGGTGGCAAATAGGAAAATGGAAATTTGTGATACAATGTTTTGGATCTGATGTCTGGTTTGAGTGACTCGTGCCATAAACAACGCTATAACTGTCGCTGTTTCATCTAATGGATGTTTTTGTCAAGGTGAATCAATTTATTATAACAAAAATAGTTAAACATAAAACGTTACACCATCACCCTTTTTTCTTTTTTCATTGCAAAACTATATAATCTATTATGGATCCTTGGACTAATCAATGATATGTTTCAAAGTAAATAGTTAGTATAGATCATCCCCTTACACTTCATGGTTGTAGTTTTAGCAAGAATAAAATTAGTGAAAAAAATGTGTAATATTTTTTTGACAAACAAAGTATGTTACAAGGTAAGAGATACCTTTGATTAAGGTTTAACGAGGTAGAAAATGATTTCTTATATTATCATGGAAGTAAAGCTTTCTCACCTTCATCATGTTGAAATAAATATAATGTTGTTAACTTACTGCAAATGAACAGTACTCCGAAAATAATTTCTAAATTTTAAGCAAGCAATGGAATGTTAAATTCTCAAACCTATATTTTTGAATTGAATCTTTAATCACAAAATCAATAATTTTATCATCCATATAAATCTAATTTGATTTTCTTTTTCGGTAAGTCCTTATACGACAAGAAATGGTCAGGAACTGTAATGGTCAGGATTTTTTTATTATATAATTTATTTTATTTTACATTCAATTTATAGATAGTAGATTTGTTTTACTTGTATTATTTTTAGATTTCATTTCAAGATATTTTAAATATTAATTAATATAACAAAAGCGTGATAGTCATTTAAAAATGTTATTTTACTTCATTTTAAATTGTAAAAAGTATTGAAAATATACTATAAAATTTATACAAAACAAAATATAATCTACAATTGAAAAAATATGAATGTGATTTAAATGATTTATCTATAAACAAAATTATAGAATTGAAAATTCATTAAAAACATTTTCGAAAAGTATTATCAATAAAATAAAATTGAAAATTATATAAAAATTTGTGTATATATTATATATGTCTAATGTGCTTTTACAGATAATTTCACTAAACATCTCTTGACAAAACCATAGCTCCTTCCAAGCTACTCTCATTTCAATGATGACGGGACCATACTGTAATGTTCGGGACCATACTGTAATGTTTAACGTATGAAATACAACAAAAAAAATTGCTTAGACTGACATAATTTAACTACGCATATTAAAGATGTAATTATATTATTATAGTAGAAAGTTATTTTAGAAGTATCCACAATTTATCTTAAAAAGAAGTGCCTAAACTAAAATATAATCTCAACTCTTAACTTAATAAACAGAGACCGTAACAACATAATAGTATATGCAAATAGAGAAGAATGAGAGGAGGAACAAAGTTGTTTTCTCAATTCACATGAAAATTGACATAATGTTTTCCTTTTGTATGAATTATGAATATGATGCATAAGTCAAACATGGTGTCGGTCTGTGTCATTGACCTAAGTCTCAAACACGGAATAGGGCTCTATCAACGGAAATAAATGGATATTTGAGGGATGTCAATGTCATTATCATCATCATCCTCACATGCCACAACAACATCCAAATGACGACGGTATGAAGGAATGTCCAACTTGGCTACATCCCTTCCCAGATCTGCTACCTTTTTGTCCATTCGCTCTTTATGCTTAGGGAACATGCTATTATAGAGCAGGCAACTTCCACAGGAAATACTATAAGCATTCAACCCCTTTGCCTTAAGCCACTCAAGAAATTCTCTCAGGGTAGGATTATCTCCAACAATCCATCTATCCCAAACTGTCCAATTCATATCTTGATGCTTGATAATCTTCGGTGGAACTGGTTCAGCCATTGAAAACAGAGGCAGTGCCAAATTAGCAAATGTGTTTCTGTAGTCTTCAACTTTCTTCCCTCCATCCAAAACTTTGTAAAGCTCCAGGCAGACAAGACCAGTGGCCATGGCGGTCGAGGTTGCAATTGCAGGAATGATCCGTCCAGCAATAAACTTGGCTTTGAGCTTATCCACCTCAGGAATGCTGTAATTCCGGGCCCTCATGTTGGCAAGCCCAGCAATCACGTCCATATGGTAGTTTGTATCATCATCCTGTAGTTAACATGGCAGAATGGTTTGTTCTCAATTGGCGAAAACGACTCATTAAATATATAAACACAAAATGCAGAAGAGTCACATCAAATAAATATAATGTCAGGATCATCGAACATAACTACAAAATATACAAATTGATGAGATTACATAACTTTATCAAGAGAGTGAAACTAGAAGGAGCGTCAGAGGAAAAAAAGATCAATCGAAGTGACAGGAAATGCAGTACCTTCTCAAACTGAATTGGCCTCATCCTGAACTTTGACGGCAGAGTAGCGCGACACCTCTCTAACTTGACTATTAGATCATTAATAACTGCTGCATCATCTATAGAAGCTGTGGAGAGACTGGTAGCCTTCTCATCTGTCACTATTTTCACACCTTCCTTGGGCTGAAAGTCAGGTACTATCACCCTATCCACAGCTTCGGCCACCTTCCTAGTGTTCTTAACCCAATCAGGGATTGGGATACCAAAGGTTTCTGCACGCAAAATTGAAGCTGCCAACACAAAATTTAGATGACCTAAATCAGACGATGAGAACTGCAGGGGATGAGGGAATCTTTTTGGCGCGGACCAGAAAGGAGCTCCAGTACTAGTAGAAGCATCTTCGGGAAAAGTGTAGATCAACTGCTTCAACCGGCTAGCAAAATAATCCTCAAACCTGTGGAGAAATATGTGTTTATAAAAGGACACAAAACTAATATGCTCACACACCATTAATATAAAAGTTAATAGAGAGTAGCATATACTGTCAAAGGCACGTACTTTAGCCGAGCCCAAGTGATACAATCTTCAAAAGTTTCACACTTGTCACTGTCCAGGCACTCAAGAACACGCTCCAAGTTATCCCTTGCTTGAGCATCTCCAGCGTTCCTCATTGAGGTGGTATATTCACTTGGGTTAGACAAATATGCATTTACTTCAGCTGGAGTTTTCTCTAGCAAACCCTCAAATTCAGATCGTGCCCATGTCAAGCAATGGTCAATGTTGTGTGGAAACGAGTGTACAGTGCACATTGGTGCCTGCTTCTCAGGAGGATCTCTTGATGCACCATAGTTTTCTGTCAGGTGAGGAATAACCATCTGTGTATTGCATTTGGCTCCAAGAGTTCCAGACTCAAGAAGAGGCTTTTGGAAATACAAGCATCTCTGATCAACATATAATCTTGCATTAACATTGTCTAGGGCATTTATAACAACATTCAGGTTTTCCCAAAAGGTATCATTGAACACATTTTCAGTTTCTGGGCCAACCCGATTTTGTAGAGCTTCAATATTAAAACCAGGATTTATGGATGCAGCAGCTGAAGCAGCAACCGTGGACTTAGCCTGTCCAATATTCCAATCACGAAAAAGAAACTGCCTGCTTAGGTTACTCTTCTCTATCACGTCATCATCAGTAATAGTGAGTTTACCCTGACTTCCACACGAAACTCCCATGAGAGCAAGATTTTTTAAAAACTCACATCCCAAAGCACCAGATCCAACAACAAACACTTTAGCATCCTCTAATTTTTTCTGTAATTTCTGTCCAAATACTGAAATCTGAGCATCATAACGGCCATTTACTGGTTTGAAATCATCTGGGTCCACTGGTTCTGAAGGGAGTGATTCAACAGAGTCAAAGTAGAAGAACTGCAGAGGAACCAGAAGTTAAAACCATAACACATACCAAAGACCAGTGTTATTAAGTGCCAATTGTTTTCTATTCTTGAAAGCTATGTTCTGTTACTTAAAGAAAAAACTGAATTGATAAGTATAATTTCTTAATACTGCTTTTAAAAGTAATACCAATTTCTTCAGAATAAATTGTATTGCCTTACCCTTACTATTAGTTATCTATCCGGATCCGAAAACTATTTTTGAAATCATTTGAAAAACCTGTAAACTATCAGATCCTTCTTCCCTAGGATACGATTCTAATTAAAGAGGCAATTAACAAAAGTTTAGAAAACATCAGTTCCACAGAACAAATAAACAACATACTTATACCAATAGCCTATAAGCCTATGTGATTGCTGAGTATCATGACAAACCCAACTTCAAAACAGAAAAATATCAGGGCTACTTTATCTCACTTCATATTTATTCTCTAATCTTAGCTACTGTATATCTAAATTAGCCACTTGGCTAGCATTGATTGGAATATACGCACATTATCATGTTTCTACAATGATACGGATTCTAAAACTAAAACATACAAATGTGAAAGAGGGTGAGTGATCACAGAAATTATACTGGAAAAATAAGTGGACCACGACTTAAAAGGGTGATCAAAACATGAATTTCATATCCCAGAGTTGTGTATGCTATATAGAGGCAATTTATCAATATTGACCACATTGTGGCTTAATCAGCACCAGCTTCTTCCTCTCCCTTGCTCTTTTTAATCGTTGCATTAATCTTTCATTTTTGATTGACACTAGTCAAATGATTATATCACGGTTCTTACTGGTACATAGTTGGCCAGGGTTCAAACCAATGTTGTAAAATTTGAGGATCTGAAGGGGATTAAAGATCGTAACTTGACTCATATGAGCTATGAACATACAAAAATAAATCATAAATATTAAGATCTTATAATACAACTAAGAATAGGTTCATATGTCATAAAATGACTTGAACCACCTTCATTTGACTCCAATTTTTCTTCAAATTCTAGACAGAACCAAACACTCTACAAGTCTAAATTGAAGCACGAACAGAAGAAAATATCAAGAAAAAATATAGAGACGAAGATGAAGGCAATGATCAACAACGATGAAGGGAGAACCAGCAAGGATCATGAGACTCACATTAAAGACTAAGCAAGTGTTGACTATAGCAACATGAGCGCTGCCATGGCAGACAATGATGATGATAATGGGAGATTGAGCATCATCGTGCATAGCTGTTTAGCTATTATATTAAACTGCAATTAGGAGCCTAGGAAAAGAGAGCAATATTTCCTAAATTAATAAACAAGGTCTTCAGAAACCCACATCGAGAAAACAATACTATGGGTCAGTTAACTAGAACCCCAAGCTCTGCACAAACAGATTAACACAGTGCACAATCAGAGGTATGATTCTTCCCATCTACCTTGTGTCTAAGCTCGCCACTGTCTCCTTCAACAGTAGAATCACACAAGTTCGCAAGTATGCTGACAATTTCGACAGCATTGGTCCAAACTTATGACAATCGTTACCTTTTAAATATTTTTGTATGACCAAAGAAGAGTAGGATAGAAGCTAAGATTTTTTTTTAACTACAGGTTACTTACCTTTGAATGTTGTGCATTAGAAACTTTTTGAAGTCGGGTAATACCAAATTGTAGTCAAGATCATATATCATTATAAGAGTAGAGTTCACAGGTCTTGTTCAACCAATGGGAAGGGAGTTAATCTTCAGAAACTAGATCGGTTAAGTAATTAATACTATAAAAGGAAAAACAAACTGAACAGACAACATCAATCAGATAAGTACTTGAAAGGGAAATAAATTTATCAATAAAAAATATTTACACAAGCTTGGTTTCACCTTGCACAACACAATTTCAAAACTAAGAAAATTTCGAGCCACAAAATATTCTCACCTGAAAAAGTGGATGAAATTTCCCAGAGCACGCTTTAACAACCTCCTGTCCAACAATTCCACCAAACATAGCAGCCATAGGATTCAATACTGCCCTGGCACCAAAGGCAAAGTTTCTTAAAAGTTTTGGATTAATGTCTTCTAATTTCCCATCAGTAGTGTTGTCATTAATTTCACTGACAATAGATACAAGCTTTTGTGCATCTTCCTCCGAACCAGCAACAGGTAAGCGACCTAGCTCAGATATGAATTTATCCAAACCCTGGAATGCTAAGTGAAGGAGAGGAGGACGGTCAAACTTAGAAAAATCACTTAGTAGAAAATCACCAGGATCACTGAGTGCTTCCCTAAGTGATTTAAAGTTCAATACCTTTGATTGTTTGACCTGTGTAACAATTCCACCTTTCTCATACATACCATAATTTGTAGTGTCTTCTTCGAGAGTAAACGAATATGCTCTAGCATTTTTAATCTTTCTAGGCTTTCCATCATTCAGTTCTTTCATACCATGAATTTCAGAGAATACAACAAGATCTCCATCCTGAAACTCAAGCCTCTCATCATCAACACATGATACTAGAGCAGGGTTGTCATTGCTTATGGATGCTATTATGCCACTATGGGGTTCTTCCCCATCAACATCAACAACACTAAACTCAGGCCCAAAATCACAGAACACGGAACCAAAAAGTCCTCTAACTTCAGTTTTAATAAAGGCAATAGGAGGCTGCTGACTGCGGCAATAATCATTAAACTCACAGGCTTTCTCAAGACTGATATCAGTAAAAACAACAGCCTACAAATTAATGAAATAAAAACAGTAAATATATTATCAAAACTTCCATACAAATGAATTTATAGTTGAAAATATGAAGAATCCAGTTTATTTACATCAACGGAAAACAAACATGAAAAATCTCAGCATTAAATTACTACAGAATTATACAAATCAAACAAGGACGTAATTTATGCAAAGTTACAAGAAAAAGGACCTAGAGGAAGGTGAGCCCATCTCTGTGATTCGTTTACTAATAGAAATTTATATTATAAATGCTATACAATAACAATAATCACTATTACAAGTGTGACCTCATTTGTAGCTTTCAAAATCTATGCTCATAAGAATTAATTATTGAAACAGTATTCTTTTATGAAAGTGAACTGACTGGAACTTACTAGTTATTAACAAAGTGTGACATGACAACCATAAAAACAAATACATTGTAATAGAAAATAAATAACATGAAATGCATTTTGAAAGGGAAGATTAGACAGCAGAAGTAGGTACTTGAAAATTAGAAAGCTGCTCTTTTGTCAGATTAGTAGTCAAGCTTTGGACAATCACAGCATTGTTGAGCTCCTGTAGCTTACTAACAGAAGATATTGCCCTGTTTTTACCAACATCATTCTCTGAAAACACAAAGTTACTGGATAGATCCCAAAGCTCCACAGTCCCCTCATCATGCAAGGCCACAGATTTGACACCAGCAAGAATGAGATTCTTTGCTGTAAGCAGTAAACTTCATTAGAAATCCAAAACAAGATTTAAAATTTCAGAGCTGATACTAACTTCAATCCAAAAATGCACCACCACTAAATACAAAATCAAATCACACAACAAAATGTACGGTTGAAATAACATAATTAAATTATCTCTCAATAAATCAATGTAAATTATATTTTACAAATCTCTAAAAGAAATTACAACACTGATTCCATCAGTTGATGATTAAGAGGTATCTAAAATTCGGTCGGCGACATCAAGGTTTTTGGACACATCACAGGATGCGACAAAACCTCAACTGCGATTGCAATTTAAAGATTGCTGGTGATCATTTTTACGACAAATATATTATGACCAACAACAAAGCTACGATATTACAAAAACAGGCATTAACATCAGTCTGCCTACAGTTTTTCCAGATGGCAGTGGACGGAGTACTAACATAAATCCCACTATTTATCAACTTAACACTCTCTTCTGCCAGGAAAATCAAGCAGGGCTAGAAACATCAAGAAGAAAGCTCAAATAAAACTAATATTAAGAGAGTTTCACCATCAACTGAGGAAAACCAGATAAGATCAAATCTAAATACGATCTCAATTCAAGAGAAAACCCAAACAGCACAAATATTATTCAAAAGCAAAGTGTTCAAAGATTTTACCAATCTCGACGCCAAGACCTTGCATCCCGGAGACCAGAACGCTGGAACCAAACAGCCTCCGCATGGTCTCCCGACCATAGACGGCGAGCTGACGGCTGTGGAGATCCTCATCGATGTCCGGCGGGTTAGAGTCGCCCAAAGCCATGGCCGACGCTCCCTGACTCGTGCTCCCGCTTTTATAGCTGCTGTTGTTGTTGAAGCTCAGGACGGTGGTGTCGTCGCTCTTCACCGTGGAATCGGTGGTTCCGGCGGCGATCCGATTCCTCTTGGAAAAACTGCTGCTGCAAATGTCGCTGTTCTCGGTCTTCTCTTCTACTGCAACTGCAACCGGTACTTCGCAAGGTCTCTTAGTTGGAAGCATATAGTGCAGTAAGCTGCTGAACACGCCACACAGCGCGATCGTGAGGACGACGACAAGAACAACAAAAGAAATGAAGAACAAGGGAGAATTAACAGCGCGATGATCGCGAAGAGGATCGAAGTCAAAAGCAAGAAACACAAACCGCGAAACCACTAACGGAATCACGGCGAGGAAAAACCCTAACCCTAGCTTACGTAGCATGAGCACAATTATTATTTTCGTAATTGTATTTGTAACTGTAATTGTTCGAGTAAAAGAGAGTTAATCGAAGGAGATTAACGAAGAGAGAAGCAACGTACCGATTCGAACTTCGGTGCAAAGGAAGAAAGAGAATGGAACCTGATTGCAGAGAATCGGAGAGAGAGTGTTTTGTTTCGTTTGGCTTTGTTCTGTTTCGTGGAGTTTGGGATTTTATTGCGAGGGTGGAGAGAGAAGGGTATTTATGGATTTGCAAAAAGAAGGCGAATGCGATGCTACTATTCTAGGGTTTCGCTTCGAGTGAGGACCTGACAGGTGCTACTCCATTTTTTCTCTCTTCTCAGAAGAGAGAGATGAGAGAGGAAAGAGAAGACAGGGCGAGAAGCGTGAAGTGAAAGATAAAAAGTCAGAAAGCGAAACAGAGGACTCTTGAGTGATTGCCACGTCGTCGTTTTGGCATATGGCTTGTATCAACGACACTGGCGTTGGGTTGTACTCCGCGTACTGTGCTCCAGCAGGCAGTGCATCCAGAGGAGGAAAAATCTAGAACCAGCTAGAAATAACCGAAACATAAGTTTTGTGTTTTTACATCTGTTGATATGTTTTGACAAAATATGATAATATGGACATTAATTAAATAATTAAATATATTAAGAGAAAACCCTAATTATGAAAGCGGAAAGAAAAAATATCTCTAACGAACTGTCTTTGTAATATGACAGTGTAGTGGATCAGAAAAAGCGACAGAGATTCCAACTTAACTTATAATTTTACTTTTTATAAAATTTCAAGTAAATTATATATTAAATTATTAATTATGTTATAGTTAAGAATATATAATAAAAAAATAACACGGGATTAAAAAAATTAATGATTATATTATATTTTATGTTAGCTGTATACTTTAAAATTTATTATTTGATTAGTAGGTTAATACAAATTAATAGCTATTAAAATAATTAAATTCATGTTTTAAGAAATTATGCAAAATGAAAATAATAATAAAATGTTACTCATATAGAATTTAAAATTTCTTTAGGTGTTTGAGATTTTTTTTCTTAAAAGTAACAACATTTCACATTAAGATTGAACAATATTTCGACATTATAGCATATATCATGCTGTTGTTGCAAGAGGAGAAGAAAAGATGGAGAACGCGGTAAGAAAAAAAAAGAAGAGAGGACAACAAAAAAAACTTGATTCGAAAAGTTATTTTGTGTATTTTCTCGTTCTAAAAAGTATTATATGTGTCTTAAAAAACTTATTTCAAAAAACTTGAATGCAGTTTATGAATTCCAAAATTTCTATTTCTGAAATTTTGTTCTAAAATCTTATTCATGAATTTTACAAACTCTGGAGAATTTTCATAACATGTAATCTGAAAGTACTTTTAAAAAAGATAAAATAATCATTTAAAAAATTGGGGGTAAAGGAAGAAATTTAGGGTGGAGGAGGTAAATGCATATTGGAAAAATCGTGGAAAGGGTAGTGGGCTCTGCATTTTGAAAAAAAATTAATGAGTCTCTTATCTTACACCTTCGATATCTCCCACTTGTAAAAATTACACTGAATTTTCAATTTTTTCAAAACTTTCATTTTTAATTTTAATAAATATTTTTCTAATTTTGTTCTCTCTTATTAAAAATACTCTTCACCCTTTTAATAATAATTTAATTTAAAATTTAAATACTATTAATATAATTTTATCTTTTAATAATTATTAAAATATGATTTATTTTACAATAATAAGTTATATTAAAAACATAAAAATAAAATAATAAAAATAATATTAATAATAAAAATAATAATAATAATAATAAATTTAATTTAATATATTTAAATATATTAAATTATATTAAAATAAATTAAATAATTATTAAATTTTAAATAAAAACCAAATTTTAAAAACTATTTTGAAATCCGTAAAATATGTTAACACTTTTGCTTTTTATTTAAAATTTAATAAATAATGAATTTAAATAAAAATTATAATATTATTTATTATATTTATATTTTAATAATTATTAAAATATGATTTATATTTTTATAATAAATTTATTAAAAAATTAAAAATAATTAAAATAAGAATAATAAAAAAAATATTTAAAATCACATTAAATATATTTAAATATATTAAATTAAATTAAAATTAATAATTATTAAAATTTAAACAAAAATCAAATTTTGAAAAACTTGTTAATCGGATATTGACATGAGACAAGTTACTTACGGATATCCATATCCGATGAAGAACTGATTTTAAATTTTTATTTTTTATTTAAATTTTAATAATTATTTAGTTTAATTTAATATTTTAATGTAATTTTAATTTATTTAAATATTTTATTTAATATAATTTAATTTTATATTTGATTGTTTTAAAATTTTGTTTTTATTTAAATTTTAATAAAAATTTAATTTAATATTTTAATACAATTTAATATTTTTAAATATATTATTTAACATAATTTTACTTTAATTTTAATTATTCTATTTTTATAGTTTTAATATAACTATTATTATAATATAAATTATGTTTTAAGAATTATTAAAATATAAAATTTTGAATTTTAAATTTAATTATTATTAATACGATGTAGAGTGTTTTTAATAAAAAAAGTAAAAAAATATTTATTAAAGTTAAAAATTATACTTTTTAAAAAGTTAGAGGTGTAATGTAAGGATAAAAATGAGATGTTAAAAATTTAAAAATATAACTTTTAGAAATGCAAGATAAAATATTAGAGATGTAGATGAAACACTCAAAATTAATAAAATAACTGAGCTCACTGTAAATAAATAAGAATATATATATATATATATATATATATTCTTTTTCGACAGCTTCTTCCCTGTACCTGTTTTTCTTATTACAACCCATTATTTTCAAAATACCAATTTTACCCTTTAATCAAAAGTAAATGAAAACCTAATTTAGTTATGTGTGTTAATCCATTGAAAAATCCATAGATTCTAATAAATATTTGTCTTCAATTATTTCAATGTATATATTTTTCTAAGATAAAACTCTTTAATATTAAGGCTTAACACGGATTTAACGGAAGGGATTTCATTGATGCAAATTTTATTAAGTGAGGACGTAATTGACGCATTTTTTAAAGGATGGACTAATTTGACATTTTCGAGCGAAACTGGGGATAAAATAGGGTATTAAGCCTTAATATTATAACTCTAACCACAAACAATATTATAAGACTCTTAGGTTCCTCGTATAAAAAAAGAACTTAAGTAAATTTTAAAAAGATTTATGGTTGAAATATTATTTTCTACAATAATTAAGTTATCTACATAGGCCAATACATAAAGATACATTTCTTCCCTGTGTAATATAAATAGTAAGTGGAGAGGACACTAGATTCAGTTTATATGTCTTAGATGTAATTATGATAAATTTAATTAATACAACAATCTAATTCTACTTTCCTTATTTATTTAATTACGTAGATCATTTAATATTTTGGGAGTACTCTTAAGTGTAACTTTAGGTCTATTCTTGGTACATAAAGTATAAGATCATTAAACTTCAGGATGATCTTTTAGTGGTGACTTGAATGAATTACTTACGTTAAAATTAGGACTTTGGGACCAACAGAGATCTATTCCTGGCATCTAAAAGCAGAATGTGAATTGATTAGACTACAACTTGAAACCAACTCTCACTCAATCTTACGTCAATGAAATAAGATAAATGATCAAGTCATCAAATAACAAATCATAAATCAATTCACAAACATGAAAACGAAAGCATATATAAATATGCTTGAGGTAAGATGATGATGGATAGAAAAGAAAGCATAAAGTGTTACTGCTCCATTGATATAACTATGGAGAAATCACATACTCATGGAGTAGAGTGTTGCAACAAATCCAACAACATGTAGACATATTATTACAATAATAACATAATGGTTTAAACCCTCATTTGGTTCTTATATTTGTTGGTCAATCTCAAGTGAGTCATCGGGTTTTTTTTTTCGATCTCAATTGGGTCCATAAACTTGTAAAATTGAGCCAATTAAGTCATGTCCGTTAAGTTTTCACTAACGTCATTTACAGTTGCTGACATGGTGCCCACTTAATATGTTGATGTGTATTGTTTGATTACGTAGAATTTTTATTTAAATTAAAAGATTATGAAATGACAAAATTTAATTGGTTTATGTTAAAATTAGAGGGTTTCCTCTTTGTGATTGGGGTTTTGAATCTATGTGCAGGTTTCGAATGGAGGTGCAAGCTGCCATGGTTGCGTGAGATTGATGATGGAGGTCGCGATTGTAACACCCCTTACGGAGTGCTACTAGAAAATAACAAAATCCAAAATTTTACGCCAATTTTTTTTCTTTTAAAATTGACATCGCGGAACTAAATCATCAAAAGTCTAAGCATCTTACAACATAAGGTTAAAACCTCATAAATATCAAATTCATTATTCAAAGACATAAAATTACTTTAAAACATGATAAGTCCCCCATAGTTATTCCCATAACTCTCGTCGTGCTACTTCATCTCTGTCTCATTTGCAACACCATCTACTCCCGTACAAGTACGATCATTGTAGGTGGAACCACGACCACAAAAGGAAAGGGTGAGTAACGATCATCGTGGACCCCACTTTCTCTTTTATTTGACTTTTCAAAACAAAATCATTCTTCCTCTCCCAAAGTTTACGTAACACACTCTCATGCACACAACTCTCCCACTCTTTTCTTTCCTTTTCTCCTTTCTATACATTAAAGCTCACGGCCCACACACTACACATAACAGTTTTATTTTTATTTTCTTCTTTCTTCACTATCCCAACCTCATGTATGTACAAACACCCTCACACACTACCCTTCTTTCATTTCCCTCTTCTTTCTCTTTCATTTTGTGCCCATAGTCCCACATCTCTCTCTTTATTTTTTTTCTTCTTCTTTGCTTTCAAAGGCCATCCCAAGCTTCTTCCTTCACTGTTTTTGGTCCTTTTCCAGCACCTTTCTTTTTCTTTGCCACTTTTACATCAACCAAGCCATGCCCATCTCCATCTTCCACTTTTATTCTTCTTCCATCATGTTCTTCTTCTACCTAAGACATCAAAACTCCATCCTTCTTCACTATTTTTCATCAATCACATATACCCCAACTCACCAAACATCACTTTCACTCCTCTCATTCTCATAATTCATCCCTTCCTCTTCCAACAATGGAAGATAATTCTCAATACCCTCTTACCCACACTCTTGGTTAAAGAGTGTAAATAAGTGCTTCCAACAATATATAATTCTTGCAAGGTAATAAGAACCAAAATATATATGATTTTAAAGTGTACCCATGACACTTTTTCATACACAAACAACACCCCAATACATCCAACATGTATACCCATTACAACAACACCACTTTTTCATAAAATATGAACATGTATAATCCATTAACTACCCCATATAGTAGAAAAACGAAAATGAACATGTGAATACCCATTCTCCATGCAACAACACATGAAACTTAAACTCAAAAGAAAAGTGCATACCTCAACATGTTAACTTTAATCCCAACACACAAGAAAGAAAACATGCAACAACATTATAATGTTACCTTCTACCCATCATACACTACGTTATATCCCAAGTTAAACCCCTTACCTCAAATCTAAGCTAGCTTCCAAAGGCTCTTAGGTTTCCTTTCCTCACTAGACAACAAGCTTCCACTCCTTGGTCTCCTACAAGTGATGTCCAAAAACTTCAAGGTTAGGGTGACTCTTCCTTTCTCTCCTAACTTGGTTCCTCTCCAAAAAGAGCTAAGAGCCTTTTTGGTCTTAGGAAGGTTTGAACTTGAGACCTAGCACACACACCCTCCCATGCACATTCACATCAACCACTAGACTAGGCTCGAACCACTAATATAATAGCACAAACAATTATACTTAAATACTTTTTCAACTTTTTTTCGAAATTTACTATGTAACCAATATTAATTTAATTTTCTTCTCTTCCTTAAATATTCCTCAACATTGTTTTTCATCACAATTTATTATATAATACCACAAAATAAAATACTGAAGGTAAGAAATCATTTTATTTATACGGGTCTTACAACGATTGAGAAGATGTTCACGGTCTGGTTCTCTTTACAGATGCATGTTGATGGTGATGTGCGAAGATGGTGTTCAAGCATGGTGGAGATCGCTAGGGTGGTCTCTACAGTGACGACTTCTACTCCAATTGGGTTTTTACATCTCTGCATTTCTCTTGCAGGTTGAAGGCTTGTGCACGGAGGAAAGATAATTGTTGGTGGCACTGGAGCAACATAAGGGTTTCAGTGGATTCTTTATCAATATCTGGGAGGACTTCCTCAAACTTTGAGGATGAAAATTCCAACATTCACTCTTCAGATACACCACCTTGAATGACTCTATCAGATTTCATGGGTTGGACTTCAATCAAGGAGGAGTTGGATGCAAAGAACAATAACCTCACTAGAGATTTAAAGGATTTCGAAAATGATGAAAATAGTGCAACTAAATCTCTTGATTATGCTTAAAAATCTTCTTATTTGGACAAGCTTGAGTATTTCAATAACACTAAAAGCTCACATAACTCAACATTAATATCAATAACTCAACATTAATGTTGCATCCATGGTCACATTGTTATGTTTGTTAAACATAGTAACACTGGTTCGCTTCAAATTCTTATCTGATGTGGCTTTTGGGTGTACAAGAAAAGTGGCAATTCCTCTTGCTTTTCTAGTATGTGTTTGTCTTCTACTTTTGTGGGATCTTCAATTTCATAATCTCTGC
Source organism: Vigna nakashimae (assembly GCA_034642375.1). Lineage (NCBI taxonomy): Eukaryota > Viridiplantae > Streptophyta > Magnoliopsida > Fabales > Fabaceae > Vigna > Vigna nakashimae. The sequence continues at coordinate 16,115,919 of CM067762.1, read as the reverse complement.
ATTGGATAAACACTTTTGTAATTGTAATTGAAAGTATAATGTAATTGATTAGAAACACTTTTGTCACTTTCAATAAATTGTGAATAAACTATGAATTCTTTCTCACCTGTGACTCATTTCACACCTTTAAGAAAAAAAGAGGCACAACGCTTAGTGACTCATTTCACACACTCTCAAGAATCTATTTAATTTCTTGATTTTTTTTTATGATGTCTCTGATGATGGATTTATCTCTATTTTTTTGTTTATGATTTTTTACTATTTCTTGTTCATTTTGTAATCAGGAATCAGCAGAATACAAAATGATATAATAGAATCAATTCATAACTTATCACAACATTGTTCCCAAAAAGAGAAGAACAATGTGAAATGCTCCAACAGAAGTCTCTCTGCACCACTCGTAGGGTCGAAGGACCATCAAACAAACAACCTCAATTGATACAAATTGCATTTTCTTACAATAAAGATCCAATTAAACCTGCTCCCTGCGAAGGATAACAAAGGGGCCAGAGGCTTTGATTTGGAAACTGGAGACAGTGAGGGAGGTGAGGTTCTGGAGGATAAATTCCTTGGTTCAATTAGGAATAAATTTTGCCACGTCAAAAACTCTTAATTTAAAAAAAAATCCACATAATAAAATATTTTTACATTAGCGTGCACAAGTGAAAACTTAACGGACATGGTTTAATTGACTCAATTGTACAAGTTTATGGACCCAATTGAGACCGAAAAAATATGATGTGAACCAAATGAGAGTTTAAAGTTAACATATTTTGTCTACATGCATTTACAATAAGAACACATTTTATAAATAAGAACACATAAAGAACATGCATATGGCTCAAGCTCAATCCCACCACTCAACCGCATCAGTCACAATTTCTCATTTGCATGATTATAATCCAATTTCTCTATTTTTTCACTTTAACTCTCTTATGAGGCTTAAAGATCCAAAATAAGATAAATAAGAGTGAACTAAGCAAAATCTAAACAAAATAAAAAATAAGATAAGTATTACAATTATTTTAAAATTGATTTAATTTGGACATTTATCACTGTACAATGATATTTTCAACTTACAAACTAAATTTAGGTCAGAGTGTTAAAAAACTGGAGGAACATTCATGTAAACCTCTTCAATCAAATCACCATGGAGAAACCCATTATGAACATAACCATTGCCAAAGAGATATGTACGTTCACCATTTTTGTCATTGGAGCAAATATTTCATCATAGTTGTCAATACCAAATTTCGTCCGGGTAAATAAAATTAATCACAAAAAAAAAAGTAAATAGGGAATAGTAAATTGTGAATAGTAAAAAGTGAATAGTAAAAAAAAAAATTTTTTGGAAAGGATAAGTGTTCCACGTAGCTTTGAGATCAGAATTCACCAATTTGCAAATAAAAATTATTTTTGTAATAGTAAAATGAATAAAAAATTGAATAGTAAAAATGAATAGTGCAAAATGAATAGTAAATTTTTTTTACTATAAATAGCCAAGGGGGGAGGCTGAAAATTTACACAAAAGAACTTAGAAAATTTTTGAGAGAAGAGAGTTGGAAGAATTTCTAATTTCAAAGGGGATATTCTGGAAGTTTTCAGAGAGCGAGGAGATTAAGTCTGTAATAGAGGTAAGGGAAGCTAACCTTGAGTATCTCCTTTTGTATTATCTTGAGTCTTGAATATGCTATATTTTGCTTCTGTCTGATCTTAAATCTTGATTATGGAGTATTTTGTTTCTGTATGATTTTGAATTTAAATGAGAGTATGCTTTTGTGTTGATATCCAAGTGTGATAGTTGTAAAACGTGATATTGATTATGTTATGCCATTTGTATGTTAAGGTATCCTTGTTTATTTTTGAATTTTGGAAGGATTAGAAGTTGTCTAACCGGCTCTGCCAGATTCAACTTCTTGTTTCCCCAAACGTTTTATTTCTTTACTTATTTATTTTATTGCATTTTGGAAGGATTAGAAGTTGTCTAACCGGCTCTGCCAGATTCAACTTCTTGTTTCCCCAAACTATTTATTGCTTTACTTATTTATTTTATTGCATTTTTGGAAGGAATAGAAGTTGTCTAACCGGCTCTGCCAGATTCAACTTCTTATTTCCCCATACATGTTATTGTTCTTGTTATTTAATTATATTGTATTTTTGGATGGATTAGAAGTTGTCTAACCGGCTCTGCCAGATTCAACTTCTTGTTTCCCCATGATTTTTTATATTAAGATTATTTTTATGATTGTCAAATATTGTATTCTTCTATGACCATTTATTGTAATGTTTTATTATTGTTAATTGTTTATAATTATCTTGTATGAATTCTATTATGGATGTTTATTGTGATTGTCAATACCAAATTTCGTCCGGGTAAATAAAATTAATCACAAAAAAAAAAGCAACACAAAAACACCAAAATGAAAAACACTATTTATTTTACTTTTTGCACCCTTAAATTTTCTATTAAACACTTAATTCAATGGTCCAAAATAATCTCATTTTTTTTTACTTCCTCACCACCCATCTTTTCTTATCACACCCCATTCTCCACATCACCATCCACATCACCCTCCACATCATCTACCTTTTTCTTTTATTTTTTCCACATCATTTTTATATTAATTTTATATATCAACTTTTCTAATTATTCCACTACATTTTTTTATTATATCCTCTCCATCAACATTTTTTATTATCCATTTTTTTTTCACCTTATTTTTCCACCCACTTTTTATATTATTTCTTTCCTTTATTTTCCACATTAACTTTTACTATTCACTATATTTTATTTTACCTAATTTCTCCACCAACTTTTTATATTATTTCTTTCACTTATTTTCCACATTAACTTTTTCTATTCATCTTTTTTAATTATATTTTATTTCATCTAAATTTTCCACCAACTTATTATATTATTTTTATTCATCAACTTTCTTCATCCTTAACTCTATAAATACCTACATTCTCTTCACTTCACACACACATTTTTTTACATAATATCCATCTTCTTTCTCTCACACACCAAACCTCTTCATCCCAAAACTCTACTTCATTTTTCTCTCACATTTTACTATCTCTCTATACATATAAAATCCCATACCACATTTCTACTATAAATTCATCTTCTTCACCATCAATCTATCTTTTCTCACAACTTATTACAAGCAAAGTTTTCATCATTCAAATTTTCAGCAAGGTACATATTTTCTTTTCATTCTATTTATATGCATTTTGATCTTTTTTTTTTAGTTTATAAATTTATCCTATTTTCTACCACAATTTTATCCTATGCTTTTTTCACAATTTTATGTCATAGATATTTCAACTCATCTCTCTTCTTAATAAAAAAAATATAAAAATATAAAAATTAAAGATAAAAAGAAAAATACAAAATTAAAAAATTAAAAATTACAAAAATATGTTTTAAAGGGTTAAGCACATGTGTGATCGCTCGCATCGTCCTTGTGCTAAAACCCTTTTCTTTTTTTTTCTCTCAAATAAAATTATAAAAAATACCAAAAATATTAAGCACATGTGTGATCGCACGCATCGTCCTTGTGCTGAAAACATTTTCTGTTTATTTTGTAAAAATACCAAAAAATATAAAATCTTCAAAAAAACTAAAAACATCCACATTTTCAAACAACAAACAATATCGCCTGGCCAGAACTACGTGATCCTTGATTCTCCATCAAAAGTGGAGATACGTAGGAGCAAGGCCAGTCCTTGTCAGGTTCACTCTCCCAAAAATCCAAAATCATTTTCTCAAACAAATTTCTCAAACAAATTTTAAAGCAGTTTTCTAAAAGAACTACGGAACCCTGATTTCTCATTCTTAATGAGAATACGTAGGAGCAAGGTCAATCCTTGTCAGGCCTAAAAAACTAAAAAAATATTTTGTTTCTTTAGAATTTTATTTTTAGGGGAAAGTTAATCATTTTGAAAACCACATCATATTCGCAAATTTAGTTAAAGGTACTGCCTTAGGGCAGGCGTTGTAGGGTGCTAATACCTTCCCTACGCGTAACCGACTCCCGAACCAAGAATCTCAGTTTCGCAGACCATGCCTTATCATTTTATGGTTTTTCCGTAGTTTTCCAGAATAAACTATGGTGGCGACTCCAAATCTCTTTTTCAAAACTTTGTAACGTTTTTCTTTTTCGGATCGTCATCCCGTCGCGATCCCGGTTGCGACAATAGTTTATGCCTTTTTTTCTAATGATGTTCAAATATGACGAGTCTCACTTCCAAACTTCTATGCTTTCATATGAGTGATGTTTTATTTTGTATACTCATTTACTTTCAAGAAATTTCTTTCCAAACGGGAGTTTTTGCAGAATCCATGTCTCATCCTCTTCCAAGACTCCTATCTCATCGATCATTATGGTATGTCTACCAGAATCCTTTATGTCGTTCTTAAATTTTGTAGGTTATTTTTCCTGTTGTCAATAATTCACTATTTACAAAGTGAATAATAGGATAAAGAGTACCTAAGAATTGTTGTTGAACTGATAAAATTTTTTAGGACTTTACTTTTCTTATAACATGAGTGGCAAAATCCTTATATTTTTTCAATGGAATTTCGATTCTTATCCCCCTTCCCATCTTTGTCTCTTGTTTTGTTTTTGCACTACCATAAAATCATCCCCATCAACTTCATGTGGAAACACTACCTCATCATCCACACCACTTATACTTTGTCTCTCATTTTCATTACAGTCTCCATATAATCCCCCTTGAAGTTGTGATTGTTCTTCTTCTTGTAAGGCCACAATGCACCCCCATAAAAGGGTGATTCATCACGAGTCTCTCATCTAACATAATTATCATCAATACTCAATAATAGAATTAATGTAAGGAGTATAAAGAACATTGGCTTGTGAATTATTAGCAAAAGAAAATTCATGTTTGTAAAATTTCACATTGTGGGAGACAAAGTATTCATCGGATTCCAAATCATAGAATTTTCATCTCTTTTTCCCATAGGGGTACCTACAAATATATATTTCCAATTTCTACTGCCAAATTTATCTCCATCACGATGTTGATGATGCACATAACATAAACAACCCAAAACTTTGATGTTAGTGAACCAAATAATTTTTCATAAAGTGTGAAATAATTAAACACTTTGAAGGATGTGCTATTAATTAAATGACAAGTTGCTAACACACATTCACCCCTAAAACTACATTGATAAATTATCTTTAAATTTGAGTGTTCGTGCCACATTTATGATATGTTAATGTTTTCTTTCCATTCTCTCATTTTGTTGTGGAGTATCCACACAAGATGTCTCAAACACAATTATACTCTTTAGAAAGATTGTGCAAAATGTTAAATTAAATGTCTGTCAACACCCAATTTCGTCCGGGTTGATTAAATTTATTTTTCATCAAAGAAACAAATAAAAAAAAAAAGAAGAAGAAGAAGAAAACGTTCGGCCTTTGACTGTAGCTATATGACCGTTCGTCCTTTGCCTGTGCGACCGTTCATCCATTCATGTCCTTTAGGACGTTCGTCCTCCACTTCCACCGTTCGGCCATGTCCTTTTGGACGTTCTTCCTCCGCGTCAACCGTTCGGTCATCTTCAAGCGTTCATTATTCGGCCGTTCGGCCAATCGTTCATTTAGGACGTTCATCCTCAATCGTTCGGCCATTTGGTGTGATTGACGTTCGGCAATTCTCAGTTCAAACATTCCACTGTTCAGCCTCTCAGGTTTACTGAACGTTCGGTATTAGTGTGTTTGAACGTTCGGTCGTGATGTGTTTGAACGTTCGGTCGTGATTGGCTTGAACGTTCGGTCTTGTGTTCATTGTTGAACGTTCGGTCATATTGTTTTAAAGAACGCTCGGTCTTTTCATTTAAACGTTCGGTTGGTGAAATTAACATTCGGTCTGCATAATGTTGGTCTTCTGCGTACGTACTAATGGTGCTTTATTTTGATTAGCGTTCGGCTTAGTGCGTTCGGTCTAGTTTGATTTGATATGGCCCAATAGTGTTGGATCCAGTCTATTCGTTTTTAACGTTCGCCCTGCATGATTCTTAGAGTTCGTCCAAACAGTCTGAGGCGTTCGTTCAAGAGCCGAATATCACAGACGTTCGTCTTTTTACAATTCTACCGTTCGTCCTAATCACTTCGCCTCTTCTAGCGCTCGTTCTCCCTCTTCTAGCGCTCGTCCAGGATTCAGTCTGAAGCGTTCGGTCATGTGAACGTTCGGTTTTGATGATGCTTGTGAACGTTCGGTCCTTTTGAAGTTTATTCTCAGTTGAACGTTCGACTTGATGATGTATTGAACGTTCGGCCTTATTGAACGTTCGGCTTTGATGATCTATTTCTATTCGTGGGGAGCGTTCGGTCTGAGGCGTTCGTCCACACAGGGTAGAATGTTTTAAAACGGTCGTTTGTCTCGAATGAACGTTCGTCCATAATTCCCACCAGCTGTTTCCCACAATGCACCAATCAAAGCTGCCGACAGGTTATCCACCAATCAAAGCTGCCGACAATGGCATCCTTTCTGCCAATTTAATGGGTGCAGACCTCACAGAAGAGAAGGGGGGGGGGAATTCCTCAGCCCCTCACCCGTAACCATCCCCAACTACACTTCCATATTCACACACAGCCAACATCATCACCTTCATCTCCAACACACCTCACGGCCATTTTTCTTCATCCTTATACCATTTCATGGCAGCACCTTAGTCTTCATCTATTTCCTCCGTTTTCATCATCCCAACAAACAGAAAACCAAATTTGCTTCAAACCGATTCCTCCATTCTCTGTCAACACTCCTTTCCACTTACTTTTTCACTCCCAACTCCATTGCCTCCAACCTATCATATTCATCTTCTCAGCCCTCAACATTCACCTCCAATCACCGTGAACCACTAAACCTGCAAATAATCTAAGAAAACAACCCAACCCATTCCCAAATCACTATCAATAGCCGCCGCCACCACCTTCGTCATCGGTGAATCCTCCAATCCGAAGCGGCAGCGCCTGGAGCCAATCGCAGAAAAGAAGCCTCCGTTAGATGACTCGCGGTGGCTGTTCCAGCGGCTGTGGATCGACGAGGATGAGATCGAGCTCCTTCAAGGGTTCCTGGACTACACCTCTCAGAGAGTATCCTCTCACCACTTTCAACATCCATCACGCGAGAACGGAAGAGGGGAAGAGCTGGAGCAGGCGGCCAGAGATGGGTTCGACAGTGGGCGTTAGAGCTGATGACAGTCCGGACGACAGCGCGCGGTGGTCGTTTCTGGTTGGAGCGGTGTCGGAGAGAGAAGACCAAGAAAGCTGTGGCACGGTGACGCCGTGGCTGGCTCGAGGAAGGGGTGGCGCGGAGACTGAACGAGGGTAATGGTGCGGTGGCTGGTTTGGGCGTGGTGGCCGGTTCGGTGGCATACAGGGAATGCACCCTTTGGTTCGAATTCCTAGCAGAGGGAGAAGCGAGATTTGGGTCTGGGAAGATGAAAAATGAGAATGAAATGAGGGAGACCCGTCTCCTGAGAGCTGAAGAATAATAGGGCCTTGGACCCTTTTCTTTTTCTGACCCAACTCTCACTAATAAAACAAATAAAAATAAATAAATAAAAATAATAATAAAGTTTTCCTCCTTCACGCACCCCCTGTTTTCTCACCTGCGCACCCCGCATCCACTGGACTCAGACCTATCCAAACCATGAAACAAAAAAAAAATAATAATAAAGTCAACATTTTTCCGCACCCTTGGATCATATCCCTGCACCCCATTTCATCTGGGCTTGGTTTTTTTTTTTTCTGCCAGTAAAAAAAAAGAGGGAATTGGACCTAACACACATTTCAGGATGCACTTCTGTTTTCATTTTTACACCCCTGACAGATAAAGGAGCTTCTACTCTCTGCACTCCGGGTTTTTATCTCTGCACCCCCTTGTTGGTTTGTTTCTCTCGCTTTGTTCTTAAATTTTTATTTCTTTATTTGTTTTTTTTCCTGTATGTAGCCCTTTGTTTGATAACTCCACTCTTGTATATTGCATCTTATATTTTGTTGGATTTGTTCATAAAAAATATAAACAAAAAATAAAATAAAACAAACAAAGCCGTGTGAGTGCTCGTGCGATCTTACGCATTAGCCTAGTGCTCATTACGCAAACAATAAGCAAAAAGCCGTATGAGTACTAGTGCGATCATACGCATCAGCCTAGTGCTCATTACGCAAAATTAAAAGATAAATTAAAAATCAAAAAATATGTTTTAAAGGTAAAGCACATGTGTGATTGTTCGCATCGTCCTTGTGCTAGACATCTTTCTATTTTATAAAAATATTGAGCACATGTGTGATCGCCCGCATCGTCCTTGTGCTGAAAACATTGTCTTTTATAAAAACACCAAAAAAAAAATATAAAATCTTCAAAAACTAAAAACATTCACATTTTCAAACAACAAACAGTCTTGCTTGCCAGAACTACGTGATCCTTGATTCTCCATCAAAAGTGGAGATACGTAGGAGCAAGGCCAGTCCTTGTCAGGTTCACTTTCCCAAAAATCCAAATTTATTCATAATCATTTTCTCAAACAAATTTTAAAGCAGTTTTCTAAAAGAACTACGGAACCCTCATTTCTCATTCTTAATGAGAATACGTAGGAGCAAGGTCAATCCTTGTCGGGCCCACAAAAATTAAAAAATACATTTTGTTTCTTTAGAATTTTATTTTAGGGGAAAGTTAAACATTTTGAAAACCACATCATATTCGCGTATTTAGTTAAAGGTACTGCCTTAGGGCAGGCGTTGTAGGGTGCTAATACCTTCCCTACACGTAACCGACTCCCGAACCAAGAATCTCAGTTTCGCGGACCATGCCTTATCATTTTATGGTTTTTCCGTAGTTTTCCAGAATAAACTATGGTGGCGACTCCAAATCTCTTTTTCAAAACCTGCGTTTTATTTTTCGGATCGTCGTCCCGTCGCGATCCCGGTTGCGACAGATGGCGACTCCGCTGGGGACGTCAGAGAGTCAGGCCATTTAATTAGATAAGCGAATTCGATGTGGTTTTTCTTTGTGTTTTTATTCCCTTTTTCTTTATCTTTGTCTGATATTTGGTATAATTGCATGTGTGTTTGTTTTGATTATATTAAACCCTAGGGTAGAAAACATGTTGTACCTGCCTGGGAGTCTTCTGGCTGTTTTGCAGGTGAGGGTTTGGGAATTACAATTGCATTCTCCCTTCGCACACACTTTATGCATATCATGAGTGGGGCCCTATACCCGGGTCTGAGTGCAACTTAGAATTAGAGGGGTTATGTAGCGGTGTCACTCTGGGATGTACTTCCTGTTTGGCTATCGTGAGAACCCCAGCTAGAGTCTGTTCTCTTCATTTGTGTCTCCGCATCTAGTTGATTACTCTGACTGTTGTGGAGAGACAGTGAAAAGAGCCATAGCTCTGGTGGCCTTGATTTAAGCATTAGGGAGCTATCCTTGTGAGTGCATATCTTTGGCCTTAGAACTTTAGTCATTCAACCTCTGATAAGGCACAAAAGGGAGACTATTTTCAGTATCTCTGTCATTTCTTATTTTACAAAAAATTTTGTCATGTTTCTTTTAAATAAAATAAAAAAACTATGAAAATAAAAAAGATTAAAATTAATTTTGTTCTCGGAATCATTCAAAAAAAAAAAGAAGAAAAAAATTAGAATTTATTAAAATATTTTTAGGGTATGAAAAATGAAAAAAATTTAATAAAGTGTACACATTTTGATCATTGTTTTTAATTTCTGGAAATTATTCATACAAATAAATGCGAATTGTTGTTATCATTCAAAAAAAAACTGATACAACTAAACATCTAAGATACCCTAAAGGACTCGAACCAGTTAACAAATCTTGGAGAACCAAAGAGAAAGGATGAAAGTCGATATCCAACAACTGAAGGGACGAATGAGCCTAATCCCTTAAGCCCTGAATGCCTTACAAAGCCCTGGAGATTCATGCTTACCACAATTACCATAGGAAGTTCCAGAGACACAAACTTTCCCTCCTTATTGGTCTTTCCCCAAATTACACTCTATCCTAAGGGGAAGACTCGGGGCATGAAACCCACAAAAGGTCGAAGAGGACACAATTGAAGTAGGAAACAAGTTTGGGGCAACCGTTTTCATGTTCCTTAAGAGAATTATTGCAAGCACTAAGAGGACAAAGCCGCCTGAGTTGAAATCTTTTCACCATCAATGTTGAGGTTGTCAGGCACAAATTTGAAGTGCTAGAAAAATTGTGAAAGCCATAGAAGTTGAAATGCCAAGTTTGAAAATGTTGCAAAGGTTGCTTAGTCTCGAATCTGATGGTACTTCTAAAATTCAAGTTTCCAGAGTTTGAGAAATATCGGGAAAGTACTTGTCCCCAAAGCCGTCTATGGCAAGAAAATAGTGATCCGGGCATGTGATGAAAAGTTGTTAATTCTTCTGTTCCGAGAGATTGGCTGGCATGCCTCTAATTGGAGTACTTATCTCGAACCTTGGTGCATTGGCCTTCGGAGACATCTCATAAAGCAGGGTATGAATCATTCAGAGAATATGCCCAAAGATGGGGAGAAATTTTTGCTCAAATACGACTGCCTTTCAGCAACAAGGAGATCACTACCATATTTTGAATACTCTACAACCACCATGTTACAAACACATGATAAGTAGTGAGAAGGTTGAAGGTGGCATAAGAAATGGAAAAAATTGCACTAGGCTCAGAGCTAGTATCAAGTTTAAATAACTAAAAATGAGCTTGGAAGAATCTCCAACAAGGTATAAGGCTAAATCAAAACAAGCACATGCAGAAGCGCTCGACGCAAGCACGCGGACAATCACCCTATGGACGACGGAGAGTATCTCACTAAGAACAGTGTGCGACGCTCGTCCAGCGATTAGAAGGGGACGCTCGTCCTGCACTTAGAGTTGGACGCTCGTCCAACGAGAGAGTTCAACGCTCGTCCATCGGGAGAAGTCGACGTTCGTCTAGCCAACAGCACTGGACGCTCGTCCACCAGAAGAGTTGGACGTTCGCTCGTGAAGCGGACGCTCGTGGATGCTTGCAGATGCGGACGTTCGGCCATTAAATTGAGTTGAACGCTCGTCCAGATTGACACTCGTCCAGATTGGACGCTCGTCCAAGAGAAACGGCCGCTCGTCCTACATTATCAAGAGGACGCTCGTCCAACACCAAGAGTTCGACACTCGTCCGGCAACACAAATGGACGCTCGTCCTATAGATAGTAGAAGACGCTCGTCCACCGAATAGTGGTGGACGCTCGTCCACCAGAAGAGTTGGACGTTCGTTCGTGAAGCGGACGCTCGTGGATGCTTGCAGATGCGGACGCTCGGCCACCAAATTGAGTTGAACGCTCGTCCAGATTGACATCGTGACGCTCGAATCGGCCGCTCGAATCGGCCGCTCGACCTACATTATCAGGAGGACGCTCGTCCAGCACCAAGAGTTGGACGCTCGTCCGGCAACACAAGTTGACGCTCGTCTAAGTGGACGCTCGTTCTGAAAAACGCTCGACATAAGTGGACGCTCGTCAAGATATCGGTTCGTCAAGATTTCAATGAACGCTCGTCCAGCGATCAGAAGTGGACGCTCGTCCTTCGCGCAGTAGTAGAAGAGGACGCTCGCAAGAATAAGAGGACGTTCGTCCACCGAGCTAAGAGGACGCTCGTCCAGATGAGCGCTAAGGGGACGCTCGTCCAGAGATCAGTGGGGGCCTCGCATGACTTTTGTTAATGTGCCTATATAACCCTAAAACGCGAAGGGAACACTCCTTTCTTCCTCTTGGGTTCTTCATCTTCTCGCATGGCCATGGTCCTAGACATGAGAGAGATATAGAACGAAGAGCTAATTTTATTGCCTATCCTCAAATGTCGCATTCCTATGGGTCCAATCGAGCATTGAGCGAGGAGATTGCAATCATGATGAGAAGGTCGCCAACTTCACTCCGATTCCCATGACCTATACGGAGCTACTGCCCGATCTTCTTCGCAGTAACCTCATAGAGGTTTGTCCAACTAGGCCTACACGACCACTGTGGCAAGGCGCGAGTTCGCCTCTACAAATGCCATGGACAAATGAAGAACTTTATGAGAAAGCATAGGTTGTTGTAAAAGGCGAAACTGATGTTGTTTTGAATTGCCTTGCTATGAGGGTTATGCTCATGGATATTACGCTTTCATCCGTGACTTTAATGAGAATTTTCGTTATCTTCAAGGTTTACTGGAAATCATGTCCTAATAGGGTGTCGTAGAGAAAACAAAACCGCGAAAAACAATAAACAAAAGGGGGGGGTCATCAAAATTTCAAATTGTTCAATCTATTTTACGAGTTCTTTGTTCTTCTCTTCCCATTTCATTGTCTCATACGCATAATGGTTCAAATTTTGCTCATGACGTTCACTTCAGATCTCATTTTATTCAAAGTCCTTTTCCCTTATTCTCTTTGTAAATAAATTATTTTCTTTTGAACCCATTTACTCATTGTTTCATACAAATAATTTTGAGATTTACTTCAATTCTCATCTTTCAAAGTTAATTTTCCTTATTTTCCTTCATCGTAAATATTTTTAAAGTTCTCCGCTTCATTGTTTCAAAAGGTTTATTGGAATTTTTGTTTAGGCTGAATGGATAAAAAAAAAACAAAAAAAAAATCTAATTTATTTCATCATCAGAGAGGAAATTACAGTAAGGACAGAGGGAAGGTTTTGAACAAGGATACCAATTTGAATATATTGAAACGATCTTGACATCAGAATAAACAAAAATTAAAAAAAACACAGGTAGATCTAACGGATAGGATACAAAGTTACCTGACCGTACCAAGGGTCCAAAAAAAAAAACAACATAAAAAAAAACATAACAAACATAAAAATAAAGATGTGCAGAGTTCGACCACTGGTGATCGTTAGGATTACAGTCCGGGGAAAAGATAAAACAAAAAAAAATATTAAGTGTCCATATTACATGTCCTTATTCAAATTCTGGCCACACTCGGCCAACAAAAACAAACAAAACAAAAAAAATTTAATGGAAAAAAAATTCTCGAGCTGGTTGTGGTGGTCTAAGGGAAAGCTCCGTTGAGGGAGCTTTGGCACGAAAAGTCACAGGTGGAGGCGGAGGAATCTCTGTTTCTCCATCGATTATGATGGGAATGGGAAAGAGGTCCAGAAGCTGCGGAGCCTTCATGACTACCCAACCGGTTTCTCCAAAAATAATAAAAATAAAATGATAAAGAGAAATAATTGTGTCAAAAGAAGGAAGAGAGGGAGAAAATTAAAAAGACAAGGATGAAGTTAGGGTTTTACCATACATGTACAGGGGTAGTAGAGAAAAGAGGGTGCCGGTGGGATCCAATTCCGCTTGCCAACGTCTTACTCTATTCCCATGATTGCTAAACCAGCACTGGACATTGTACTCCCCCGCTTCTCCGAATGCCCTGATTCGAGTAGTGATCTCAAAAATCTGAGCTCGACTTGGGTGAGTGACTCCGTAATTGTAAATGTTGGTCATTATCCTGATTTGGTCGTCTGTCGGACGCCACTTTGGGCAAGTCGGTCTCTCCATCTCCACTTCCTTCTCATCCATTTCTATAATTTGTCTAAATAAATAAAAAAAAACAAAAAAACAAAAACAAAACAAACCATAAATAACAAAAATACTATGTTCATAGTCTAATGTCTTCTTCCATTGTGTTTCTTTTAAGCTAATTTTGTTCTTTGTATTGGGTCTTTCGAGTCTTATTGTCCAGTTTGTGATCTGTTTCATGGTCCTCGCAAAGGTTCCTAAACGGATCTATGTCCATATAATCCATGTCCGGTCCATACAAATGAAATCTATGTCCATATTGTCCGTGTCCGGTTCGTTCTCTTTTTAAGTTTTCTGTTTTTATGGGGTACGTGGCGTTGTTCTACCCGATTGTCTCTGCCATACCTTCAATCGAAGGGAGATTAACGTCTGGTTTCCAGCCTATATACCCCTTAAGTTTAAGACAGTTGTGTTTTTAAGTGTTTTAAAATTAAAAAAGAGGAAGAAAGAAGGCTCAGAATGAAAAGCAGAGAAGGGCAAGATGGAAATAAAAGCAGGCAAAGTAGAAAGCAGGAAAGGAAAGCAGGAAAGAACAACATAACGGAAAGCATAAAAGAAAAGCCACTATAGCTACAGTTCCGGTCACTGCGACCGTCTGGTGTCGGTCTAATCTTTCTGAATTCAAAAATAAAAAAAAAATTTTGAAAATCTGAAAACGGGTAGGGTTTTGTTTGGTCAATCCGGCCCAATACAAGACTTCTTAGATGATCCGATTTCACAAAAAAAATAATAAAACAAAAAAATAAAAAATATGATAAATAGAAAATTTTCAAAAATAATAAATGGAGTGATGTAAAATTTGAAGTGTTCAAAATTGTTTTTCATTTGCATGATAAAGGACATTTTTCAGGTTCATTGGGCCTCATTGTCATGTTAGCCCTCTTTGGACTCAATTCTTCTGAAATATAAATTTGAGTGAAGAATTATTTTGGCATGTTTGTAATTTCACATCACACCATTTTGTTTGATTTTACTCCTTCTTCTTCTACATTTTGAATAAATCTAAAAATAAAAAAATATTGAAAAAAGGAACAGTGCTCGAGCCCATTAGGCCCAATGGCCTTCGTGGTTTTCTCTCGAGTCTACTTCTTTTGAAAATATGTCAAAAAATATTTTGTTTTCACATTTTGCTGTTGAATGATGTATCATTCTGAGATTTGTCAAAAAAAAAATAAAAAAAAAAGAATTCAAATTCCTTTTCACAAAGTTTCATGGTGAAAGAAAGAATAGTATTTGTCGAGTCCATCTGGGCCCATTTTCAGTGTAAAATTTATCTCAGTTTTGTTTTCTTAGAATTGAAAATAAAAATATTTTCCTCATCATGTTGTATAATTTTCATAATGTCATATTTTATTCTCAAATAAAATTTGTAAAAAATTTGATCAATTTCTTGGTCGCATTGGCAGTTGGGTCCGTCTGGCCCATTAAGCTCACACTACCTTGCATTCATTTCAATTTGTTTCAGATCCAAGTTTGACCCAAGTTTCTCTGTAGTCTCGTAAAATAAAGGTCGAATAAAACATGGAAAAATCAAAATCATATCTCAGAATACAAATTTTCAACAGTATCTTTCCAATACAATTATCCAAATTATCCTGTGTGATTTTTTCTGAATTTTTTGTCAAAAACTGAGAATGAAAGATGAACAGTTTTTGAGCCCATTAGGCCCCGTTGTCATATGTGGTTTCTCTTGAACCAGTGCATCTGAATTTCTGAAAAAATAAAAAATACATGTTTATGTAGATTTTGTGTTTTCAATTAATAATTTCCCTTTCCATTTGTGTGAACAAGTATTTGTGCAAAAAATAAAAATAGAGAAATTCAGACCCTTGTCTGAAGATTTTGTCATGGTTATAAAAAGAATAGTGTTGGGCCCATTGAGTCTAGTAGTGTTGCAAAATTTTCTTTAGTTCAATCTTGAGAAATCCTCTCATAACAAAAAATGAAAAATGAATTTCTTTTAGCTTGTTCCATAAACTATGAAAATGAAAAAAAATGTTTTCTTTGTCATTTTCTTGTGTCAAGCTTTCACGGCTCAGGTCATCTGATTTATTGGGTCAATGTGCCTGGTAAGTCCAACTTCCTTCTATGTCAATTCTCTTCAGGGCCAATCTGATTTGGATTTTTCCCGTGTCAAAAAGAAAAGTCCAATTCCAAGCTCATTAAGTCCATTTCTCGTTCTCTATTAAAAAAAATATACAAAAATATTTCCTTCAGTAAACTGCATAATTTTTCCTCATTAACACATTTTTCATTCATAAAATAAAATGCAGCATAAGTTTGAAAATACAAAAAGATTTCTTTCAATGAATTGCATAATTTTCCCTCATTAGCATATCTTTCATTCATTAAATAAAGAGGAATATAAGTGTGAAAAATACAAAAATATTTCTTTCAATAAGTGCATCAGTTTTCGTTTCATGATGCATATTTCCATTCAAAAAAAAAAAAGGGATAGCCCAAGTGAAAAAATACAAAAAAAATATGTTTGAATGATTCACATGATTTCTTCATAAAAGAATGATGCACAATTTTGAAAATTCAAAAAGATTTATTTCAGTTAGTTTCATTATTACATTTTTGTATTCATAAAAAAAAAAAAAAGAAGAGAACACAAATTTGAAAAATTCAAAAAGATAATTGAGTCAATTGTTTTCGAGGTAAGTCATCAAGTTTATGTTATTCTAAAAAGAAAATGGATGTCATTCTTTGTTGGGTCACATTTGCATTTGAACCTCAGTGTGTGCATTGTTTGAGAATACTCATTCCTTAATAATATCCCTCATAATCAGCCTTCATTGAATCTTTATTTGTAAACATCTACCTGTTAGCCTTAGTTGGGCCTTTGTTTGAAAACATCCATCCTCCGGCCCTCATTGTACAAAAGGATTGACCCCGATCATTACCCAAGATGAACAAAATTATATTTTGGGGCAAATGTGCCTGTCCATAATTTTGTCAGTTAGGTGATCCCTGAATCCTTCAAAGACAAAGAAAAAAAGAGAGTTTCAAAAAGAAAATAAAAAGAAAAACAACTCGTGCTGAAGTCAATTGATTTGTCATAGAGTTAATCTTTCGAAAATAAAGTGACCAGAGTTCAAGATGATGTGTGGCCATTTTCCTTCATCCAAAAAGAAACAAAAAAAATATATCCATTGATTCCCATTTGAGCCAAGAAATAATTCTTTTTTAAATTTACCCGAGTAAGAGTTACCATTACAATAGAAGTCGACTCAGGATGCAAACAAAAGACACTTAGTGATCAAAGAAAGAAAGTTCATCAAGAAGAGCAAATAGAAAGAAGAAACACTAAGTGGTGATCTTAATAAGAGAAAAGCATTGAGGAGTTTGACAAATAGCAAATTCAGGACCAAAATGGTAACTCTTGTTTCAAAAAATAATAACCTGAAAACAGTTGTTTGGGCCTTATCCGTTGTTTGAATACCCTTCAGCCCACAGCATCATTACAAGCCGAATAAAAGCCCACACTGATTGAATGATGATTTCTTTAATTTTCATAAAGATTAATTGTGTGATAAGTTGAAATGACTTACAATGTAGTTGTAAAAAAAGAGAAAATAAAAATGAAGAAACAAAATGTCTTAGGAAGAGGGGATTCTCTTGCTAACTGGCTAAAAAGAAAGGTCATTTAAGGGCATCCTTTTGTTCAATCATTTCCAAACCCATCCTCGGACGAGGGGCAGCCTTGTTGAGCCTTATTCATCCTGACATTCATCAATCCATTCACCCAACTGGGTCATCCCTTGCTGGGCCTCGCATGATTTTGGTTCGCCCCGAACTTCAAAAATCCTTCTCCACCAAAATTGGGGCAATCCTTTCAAGCCAATCATTTCCATATCCATCACAAATTTTTGAACAAATTCATTCAAACTCTTCCCTCGATTCCCACACTAGGGGGCAACTTTGTATGTTTTACATAACCTTTTCGCCCATTCTCTAAAATTAGGGCAACTTTGTGAAGTTTATATGTTTTGGCCCATTCTGAACCTGGGGAAATTTTGTTAATCTCACATTTGTTTCATCTGTATATTCAAAGTTCGTACCAAGACCAGGGCATCCCTTGTTGGGCCTCCTAGATTTGTCCGCGCTGAAATTCATAAATCTACCCTCAAAACAGGGGCAGACACTTTGGGGCTCTGAGTCCATCATTCGTAAACCCGAAATGGGGGGCAACTTCTTTTTGAACCTCACTTAAGTGACTCATACCCAAAACCAGGGGCAATTTTGCAAAAGTTATATGAATTTCACGCCCTCACAATTCACAGATACATTTGTCCATACCTATCTTTTTACCATGCCCCCAAATTGGGGCAACTTCTGAGTATCTATGACTTCACATTGGCATTTGTAGTCATTTTAAGGAGTAAGAGGCCCAAGTAGCCAACCTGGTACTCTCCAAATCCTTCCAATCATCCTTCCACATATTTGTCCCAACCCTTGACATCAAGCATGTATACATAGGTATTTCATCAGAAAATTTCTAGCACAGAAGCTTCATTTTGAACATTTAACTTTAGAATTTGACATCCATTAAAAAAATGATGAAAGTCTAAATCTTCATAGACCGGATGATTTCAAAGAAAAACAACTTGACTCAGTAAAAAGTGTCATAGTTTCATAATCTTCCATCACGGATCAAGAGTCAACATCGTGTACACATTTTCATGAATGTTCATCAAATCTTCTTCCTTCAAAAAGAAAAAAAAATCAAATTGCATCAAAGTTTTCTCCTCCAATTTCAAAATTACATATTTTCATCAAATCTTCTTCCTTCAGAAAAGACAAAAAAATAAAAATGCATCAAAGTTTTCTCCTCAAATTTCAAAATTTACACCAACCATATTTCTCTCATATATCAAGATTTCAAATCCTTGTACAAAACTGCAACACTTTGTTTATTGATTTCAAAACTTTCAAAAAAAAAAAAAAAATCATCAAAGTCAACATCATGTACATATTTTCAAAAAAAAAAAAAAAAAAAACTTTGAATTTGTTTCCGTGTATATTAATCAATTCTCCTTCTTTCAAAAAGACAAGAAAAATCAACATGCATCAAAGCTTTCTCCTGCAATTTCCAAATTTACATCAACCATGTTCTTATTTCAAAAAAACAAATTTTAAAAAATTTTAAAAATAAAAATAGACACTCATTTCTATCTCAAGAAAATAAAATCAAAAAAATTTTCAACATCTCAAAATTTCAACAAAATCCAAATTTCAAATTCAAAACAATCAAACAATTTTACTTTCTGCCATTGGTATCTCGGCCCTCTGCAAGGCAATGGTCGAGCCCAATTTTACATTCTGTCCTTGGTATCTTGGCCCTCTGCAAGGCAATGGTCAAGTCCAGATTGTCAAACGACCCTCTGCATGGCAATGGTCGAATTTAAATTTTCCTCTGCGATTTTGGCCCTCTGCAAGGCAATGGTCAAGTCCAGATTGTCAAACGACCCTCTGCATGGCAATGGTCGAATTTAAATTTTCCTCTGCGATTTTGGCCCTCTGCAAGGCAATGGTCAAGTCCAGATTGTCAAACGACCCTCTGCATGGCAATGGTCGAATTTAAATTTTCCTCTGCGATCTTGGCCCTCTGCAAGGCAATGGTCAAGTCCAGATTGTCAAACGACCCTCTGCATGGCAATGGTCGAATTTAAATTTTCCTCTGCGATCTTGGCCCTCTGCAAGGCAATGGTCAAGTCCAGATTGTCAAACGACCCTCTGCATGGCAATGGTCGAATTTAAATTTTCCTCTGCTATTGGTATCTCGGCCCTCTGCAAGGCAATGGTCGAGCCCAATTTTTACTTTCTGCCATTGGTATCTCGGCCCTCTGTAAGACAATGGTCGAGCCCAATTTTAAATTTCTGCTATTGGTATCTCGGCCCTCTGCAAGGCAATGGTCGAGCCCAATTTTACATTTCTGCTATTGGTATTTCGGCCCTCTGCAAGGTAATGGACGAGCCCAGCAATCAAACTCAAATCATTCACTTCCATAGGGTTACGACACCCTCCACGAGGTTTGTACACCTCATACACTTCATCCATAGGGTTGTGACACCCTCCACGAGGTTATGACACCTCATTCACTTCCATAGGGTTACGACACCCTCCACGAGGTTTGTACGCCTCATTTATTCACTTATATATAGGGTTGTTACACCTCATTTCTCTCAGCCTTGTTCTTTTTTAATTCCATGTCGTTCTTTGTTTATTTCGAAATCCGGACGAAATTTGCGTTTCTTTCTTTACTTAGCTTTTACTCCGATAATACAAAAATCTCAAATTTTCATATTATCCAGTAATATCTAAGTAAAGAGGGGCAGCTGTCAACACCCAATTTCGTCCGGGTTGATTAAATTTATTTTTCATCAAAGAAACAAATAAAAAAAAAAAAAAAGAAGAAGAAGAAGAAAACGTTCGGCCTTTGACTGTAGCTATATGACCGTTCGTCCTTTGCCTGTGCGACCGTTCATCCATTCATGTCCTTTAGGACGTTCGTCCTCCACTTCAACCGTTCGGCCATGTCCTTTTGGACGTTCTTCCTCCGCGTCAACCGTTCGGTCATCTTCAAGCGTTCATTATTCGGCCGTTCGGCCAATCGTTCATTTAGGACGTTCGTCCTCAATCGTTCGGCCATTTGGTGTGATTGACGTTCGGCAATTCTCAGTTCAAACATTCCACTGTTCAGCCTCTCAGGTTTACTGAACGTTCGGTATTAGTGTGTTTGAACGTTCGGTCGTGATGTGTTTGAACGTTCGGTCGTGATTGGCTTGAACGTTCGGTCTTGTGTTCATTGTTGAACGTTCGGTCATATTGTTTTAAAGAACGCTCGGTCTTTTCATTTAAACGTTCGGTTGGTGAAATTAACATTCGGTCTGCATAATGTTGGTCTTCTGCGTACGTACTAATGGTGCTTTATTTTGATTAGCGTTCGGCTTAGTGCGTTCGGTCTAGTTTGATTTGATATGGCCCAATACTGTTGGATCCAGTCTATTCGTTTTTAACGTTCGCCCTGCATGATTCTTAGAGTTCGTCCAAACAGTCTGAGGCGTTCGTTCAAGAGCCGAATATCACAGACGTTCGTCTTTTTACAATTCTACCGTTCGTCCTAATCACTTCGCCTCTTCTAGCGCTCGTTCTCCCTCTTCTAGCGCTCGTCCAGGATTCAGTCTGAAGCGTTCGGTCATGTGAACGTTCGGTTTTGATGATGCCCTTGAACGTTCGGTCCTTTTGAAGTTTATTCTCAGTTGAACGTTCGACTTGATGATGTATTGAACGTTCGGCCTTATTGAACGTTCAGCTTTGATGATCTATTTCTATTCGTGGGGAGCGTTCGGTCTGAGGCGTTCGTCCACACAGGGTAGAATGTTTTAAAACGGTCGTTTGTCTCGAATGAACGTTCGTCCATAATTCCCACCAGCTGTTTCCCACAATGCACCAATCAAAGCTGCCGACAGGTTATCCACCAATCAAAGCTGCCGACAATGGCATCCTTTCTGCCAATTTAATGGGTGCAGACCTCACAGAAGAGAAGGGGGGGGGGGGGAATTCCTCAGCCCCTCACCCGTAACCATCCCCAACTACACTTCCATATTCACACAGAGCCAACATCATCACCTTCATCTCCAACACACCTCACGGCCATTTTTCTTCATCCTTATACCATTTCATGGCAGCACCTTAGTCTTCATCTATTTCCTCCGTTTTCATCATCCCAACAAACAGAAAACCAAATTTGCTTCAAACCGATTCCTCCATTCTCTGTCAACACTCCTTTCCACTTACTTTTTCACTCCCAACTCCATTGCCTCCAACCTATCATATTCATCTTCTCAGCCCTCAACATTCACCTCCAATCACCGTGAACCACTAAACCTGCAAATAATCTAAGAAAACAACCCAACCCATTCCCAAATCACTATCAATAGCCGCCGCCACCACCTTCGTCATCGGTGAATCCTCCAATCCGAAGCGGCAGCGCCTGGAGCCAATCGCAGAAAAGAAGCCTCCGTTAGATGACTCGCGGTGGCTGTTCCAGCGGCTGTGGATCGACGAGGATGAGATCGAGCTCCTTCAAGGGTTCCTGGACTACACCTCTCAGAGAGTATCCTCTCACCACTTTCAACATCCATCACGCGAGAACGGAAGAGGGGAAGAGCTGGAGCAGGCGGCCAGAGATGGGTTCGACAGTGGGCGTTAGAGCTGATGACAGTCCGGACGACAGCGCGCGGTGGTCGTTTCTGGTTGGAGCGGTGTCGGAGAGAGAAGACCAAGAAAGCTGTGGCACGGTGACGCCGTGGCTGGCTCGAGGAAGGGGTGGCGCGGAGACTGAACGAGGGTAATGGTGCGGTGGCTGGTTTGGGCGTGGTGGCCGGTTCGGTGGCATACAGGGAATGCACCCTTTGGTTCGAATTCCTAGCAGAGGGAGAAGCGAGATTTGGGTCTGGGAAGATGAAAAATGAGAATGAAATGAGGGAGACCCGTCTCCTGAGAGCTGAAGAATAATAGGGCCTTGGACCCTTTTCTTTTTCTGACCCAACTCTCACTAATAAAACAAATAAAAATAAATAAATAAAAATAATAATAAAGTTTTCCTCCTTCACGCACCCCCTGTTTTCTCACCTGCGCACCCCGCATCCACTGGACTCAGACCTATCCAAACCATGAAACAAAAAAAAAATAATAATAAAGTCAACATTTTTCCGCACCCTTGGATCATATCCCTGCACCCCATTTCATCTGGGCTTGGTTTTTTTTTTTCTGCCAGTAAAAAAAAAAAGAGGGAATTGGACCTAACACACATTTCAGGATGCACTTCTGTTTTCATTTTTACACCCCTGACAGATAAAGGAGCTTCTACTCTCTGCACTCCGGGTTTTTATCTCTGCACCCCCTTGTTGGTTTGTTTCTCTCGCTTTGTTCTTAAATTTTTATTTCTTTATTTGTTTTTTTTCCTGTATGTAGCCATTTGTTTGATAACTCCACTCTTGTATATTGCATCTTATATTTTGTTGGATTTGTTCATAAAAAATATAAACAAAAAATAAAATAAAACAAACAAAGCCGTGTGAGTGCTCGTGCGATCTTACGCATCAGCCTAGTGCTCATTACGCAAACAATAAGCAAAAAGTCGTATGAGTACTCGTGCGATCATACGCATCAGCCTAGTGCTCATTACGCAAAATTAAAAGATAAATTAAAAATCAAAAAATATGTTTTAAAGGTAAAGCACATGTGTGATTGTTCGCATCGTCCTTGTGCTAGACATCTTTCTATTTTATAAAAATATTGAGCACATGTGTGATCGCCCGCATCGTCCTTGTGCTGAAAACATTGTCTTTTATAAAAACACCAAAAAAAAATATAAAATCTTCAAAAACTAAAAACATTCACATTTTCAAACAACAAACAGTCTTGCTTGCCAGAACTACGTGATCCTTGATTCTCCATCAAAAGTGGAGATACGTAGGAGCAAGGCCAGTCCTTGTCAGGTTCACTTTCCCAAAAATCCAAATTTATCCATAATCATTTTCTCAAACAAATTTTAAAGCAGTTTTCTAAAAGAACTACGGAACCCTGATTTCTCATTCTTAATGAGAATACGTAGGAGCAAGGTCAATCCTTGTCGGGCCCACAAAAATTAAAAAATACATTTTGTTTCTTTAGAATTTTATTTTAGGGGAAAGTTAAACATTTTGAAAACCACATCATATTCGCGTATTTAGTTAAAGGTATTGCCTTAGGGCAGGCGTTGTAGGGTGCTAATACCTTCCCTACACGTAACCGACTCCCGAACCAAGAATCTCAGTTTCGCGGACCATGCCCTATCATTTTATGGTTTTTCCGTAGTTTTCCAGAATAAACTATGGTGGCGACTCCAAATCTCTTTTTCAAAACCTGCGTTTTATTTTTCGGATCGTCGTCCCGTCGCGATCCCGGTTGCGACAATGTCGTTGTTACTTTGTATTTTCTTTATTTTTAGATCAAATTATCTATTAATAAGGGCAACAAAGTTCGTAAACATAAACATAATTTCAGTTTTGTTGTGGAGTATCCACACAAGACGTCTCAAACACAATTTTACTCTTTAGAGAAAGATCATGCAAATAGTTAAATTAAATGTCGTTGTCACTTTGTATTTTCTTTATTTTTATATCAAATTATCTATTAATAAGGGCAATAAAGTTCGTAAACATAAATATAATTTCAGTTTTGTTACATAACAAATAAACTCAAACTATACGGAAATAATCATCAACAATTGTTAAATAATAATGTCATAAAAGATGAAGGAGTGCGAAAGCCCCTATAAATCACAATGAACTAAGTTAGAAACTTTGTAGTATGTTCACTTAATGAAAAAGTATTCCTATGTTGTTTAACAAGAGGGCATATATATCACAAATTTTTGTATTATTGCTTTTACTGAATTGGCTCACATGAGGGGATGAATCTTAACACTTTTTTGACAAGTTTCACATATCAATTGATGAATCTTGTCAATTGTTAATGAGTGTATCTCTGAAATACCCAAAAAAACAAAGTACTTTGATTCTTTCGTTTGCTCTAATCAACATCTTCATCTTTTAGTTTTGTATTACACATAATGCATTTGTAAATTGAACGATATAATTTGAGGCATCAATTAATGAAGATACAAAAGTTAAGTTATAGTTGAAATATTTTTCACATTTATCAAAAAAATAATTTTTTTTCTCACATGGTGTGAGACTCCCATGTAAATAATCCAAAAAATGTCATTCACGAAGATAATCTTTGATTTTGAAGACATTCAGAAATGTCAAAAAGTTAATGTCATTGATGTCATTGTACTAAAGTGATGCTAAATATTTCTATTAGCTCACCATGAGACTGTTCACCATGTTTCTACCATAATCTCTTATGGTTTTGAAAAAAAAAAATTCCCTAAAATTTTCCAGAGCTCTTAATACCATGTTAAGATTTAGAACAATAAAATTCATTTTTTATTCATATGTCACTCATATATATATATATATATATATATATATATATATATATATATATATATATATATATATATATATATATATATATATATATATATATATATATATATATATATATATATATATATATATACTTAACTAAATAAAGATAAAAAATTATTACTCATAAAAATATTCATCAAATAATATCCATAATTATGCCCATAAAATAATGTCAATTAAATATGATTTATAATTATGTCCATAAAATAATATTCATAATTATGTTCACAAGTAGACTAAGAATGCCTTTAGGAAACGGAATCCAGAGCAAGAATCATACTTGACCTTTGATCTCTAGTTGCTCTCCTTTCGCAGATCCCACCTTTTCACCATCTGCACCCATTTCTAAATCATTTCCTTTGCTTCCTACATTATTAGCCTCTAGCTCGTTAAGCTGAGTTTGGATTCAGAACACCCTGCATATACCTGATCAAGTAATTTCGTAATCATTGATTCCAATGTTGATCAAGTAAACAGCTTTCGCAAGCAGAGCTGTGGTTTCTGCATTTCCAAGTTGCTGCCTCAATTCCTTGCTGACTTTCCTGAAATAACTTTGCTGCGTTTTTAGATCTATCACCTGCAAATTGAACAGTCAGATAAAAATAGATGGCATGGACCAAAGTTAATTAAAGACCTAGTCAAAAGAATAAAAGATATCATTTAATCTCATCCACAAGTAATAAATAGTTAACAATAAAACATAATAGACCAGTCCTTGATGGGTTTGAACCAAAGCCCTAGCTCCAGCTGAGACAAAATTGACTCCATCAACGTATCGATGATTACCAGGGAATAGATAGGGTGGGATTAGAGGCAAGTTAGCATACTCAGCTGCTTTAATATTGTATATATAGGCAGTAAGAAGTGAGATATTGGTTGGTCTTAATTAAACACATAAAAGCAAAGTTGTTCTATACCTGTGAAATCTGAAAGAACACGACCATCAGAAAATCTGCCTGTTGGATACTTGAAGAAGGTTACCCATATCGAGAGTAATTAGCCTGATAATCCGCAGTAGTATTTATGTAATTGTTGTTTCCAACGTCAAATAATAAATCTCCAAATACAAATAATATTGCGTGTTCTTTTGGCTGGCAAACATCACTCAGGCTTAGGCTTAGGCGATAGGTTGCTAAAGAAACTAGAAAAAAGAAACTGAATTTTCGTAAATATCTCTCTATCACGCAAATATCAATTTCTTACTGAAGTTGTAGATGACAACTAACTAGTGATATAATTATAAATAATATCTTATTGTATGAGCTAAAATAAAAATTATTTTTCATGTCAATTTAAATAATAACTAATATAAAAATATGAGTTATTACGTGAGATGAAATTGAAAATGATATTGTAAGTCTTTTTACTGTAACATTGTTTCCAACTTATCTAACTTTTCGTGTGAGTTTTAATAACATCAATTTAGCCTTTTTATTGCTTTTAACACCTTTTATTTATTATGTTTTTCTTTTATCTAGTGTTTTGTTTTTCTCTGTGTTTTCTTTTTAGATGACATTCATTTTTGTTTAATACTTTTAATTTTAATTAATGGACTACGTATTAATATTTTGATTTTTGATAGTAATAATAAGATTTTCATTACTGTATGCTATTTACATTTAATCATAATATATTAAGTGTGTTTTTTTAATGATAAATTTGAAGAAAGATAAATAGATGAATTTAAATAAATTTGAAGATAACATGTTTCTTTTCAAAGAATTTAAATATATATATATATATATATATATATATATATATATATATATATATATATATATATATATATATATATATATATATTATATTATGACTAGTAATTTAACTAAAATAATTTAACAACACAACTTCTAAGCAATTCAGAATAATTCTAGCTATGTGTAAAAGTCATGTTCATTTCTAAAATTCCTTTCGAAACATTTAACCACATAATACAAACCTCAATTCAAAAGTTCCAAAACAAAAACAAGTGTATAGACGTTTTCACTGGAGCTTCTCTTTCTTCTTTTCTCTCTGGACTTTCTTTTCTCTTGGAGCTTCTCTTTCTTCTTCTCTTATGTTTAGGTTTTGTATAATAAATGTTAATAGGCAAAATACAAGTGTTCTTATTGAATTAAATATAGTTTGGTTTAAGTTCAACACATGTTTGAATGCACGTTTAAAATGCTAATCTTTTTTTATTAAGATTATTGTGTTTGGCAAAACTGCGCACACTAAAATCTATTATTAAATAATTTTCAACAACAATGCAAAAATATCATATGATTAAATTTGTTATCATATGATTACTCAGTAACAAGTGCAAGATTTCTTCAAATTAACATAATAATTTCTTTAAGTAGATAACAAAAATCTTAAAATGAAATGTGCCAAATCATTATAACCTGTGCAAGTTTCTTATAGCACTAGTGCAGAATTGACCTTTAACGTCACTCCATAGACGTCCGTCCACGAAAACTCCAACGTAAATAATTGACCGGTGGCATAAATGTAAATAATTGAGTGTGGAGACGTCCGTCCTAGAGGGAGCCAGACGTCTATAATATAGTAGACGTCCGTCCCCCTCCAGGACGGACGTTCAAGAGGCTGACAGGTAGTGAACCCATCAGCCTCTTGAACGTCCGTCCTGGAGGGGGACGGACGTCCATATATAATAGACGTCCGTCCCCCTCCAGGACGGACGTTCAAGAGACTGAGATGTCAGCCTCTTGAACGTCCGTCCTGGAGGGGAACGGACGTCCATTATATATGGACGTCCGTCCCCCTCCAGGACGGACGTTCACGAGCCTGAGGGGTTGTACGACCCTGTCAGTCTCGTGAACGTCCGTCCTGGAGGGGGACGGACGTCCATATATATGGACGTCCGTCCCCCTCCAGGACGGACGTTCAAGAGTCTGATGGGTTGTACGACCCTGTCAGTCTCGTGAACGTCCGTCCTGGAGGGGGACGGACGTCCATATATAATGGACGTCCGTTCCCCTCCAGGACGGACGTTCAAGAGACTGAAAGGGTCGTACAACCCCTCAGGCTCGTGAACGTTCGTCCTGGAGGGGGACGGACGTCCATTATATATGGACGTCCGTCCCCCTCCCGGACGGACGTTCAAGAGTCTGATGGGTTGTACGACCCTGTCAGTCTCGTGAACGTCCGTCCTGGAGGGGGACGGACGTCCATATATAATGGACGTCCGTCCCCCTCCAGGACGGACGTTCACGAGCCTGAGGGGTTGTACGACCCTTTCAGTCTCGTGAACGTCCGTCCTGGAGGGGGACGGACGTCCATTATATATGGACGTCCGTCCCCCTCCAGGACGGACGTTCAAGAGTCTGATGGGTTGTACGACCCTTTCAGTCTCGTGAACGTCCGTCCTGGAGGGGGACGGACGTCTACTATATTATAGACGTCCGGCGCCCGCCACAACGGACGTTCAAAAGACTTTTAAAATAAAGATGCACACTTCAAAACGCGAACCCGCGAGGAGTTATGCGAACCTTTCCCTCTGCGCCTTGCATTTCCAGGTTGGTTTTTATGCGTTTTGGGCCATTTAATCTTACTTTTGTTCCGATTAAATTGTTCAGTGATGACATATCTTTCATTTGGACCGATTAAAATTCGTTTTCGGTGTATTTTGGTGCAGTTTGTTACGTGTTCTTGGGCGGCGTTTTTTGACCTACATTTTTAGGTCGTTTACTCCTCCATTTTCATTTTGAATCTGTTCTTCAGACGTGTTGCAGTGCACAAACAAACGTTCGAACCCGTAATCCTAAATAACCCTAACCTGTAATCCTAAATAACCCTAAATAAGCCGTCTAATAAACCCCTTTCTGCAGTAGTATATAGACGTCCGAGAGGTTCACAGCGGACGTCTATATAGACATCCGGGTTGACACAGCGGACGTCCATATAGACGTCCGTTGTGTCAGGTCGGACGTCTATATGGACGTCCGTTGTGTCAGGTCGGACGTCTACATAGACGTCACCCGAATAGACGTCCGTTGGAGGTCGGACGTTAAAAGACCTAAAAAACGGACGTCTATGCCCCTTTTTGCACTAGTGTAGGCTTTCTCCTCCCTTAATTATTTCAAAATAATATCCATAATAGTAATGTATAAATAGGTTATACTGTTAACAAATATTTCAAAATTAATAAGATTGTAAGTATGTTTAAAGCAAGTCATCGTAACTCATCTTACTAGCTAAAAAATAGTCAACTCAATCCACTCCACTTTTTTTATCAATAAAGAAATTTGTAATCATCCATCACAGTTAAATAGGCTAATGGATTGAATTATTTACAAATATTTTTTTTATAATTTTTTTACATATTTATTATACTACATTGAAAGTTGATTAACTCAATTATTATTTTATAATAGTAAAATCAAAATGTTCATCCAATTATCTAAATATCATTATAAAAAAAGTAGTTGAAAATGAAAATATCAATCTATATAAAACAAACCATTAAATTAAACATTCAAATATTATTCAACAATATTATACTATTTAAAAAGATCAAACTATATATATATATATATATATATATATATATATATATATATATATATAATTATGAGTAATAAATAATTATAACAAAAAAAACTTATAAAAAATATAAAAAAATTTAATAAAATATTGTATTGATAGATTACAGACCCTAAATTTTCTTAACCTAACTCTCAAACATGATTAATTGAGTTGACTCATGAATTAAAACTTAATTTAACACGTCTAATTATAAATCACAGATAGTATTTATTGAAATTTCACCAATAATTTGAGTTCTTTATAAATATAATCGAAAGTAATTTTCAACTCCATATATATCTATTCTAAAGTTTGGATTTATTGTAAATTATATTTGTATTTTTTATATATTCTAAAGTTTGGATTTATTGTAAATTATATTTGTATTTTTTATAAAAAATATACGTACATAAAACATTTTATGTAAAAAGAAAATATGTACATAAAATGTAAAAGAAAAATATTTTGAATATTTTGAACTAAGTAAAATATGTAACTTTGGATAATGTACTTCTACTTATATATACCAAATATTGTAATGTGCAAAGAGTTGAAATATCATTTGTACTTATACTTAACAAAAATATATGTACAAAAGAAAATTATATTTGTACAAAAGATTATATTTGTACACAAAATTATATTTGTACACAACATTTATGCATAATGAGCAAATCCATCAATAATAAATTCAGTTCATCTTATATTATGCATTAAATGGTTCCTATACAACCATTGTAAGGACCGTGAGGAGCTGGTGAAGAATGAATCCGTGAGCTGCTTCCAAAGACCCCGTGACTTCCTCCATGTGTTTTGTCTTCATGAGTTAGGTGGCCGTGGGCCACTTGCCATCTTCTTCACGTGAAAGGCCTTTTCATGGTTCTTACTCCAAAATGAGGTAGCTTCCTCTGTGCATGCTGGACCATTCCACATCTCCTTCTCCCTTCACGGTGGCTGGACAATGAGTCTCTTCCATGCTTCCAGCCGTACCTCCAGCTCAATTCCCGTGCACCTCTCTTCTCTTTGGTCTCTCCACTTACTTGAAAGGTGATGATGATTGTGTCCTCTTGGTGGTTCAAGCCCTGAAGAAGTTGTTGCTGGATGAAGCTTCCTTGCTGGACCGTGTGTGTGAAGAGTGGTGCAGTTTTTGGAATGTATGAATCCTCTACTGCTGAACTTGATTTTGGAAGCAGCCGTGAAGATTCTTGTCTTGGCCTTTTCATGGCTCCACCACTTTGTTTTCTACCTAAACTTGCTGACTTGTTGCAGCTACATCTTCCAGCTCCTTCTCCACGTTCACTTCCCGTGCACACACACTGCTCCAAACACACATCACCGTGCCAGCACCTCTCTTCCAACTCTGGACCGTGAAGGTGGCTTCAAGCTGGACCATGGTGTTCTTCTTCCAACTGATGGACTTCTTCTTCAACTCATGGTAGCACCATTCCAGCCTTTGAATCACTTCTTCTCCCTGTTGACCGTGAAGGTGGCTATGTGTACTGTCATCAACGTGCCTTCTCCTTTCCATTCATCCATGGCTTCTCTTCTTTTTCCAATGGACGTTACAGCAACTTCTTCTCCTCATCCAAGCTCTTCCCGTGGACAAAACCAAATGAAAAATGTAATGGGAATCCGCTCCCTTCCATGTGCTGATTATCACGGTTCCAACTAGCTAAGCCGTGTTCCACCTCTATCTTCATTCCAGCCGGTTGCTCCATTTCTCCCCTGCTGCCAGTTGCTTCACGTTCCCGTGTTGGTGCTGGACGTGCTCTCTCTCCTTCATGGTGAAGATGGATCACAAATTTTACAAAGGAAGTCTTCAAGAGGTAAGGGGAGCTAGATATTTTGTGTGATTAATTGTATGTGCTTTGTATGATGTAAATCTGGGTAAAATCTGGGAAGAAAGGGTTGAATTTCATGTTTCTGGAAATCTGCAATTCTGCAGAAATTCTGCAGAACCGTTCGTCCAATTTGGTTTCAAATTGGACGTTCGTCCCAAATTTCAAGCGTTCGTCCCAAATTTCAACCGTTCGTCCAATTTGAAATTTCAAACTGGACGTTCGTCCAAAATAAGTAACGTTCGTCCAAATTGGCTTAGCCAAATGAACGTTCGTTCCAGATAATTCTGGACGTTCGTCTGAAATAGTTAGTATCTGAACGTTCGTCCAAAAGTTTGGGACGTTCGTCCCACCAAAGCTCGACCAGTCGGCCAAGTTTAGAACGTTCGTCCAATTCTAGTGAAATTGGACGTTCGTCCACATTGTTCCGGACTGAGTGTTCGGTTATGAACGAACGTCCGCGTATGTTCGTTTTTGAGGTATGAGCGTTCGTCCGAAAAAGCTTGCCGCGCGTTCGTCCAAGTTTCGTTGTTGCGCGTTCGTCCAAGCTTCGTTGTTGCGCGTTCGTCCAAGCTTCGTTGTGGCGCGTTCGTCCAAGAGTTGTTGAACGTCCGTCCTTCAGTTTGAAAGTGAGCGTTCGTCCAATTTCTGCAAATAGCGTTCGTTCCAGAATGGGTTGAATGAATAGTGACCTTCCAAATAGTATTTTATAAATTTTATTGTCTAAATTTTATTTTCTTGTGAGTTGAATTATGTGGATTAATATTTGGAATAAATATATATTGAGAAATGATATGGGTGAAAATATGAGAATGTGTGAAATATGATAGATTATTGTGAGCATCTGATGTAAATGTTGAAATTTGAGAATTGTATGGAATATATGTGGTGATATGAGTTATGAGAAAATATGAGAATACATGAAATATGATAAATTACTGTGATGATGTGATTATATGATGTAAATGATGAATGTGAGTATGATTCGAAAATCTCAGGGAGAGATGGATGAAAGTGGTTATGTAAAGTATTGTGGTTGTTCTGTATAATTGTAGGAGCTTTGAAATGGTATGTCTATCCCTAAACTCAAAGCATTGTTCATACTCAAGTAGAGAAGAATAATGTGAGTGGTGAGAGTAGAGGGAGGTCCTCGTCTATAGTCTTTGAATTTAGACATAGACAGATTGGGGGATTTACCTTGTTAGTGTTGGAGAAAGACCAGCTGAACTATGCAAGTGCAAAGACGACCAATAGTTCGACAATTATACAAATCCGGATGAGTCGTGTGTTGGGAATTTACCTTGCATAGTGTTGGGGAGTGCCAGCAGAACTATGCGAGTGTAAATATGAGTCATGTGAATATGTGTATTGTGGTTTAATAAGCATGCATAAATATTTCTGTATTTAAATCTATGATGACATGAATTAATTGTGCTAGGAGATAACATGCTTTTTATATCTAGCTCACCCTTGCATTGTTTGTGTTGTGTGCCAATTTGGATTATGTTATTCGGCGATGATCATCCACTTGGATGGGAGCAGATGGCGTCGAAGAGTTTCCCTTGGAGCAGGAGCTGGAGGTTGCTGATGTTGCAGAGTAGTCTTCTTAGAAGCTTCCTGATTGATCATTTGTAGTGATCAATCCTTGTTAGCTGTTCAAGGTTTAATTTTTTTCACTCATTTAATTTGGATGATTGTAATTTAACAATTAAATTACACGTCATATTCTGACTGTTCTCTATATTGTAATGATGACATCTTTATTATGTAATATTTGTTATTATATAATCGGGATGTTACATTAATGGTATCAGAGCCGTTCGTCCTTAGGTTGACCTTTGTGTTGTGGGTTTATCGTGTCTTCTCTGTGAGGACTTGAGGGTATAGATGGTATGATTTACCATTTCTTTCAAGTCTATATAGTAAGGTGTATCTAACTGGAAGTTTTAAGAACAGAAAACGTCTTGATCAGAGTAATGAGGGTGCACACTCATGACTTTCATCATAGATGATTTTCCTTTCTTAATTCTGAAGGTTTGAGGTAAGAAAGAGTTAGAGTTTCAGTGTTGTTTCCTGTAGTAATTTCTGTCTGGTTCTTGTTTTGTGGTGGTGTGTTGTGCCCTAGAGTAGTAGAGGAATGCATATTCAAGGACAACTTGAGTTGTATACTTTTAGTGGAATTGGTTTAAACCGTTAAGACAAGTTCTTGCCTCGAAGATAGGAGTTATAAGACTAAAAGTTAAGCTTCGGAGGGCTAGTGAGTTATGTTGGTTTGAGTCAAGCTAATGGTCTTTCTTTCTACGTGAACAAGAAGATGTAATCTAGATCTCCTCTTTCCCCAGATGTCGGTCCTTCTGACTCTAATCAGATGTTGAATGCGGTACTTCAGGCATTGCAAGAATAG